>JAHRHZ010000249.1:1233730-1249490 GCA_024137785.1 Ginglymostoma cirratum
ACACACACACACACACACACACACACACACACACACACACACACACAAAATCACTGATTCTTCGACAGGAAGGTTTGAAACTCTGACATACGCTACGATTGTCTTCGATAGATATTCCCCAGAAAATATGCAAATAAAAACCGGCAGTTAAATGCGTGAAAAGGGATTAGACACAGGCCATGGCGCTAATGAGTGAGTGTGATATCAACCCCCACTCCCCCCCCATGCCACCCGCAAAGTAAAACAGAGTGAAGTAATGGGTTCTGAGCATCAGTCAGCAGCGACTGCTACATTCACAGATCCTGACAAACCCCCATCTATCTTCTAACTGAAAAGATGACAGGACAAGAGTCTCCTTTTTATTTTTGTGGCACGCCTACTGCTGTCCCAGGAGATTGCTGGATTGAGTTGCTCTTTTCAGTTGCACGCACAGCAGCATTATAAAGAAAACTGTATAGGTACCTGCTATAATGACGTCACTGGCAGTAAGAGTCCTATAGGTGGGGCAAGGCAGGCTGTAAATCATCTTTATAATGCAGCACTCTATTAGTAAGCTTGGTTGGCAATGGTTGTAACAGAATGCTAATTCTTCCTTCCTTTGAGCCACTCTCTGGACATTATCTCTCTGAACAATAGGTCTGCCAAGCAGGTGGTCCGTGCACCACTGCTCCCTGTATACTAAACACCTGCTTTGTGTCACCCTGTGCCCACAGTCACTGTGGGGCTGCACAGCCAAGGATGCAACAATGTCTCTTCCACACTCAGGCATTTTTGGAGGGAGTGGGGGTGTATAGACAAAGGTGAGCGGTCTTCACTGGCCAGGCCTCAGGCTTTTCTTGAAGGTCCGAAAGCCAATAAAAAGGACGAACAACAACAACAACAACGGGCAAGGACTCTGGCCGAGGAGTCGGGCTAGCGGGGGAAGGTTGTTGGTGGGGGGGGGGGGTGTTGCGAGGACGAGCGTCTATTGCATCCTGCAGGCACTGCGGTCTTCAGTCACACATTTAAAACAAAGGCTTACTTGTCTCAAGTCGATGAAGGCCAACTGCAGCGTGTCCCCTTGGAACCCAGGCACCGGTCCGGATCTGGCAAAGTCTGTGGGAAAGAAAAGAGGATAAAAACATCTCTAAACAACCATGGACAGGGAGATTGGCAGACGGATGACAGCACAGACAGTGAGGCCAAGCTAGAGGAGGACCATTCTTCTAAGGAAGCATGTCTTCCTCCCCTACACCTTTGTTCACCCGTCAAAAATTCTGTCATCAAACCACCATTAATTCCAAGCCTTGACAGCTAGGAACTGTACTAATCGACCTAAAATTTATTCCCATGGGCTGTTTTAGCTTCATAGTTTTTCTTTCCTCTTCTTTCTCGAACGAACAAACAGCTTGCGAATGGTTTCGCGACACAATAAAATCTACAGCTGGTGAAATCCTTTCAGTTCTGTTAAACTGATTTGATTTTTTGTCCCGCATGGCCCACACTGTGGGATCTTTTAAATTACACGCTTGTCACCTGATTTTATGAATGTTAATAAGACAACATTAAAAGCTCCGATCTCCCCTTGTCACCCCATAACCCCTCCCTGTTTACAGCTTGTTTTAAGATGAAAATCTGACTAGGACGAAAACTGTTTGATGTAACAACTAAATTTTCCGAAAGATTGGGAAATTTTAGCATGTCTGACAGTAAAGTTACTATTAGCTGCAGCGAGCAAATACCCAGTCAGAGAACAAGAGTCAACGATGATAAAACAAAAACAAAGGGAAATAGGAAGAAAGAATGTGGTGTTGATGGAGCGACAGAGAGAGAGTGTGTGAAAGAGAAAGAGAGAGAGAGAGAGAGACAGAATGAGAAAACGCACAGGGACTGGGAAAATATGACAGAGAGTGTCCAAAATATTAAAGAGTTGTGGGAGATCTCGGGTCTTCAATATGACAATTGAGAGGAGGAGTGGGTGAGAGATTGCAGGGGAGCGGAGAGAAGTACAGGGTGATGGGGTGACAGCATGCAGTAAGAAGCAGAGTTAAAACACAGAAATAAAAAGGAATGAGGCGACTTTAGATCCAGACACTTGAGGTGGGGACCAACAACTGACAGGCAACAGATGCAGATGAAGAAAGATTAAAAAAACAAGGGATAGGAAAAGAAAAAGACAACAATGCATATTTCGCTCACACCAACAGCTTTTGTCAGTTTGACAGTTTGGTCTGTGTAAATGTTGGAAGTCTTTGGTAATTTTAAACTAGCAACTTCTGCCACTGGCAATCTTACCTACAACTTTTAAGCTCCACATCCTCTTACTAAATTTATTTATGTCTATAAAACATCCTAGAGTCAGTACATTTATTTGGAACAATCTGCTCAGTTGCATTCTTCCCCTTCTTCAAGGATGCTTAGAGTTTCAGAGGCAGTACGTCACTACACTCACAGCCTTCTCAGTTTCAATAAGACATTGAAGAATCTTCTTCACTCTACCTGAGAGAGGCTAAACATAATTGCTTACTGTACCCGTTGTGCTGAAGTCTGAAGTACTTGGATTATACATATCTCTGCCTGTTACCCTCATGTTTGCTGCAATGTTCAATAAGATCGCGGCTGATCAGTTACATCAATCTCACCTTCTTACCCAGTTCCCCAACCCTTAATTCGCTCAGCGTCCAAAAACCTCTCACTTTCAATCTTGAATACAGCCATCGTCTGAGAATTCACAGCTTTGTGGGATAAACAATGCCAAAGATTCCCAACATTCATGACAAAGAAATTCATACCTCATCTCAGTCCTAAACGGGCTGTTTGAGACAAAAATGAATGAAAATTTAAATTTGGATGGGGGTTGAAAGAAACAGGGCTAAAGATGGAATAGCTAACAAGACATTTGTGAAAAAATATTTCTGGGGATGTGGGCTTCGCTGGCATTTATTGCTCAGCCTAGTTGCTCCTTGAGGTGGTGCTGGGTCATCTTCTTGCCCCCCTGCAGTCAGTGCAGTGAATGTACCCAGAAGGTGTTGTTATATGGAGGCTGGCAGGTTGTTTCATAATTTGAAAGAAGGAGGAACATGAGGGGTTTCTCTGTTGGTTGGTTTACCCAATTCTTATCTGTGAGTGCAGTCTTCCTTTATGCTGCAGCCTGAAAAGCAACATTAAATACCAATGTTCCATATGGCTATTCATTTCATGGCCTATGTGAATTGGAGTGAACAGAAGCTCAGAGGATGGAGCCTGCTGTGTAATGGTTTAACAGTTTGGATATCCAACTTTATACTGAATAAGGGAGGCAGTTTTGGTTCATCCTTGTCAGGCATGGTGGGGATTATTAACATTAAATATGAGGGCATAACTGCATCTGCTGATGGATATATCTTTTTAATGAGGCAAATAGTTCTAACACTTTCCTTGCTTAATTTCTTGTGGCTTAGTGGACAGCAAAACCATCTACATCAGAAGCACCCCAAAGATTTACAGCCAGGCTCAGACTTCAGCGCAATACTGACCAGCGTGCCATGTTCGCCCAATGAAACATTAAACCGAGCAACATTCTGCCCCCTCAGATGGCCATAAGTGAATTCACGACACTACTACAAAGGAGAGGGGAGTTCTCGGGGGTGTCATGGTCAATATTTACCAGTCAATTAACAAAATGAAAAGCTTATTTATCTGATCTTGCTGTGTGTGAGATCTCTCCGTGTGCAAATTGGCTACCTCGATTCCTACAAAAGTAGCAACGCTTCAAAGAGTACTTCATTGGTTGTGAAGGACGCCATCTAAGTGGAAGTCTTATCATTGTTTTGTGCAAGACAACTCAAAATATTAAGCAGATAATCAGCCCCTCCTACCAATAACAGCACAAATGTTTGATCTGTAACAATATTGGGAAGTAAACACAATATAGGCTGACGCTCCAGTGTAGGACTGAAGGAGAGCTGCACTGTCAAAGTTGCCATCTTTTAGCGATATTGAGACACTGTTTTCCTATTCAACAAGCATTGGTGATGCAAGCAGAATGAGGTGGGAATGTGTGGTACACTCAGAGTTTGAGTTGTTAGGTTGGAAGCTGGCTGTTGCCATTTGGGTTCGGGAGGTGAAATGGAGAAAGCTGGGAAAAGCAACCAGGACAGAGAACCTAATTCTTATCTTGTGTCCCTGTGGATTTCAATTCTGCTCCACTGTGAACAATTTTCCCCTATGAACTTTCCTTTATAATTCAGCAACCTTCTATTAGGTTTGCGTATTCTTTCAATTTGAACTAAATGACAGAGTACACTTGAAATCCAAATACAAGTAACAGTGTCTTCCATTCTTGAGCAGGTTTAGGATCAGCTGAAGGGAAGGGTCTCTATTTGACCCAAGACCACTGACTGAACACAAGTCTCCCAATGTAGACTACCTTGCACTGTGTTTTTATGTCTTTGAAACAAACTGGAATCTGTATTTACATCTTTAACCTTCCTTCTCCATCAGTTTAAGTAGCAAGTACTGGGCAGCAGCAAGACAATGAATATCAACTCACTCATACTATACCAAGTCCAGGGCCATTCTGGTTGGATTTGTACCTGTAAACCTTCCCTTTGTGTTGTCTACATTAGAAACATAATTTACAGGTATGTTCTAAAGTGACCGATCTGTAGATATTCAACCATTACCATTTCTGTTCCAGTCTTCTCTAGTTCAGTGGCAGACCAAGCTGCTGTCTTTCTATGTTGAATTGAAACTCTTCACTGAGATGGAGAGGGAAGGTGGGAAAGAGACAGGGAAGAGAAATGGGAAATGAAAAGAAAGGAGAAGGGAAGACAGAAAAGGTGAAAAGGGAAAGATAAAGGCAAGTGGAGATAGGGGATAGAGATAAGATATTGCAGAGAGAGAGCAGAGGTTAGCCATGAAGGAAGAGGAAAGTTAAAAGGAACATTAAAAAGAGAAAGGGCGATGCTGGTAAGTAAATTGACAGGGAAACAGACAGATGTAGCTTGACAGAGAATGACAAAGCACAGGTATGAGAAAGAAATCAAGAACAGTGGCACATACTTAGCTTTGATGAGCCAAAGAGTGGATTTTTCTGCCAACTGTGAATTTTTTGGCTCTTATGTGACAAGCCCCCACTTGGGTAAGATACTGGAGTACATGGAGCTAACTCCCTGTGTGAAACAGTGCTTTTAGAAGGAGGTTAGGGGATGTTATTCTCAGTGGGTACGTCACTGACTGGTCAGCACTTGACTTAGTAGGCTATACAGAAAGAATGAAACAATAAAACTTACAAAAATATAAGGTATACGATTCAGGATTCTCATTGTAAAAGAAGTAAAGGCCTTAGGCCCCAAAATGCTTTCCTTCGTTTGCCTGATCTCAGTGGCACTAATCAACTCCCCCAACTGCATCATTATTCTGATACACGATGAGTTCATTTTTTATTTCCATTTGACTCTAAGTTCTTGCTCAGTAATTACCTCACATCTTGAATACACTTTAAATGACAGAGTTGCCCCATCTTCTCTTCTTAATCTTAACTTAGATATTTTTGACTTGATTGTTAAATTCTTTACCATGGATCCATTGGATCTAACCACGTTAATTTTGAAAACTTTAAATCATCCACTGTAAAGTTTATTTTCAAAATAAATAAACTCAATGTCTTCAAACTTCAAGAAGAGCTTCATTGAATGTACAGCACAAAAAAAGATCAATTGGGCAGTATTCCTGCTCCACACAAGCCTACTCCCATTTCACTTCATCTCAAACTAATCCAAACTCTACATTTTCCGAAATCTACATTTCTCAGCTCAGGTGTTAGTAGTCTTGTTTCCTGGTCAGCAGTTCAGAATTTAAGTCCCACTACAGGGAACTGAATGCAAAATCTAGGCTAACACTGTCATGAAGTAGAGGAGACTGCAGTGAGATGTTAAACCTAGGTCCTATCTGATCTCACATGTGAATGTAAAAGATCCTATGGTAATATGTGAACAGCAGCAAATAGGCTCTCCCTAGTGTCCTATCCAATATGTATTTCTTAATTAAGGTAATTAAAATGGATCATCTTTTAATGATTGAATTGCTGTTTGCAGGGTAATTCTGTACACAATGTGGCTACTGTTTCCTACATTCCATCAGTGACTGTAAGTATATAATTACTAGAAGAGGAGCAAGAGGATTGGTGACCTGATGAGGTACTGAGAAAGGATTTATACATGGAGATAAAAGCCTGGCTAAGAGTATTGTGGATCTACTTCTTCCAAAGAAGAATTGGGGTGGCACAGTGGCTCGGTGGTTAGCACTACTGCCTCACAGGTCTAGGGACCTGGGTTCGATTCCAGCTACTGGTGACTGTCTGCGTGGAGTTTGCACAGTCTCCCCGTGTCTGCGTGGGTTTCCTCCGGGTGCTCCGGTTTCCTCCCACTGTCTAAAGATGTGCATGCTAGGTGGATTGGCCACACTAAATTTCCCATAGTGTTCAGGGATGTGTAGATTGGGTGGGTCTGGATGGGATGCTTTGAGGTTCTGAATGAACTGGTTGGGCCGAAGGGCCAGTTTCCACACTTTAGGGATTCTATTTGAAAAAAAAGCTGCTGTCAAAGTCATGGTGAAACAGGAGCTTGTTGGGATGGGGTGAAAAAACTTTATAAAAGGTGTTGCTGGAAAGATATCAGTATTTAAAGTTAATAGCTCATCAAGATTGGACAAATTGCATCCGAAGATGCTGAACATACGAGCAAATTTGTATATGCACTAAAAACAGAATAGGCCATTCAGCCCCTTAAGCATGCTCTGCCATTTATAAGATCATGGTTGATTTGATTATAATGGCAAACCTGCACTCCTAGCTATCCCTGAAAACCTTTCATCCCCTTTGCTTAACAAGAATCAATCTACCTCCACTGTAAAAATATTCAAGGACCCTCTTTCCATTACAATTTAATGCACAAAGTCCCAAAGACTCATGACCTTTGGAGTGAGAAAAAAAGGTCCCTCATCCTTGTTTTAAATGGGTTGACACCATTGAATTTAAAACAGTGACCCGAGTTCTAGATCCTCCAATAAAAGGAAACATCCTTTTTAAATAAACCTTGTCAAGAACCTTCATGATTTTAAGTTTCTGTCCAGTCATCTCTTACTCTTCTAAACTCTAGCAATACAAGCCCAGCCTATCAAACCTACAGTCACACAGCACAGGAATAGACCCTCCGGTCCAACTCGTCCATGCCGTCCAGATATCCTAAACTGATCTTGTCCCATTTGCCAACGTTTGGCCCATATCCATCTAAACCCTTCCCATTCATGTACCCATCCAGATACCTTTTAAATGCCTTTCACGTCTCCTCATAAGGCAACCTGTCTATTCCAGGCATTGGTCTAGTAAATCTTCTGTGTACTACCTCTAACACATTTACATTATTCTTTAAATAAGGAGACCAACACTGTACACAGGACTCCAAGTGTGGTCTCACCAGTGCCCCTGTGAAGCATGACCCTTCCAACATTTTATTCAAACCCTTGCAATACATGATTATATTAGCTTCCTAATTTCTTGCTGTAACTGCACGTTAATGTTTTGTGATTTACGCACAAGGACAGCCAGTTCCCTCTGCACTTCAAAGCTCTGCAATCTCCTACCATTTAGATAATATACTTATTTTTTATTCATCCTGTCAAAAGAGACAATTTTATATTTTCCCATATCAGACTGCATTTTCCACATCTTTGTCCACTAATCTAACCCACCTACTTTTGCGGACTCCGGTGACCTCTTCACAACTAACATGCCTGCCTATCTTTGCATAATCTGCAAATTTGGCAACCATACCTTCAATCCCTTCTTCCAAGTCTTTTGAATAAACTGAACAGTCCAGGTCCCAGTATCGATCCCTGTGGCACATCTACTTGTTACTTCTTGTCAAACTGAAAATCACCCTTAGACATTGCTTTCTGTTCGCCAGCGAATCTTCTAGCTATGCCGATTTGCTACTCCCTATATCCTGAGACTTAATTTTCCCTAATAACATTTCATGTTGCACCTTATTAAATGCCTTCTGGAAATCTAAATAGAGTACATCCACTGGTTCCCCTTATCCACAGCACGTTATCTCCTCAGAAAGTTCCACTAGATTCGTGAAACATAATTTCCTTTTCACAAAACCATGGTGACTCTGCCTGATTACTATGAACTTATCCAAGAGCCCCACAACAACTTCTTTAATAATAGCATCTAACATTTCCCCTAGAACAGATATTACACTAACTGGATTGTAGTTTTCTGCTTTCTGTCCCCCTCGCATTTTAAATAAAGAAGTTCCATTTGCCATCTTCCAATCTAATGGGATCATTCCCGAATCATGGGAGTTTTGAAAATTTAAAATTCATGCATTAAATAAATGTGAGATAGTTATAGATCCTTGGATAAAGGCCATCAGGCCCCAGGCACTCATGAAAGTAATTGCAGAAATATGAAGAATTCTAACTGTTACATCTTTGTTCAAACAAATTACAGGAATTTACCAGTTTAATGGTGGGAAAGTTTTGAGAAATGCTGATCAGGAACGATATTAATAGACATTTGAATAACTGACAAATTAACTGACAAAAGCCAGCGTAGATTTGTTCAAGGCAAAATGTGTTTAACTAAGGTGATTGAGGTTTTTAATGAGATAACAGAGAGTTAAAAAGTTTAATGTAGTTGACGTGTTGAATGTAGACTTCCAAGGTATTTGATAAAGTACCATATAACAGGTCAGCCGGCAAGGTGGAAACCAATGGAATAAAAGGTATAGCAGCAGCATCGATATGAAGTTCAATGGGCAATAGGAAACAGAGATTACAGGTGAATGGTACGCAGCAAGGTTCCCCAGGATTCAATACTGAACAACGCTTCCCAGCACTGACTTCTGGTTTTGGAGGTCACTGCCATGCACAGATGAGAAAAGATTAAGGGGGAATGTAGATACTAGGACCAAGACTTTTCTTGATCTTTATTCAACCTGCAGCCCGCAGACTGCTGCAGCTCACCACCACCTTCTCAAGGGGCATCTGCGGATGGGCAATAAATGCAGGCCAGCCAGCGATGCCCATGTCCCATAGGTGAATAAAAGAAATCTTAATAATTTAGGTTTGGAGTACAGAGAGTGGGAGTACAGGGCACAATTTAAAATTTATAAGTTAGAAAGACTTCTGAGAAGGACAGTGATAGATTTCAACAGGGCATGGTCAGATCACATGAATGATGAGTTGAGAGGATGTTTAAAAGGGACTCAGGATCTTGCGTTTCATAAATAAGAGCACAGATTGGATTTTATGGAATGCCACAGTCCTGCACCTCATCATCCCCGACCCTAAACCACTCACAATCCTCTACAGCAATTCACTGCTGGGAGCAGTGTTCCTTACTTCAAGACAATAGTTGTGCCCACTTCTTGAAGGAGATCCCTCCTTATACAGAACTGCTGACCAATCGGACAATTTGATAGCCCCAGCTGAGTCAGCTGGTAGCAGTGACCACTGCTGGGACCATGGGACAGAACGCCTATATTGAGGAGTCATTTACAAGAAAGAAGCAAAACTTTTATTTATGTGATGCTTTTCACAATTTTGGGACATCCCAAAGTGGTTCATGGCCAATGAAACACTTTCATAGTGCTGTCACTATTATAATGTAGTAAACACAACAACCTGATGTCCTCTACAGAAGCAAGTTACCATTCTCACCTGGTTTGGTCCATATACGACTCCAAGCTGACAACAACATAGTTGCAATTGTAATTATGCTCTGGGCAAATAAAGACGGTCCAGCTACGGTCACATCCTATGAATGAATAATTAAAAATGCCAATTTGTACACAGCAAACTTCCTCAAACATCAGGATGACAATGGCCAGATAATCTGTTTTAGTGAAGTTTGTTGATTGAGGGTTCAGTAGTGTTGCAGGATACTGAGGCCAACTTCCCTGCTCTTCTTCCAAGCAGCACCCTGGGAACTTTTAATCTGAGGTCAGGTGATTTAATGTCTCATCTCTAAAGACTGCACCTCGACTGTGCAGCACTATCTCAGTAACACACCGTGTGGATACTGTGCTCAGATCTCTGGAATGCGACTTGAACATTGGGCCTTCTGACTGGGAAGTTAAAATGTGGGCATCGCTGACAGACAGGCAATAACTGCTGGCTCCTAGCGACCCTTGAGAAGGTGATGGTAAGCTGTCCTCTTGAACTGCTCCATAGCGGCTGCACAGTGGCTCAGTGGTTAGCACTGCTACCTCACAGCACCAGGGACCCAGGTTTGATTCCACCCTCGGGAGACTGTCTGTGTGGAGTTTGCGCGTTCTCCCCATGTCTGATTGGGTTCCATCCGCCTGCTCTGATTTCCTCCCACAGTCCAAAGATGTGTGGGTTATGTGGATTGGCCATGGGAAATTACCCGTGTGCAGGCTTGGTGGAGAAACACAGGGTCACAGGGGATGGATCAAGGTGGGATGGCCTTCGAAGAGATGGTGTGGACTTGATGGGCCAAATGGCCTGCACCCATACTGTGGGGATCTGCTGTAGTTTGAACCACAACGCTGTTAGGGAGGGAATTCCAAGATATTGACCCAGCAACAGTGAAAGAACTGCAATTTTTGTTCCAAGCCAAGATGGTTAGTCTCTTGGAGGGGAACTTGAAGGTGGCGGTGTTTCCATGCTGCTGCCCTTGTCCTTCTAGATGGAAGTGGTCATGGATTTGGAAGGTGCTGTCTGAGGATCTTTGGTGATCTCCTGCAATATCGTAGTATACTTGTAACACGAAGAACAAGGTATACATGAGAAAACACTGAACTGTTCCAGTTGGTACAGGGAATCAAAATTGGTAGACTGCAGAATGGCAGAACAGTTAAAGGTCAGGCACAGGAAGTAAGTCATTGGTGCCAGCTTGGCAGGAGAAAATGTGCTGACTGTAGAACTGCATGAAGGTACGAGGTAGGAAGTAGAGCTAATACACAGGATGGTGGAGATGAAACAAACACAGAGAATGCTCAGCAGGTCTAGCAGCATCTGCAGAGTGAGCAAAACAGAGTTAACATTTTGAGTCTGGTATGACTCTTCTTCAGACCAGGAGAAGGTGTATGAATACAACAGGTCCTCTCAGGAGGGGAAATCCATTGAGAGAGTGTGTCAGAATGGTCCGGGCTAAGAAAAGGAAATGATAAAGGCAAAATTTGACGGTTTTGTTTTCTGGTGTAAGAGTTAGATCTTGTTGAAACACCAAAGATTTGTTTTGCATCTTGTCCACAGTGTAGAACAGTGATTCTTATACATTTTTCAGCTGTCGGACTCATTTTTTTTTCAAATGGGTTAGAAACAGCACAATGCTTCCTAAGTGACTCATTCTCTCTCTTCTTTATTAACTACCAATCAGTACCAGTTTTGCATTCGATACATTGCCCTGACTAGCCTTATTTGCCAAACTAATGATTCTCTATTTATTCCAACCCTGGAGGATAAAGGATAAGTAATTGCAGTCTTAAGAGCCCTGGATAGTTCCAAATGGAGCTTGTTACCCGAGCACGATAAACTGAACAGTGATTTTTCATGAGTTTCTGGTGAGTTTATAGAACTAAGGAGACCTAATAACCATTAGGAGGATATTTATCTCAATACAAGGACCAGCTGTCTGGAGTACAGATAGCAGAAGCCCTCTTTTTTCTCATTAAAGTCAATCTCCCTAATTTGTGCCTGTCCTGAACAGGGTGAAATTTATCAAAATGCTTTAAAAACTGCAGTAGATGCTGACACACAAGTTTTAAGAAAGGAGATAGGGGAAAATGGAGAGCTTTTTTTCACTGAACACAGGAGAGCAAAATCACAAAAAAAACCTTTATTAATTCTGCAACTAATGGTCCCCATTACATCATAAACACAACCCCAACAAAAGGGTATTTTATTCGAGAACGAAGCCACTTTGTGTGAGTGTCCCCATTCTTAGCTTCCAAACACTAGGGATGACAGTGAAAAATAGCAGGGTTAAGGCACTGCGATCAATCTCAATTACAGTGACTGTAATGTGAACGGAGTCTCTCTGGGCGGGAGAGGTCACCTGCCCTTGGTGCTCAGGTTAGCAGGCACCTGCTATTCAGTGTCTGCAAAACCCTGCCATTCTCAAGGCTTCTGTCTTATTTCTCTCACACTACCTCTCCCCCGAAACCACCCCTAACCCTTCTCCAAAAACAGGGTCGGGTTCTCTCTCTCTCTCTATTCATTCTTCAGACACAGTAATTCAAGACATTCCAAACCAACACTGCACCAGCTTTTCATCTCCTCAGCTCTCTCTCCTGCCTGCTCTTTTGCAATTCAGCAGACAGCCAATGTACTGTTGAGCTTGCGTGCTGTGCCCCTGAGTGAGAGCCGCAAATTATGTACGTGCCCAACCTGACGGCTTATGGGTAAAGGCACTATTGTAAACTATTCTAACCTCAATTTACAAATTAGGAAGGTGCAGTCATTATGCACTAAGGTCTTTGCACTAAGCAATTGGTATAGCCAGTGGCATCAAGGAGCTAGTGGAAGATGGAACAGAGGTAGGAAGGGAAAGTGAGATAGGGCTGAGTTGGTTTTCCCTTTAAAAGAGTCTGAAAAAGATAAATAGAAAGTTTGCATTTATATTGCACCCTTCATGCCCTCAGGGCACCCCAAAGTGCTTTAGAGCCATTTAAAATGTAGTAACTACCGTAAAGTAGGAAATGTGGCAGCCAATTTGCTGCACAGCCAGTTCGCATAAACAGCAATGTGATAAATGATGAGATAATCTCTTTTTACCATCGGTGTAAATTACAGTCATACAGCTGTACAGCATGGAAACAGACCCTTTGGTCCAACTTGTCCACGCCGACCAGATATCCTAAATTAACCTAGCCCCGTTTGCCAGCATTTGGACCACAACACTCTAAACTCTTCCTATTCATATACCCACCCAGATGCCTTTTAAATGTTATAATTGTACCAGCCTCCACCACTTCCTTTGGCAGCTCATTCCTCTCTGCGTGAAAAAGTTGCCCGTTAGGTCCCTTTTATATCTTTCCGCTCTAGGTTTGGACTCCTCCACCCCCTGGAAAAAGATATTAGCTATTCACCCTATCCATGCCCTTCATGATTTTATAAACCTCAATGAAGTCACCCCTCAGCCTCCGAAGCTCCAGGGAAAGTAGTCCCTATTCAGCCTCTCACTGGTTACATCATTGTAAATCTTTTCTGAATCCTTTCAAGTTTCAAAACATCCTTCCTATAGCAGGGAGTCCAGAATTGCACGGAGTATTCCAAAAGTGGCCTAACCAGTGTACTGTACAGCCGCAACATGACCCTCCCAATTCCTACACTCAATGCACTGACCAATAAAGGCAGGCATACCAAATGCTCTTAAGACTGCAATTACTTATCCTTTATCCTCCAGGGTTGGAATAAATAGAGAATCATTAGTTTGGCAAATAAGGCTAGTCAGGGCAATGTATTGAATGCAAAACTGGTACTGATTGGTAGTTAATAAAGAAGAGAGAGAATGAGTCACTTAGGAAGCACTGTGCTGTTTCTAACCCATTTGAAAAAAAAATGAGTCCGACAGCTGAAAAATGTATAAGAATCACTGTTCTACACTGTGGACAAGATGCAAAACAAATCTTTGGTGTTTCAACAAGATCTAACTCTTATTCACTATCCTGTCTACCTGGGACAGGAATTGAGGCACAAATTAGTGGCTTGGATGGCAGAATAGTGGTAGTGTCAACAGATTAGCCCCAGGCTGATGGTCTGGAGAACACAGGTTCAAATTCCACTCCAACTACTGGTAGAATTTACATTCAATTAATAAACCTGGAATTAAACACTAATCTGATGGTAACTGAAAGACCATTCTTGATTGTGACAAGAACTCTATTTGAGTCAAAGGCCAGATTTTGGACCGTTCATTCAATGAAATTCTGCAGAGAAAATTTTGAACAATACTTTCCAGCAGACTCTAGACAACACAGATCTGGAGAGAAAGTTCATTTCTCCACAGATACTACCAGACCAGCTGACCTCCTCCAGCACCTCCTGTCTTTGTTTCAGATCTACAGCATCCACAGTTTTTTTGTTCTATTATAGATCTGAAGAAGATGTTTCTCACTATAGGGGGAATTGTTTAAAAATAATGGGTTGCCCAGTAAAACAAGAATGAGGCGAAAAGGCAGCAGAAACTGTCTTTGAATATTTTAAGGTAGAGGTGGATAAGTGGAGTTTTTGGTAGGGGGTGCGAAGTGTACAACTCAATTCAGTGTTTCTGTGGAAACATGACATTTTACAGATAAGTGTACAATCCAGCCACAATTTTTTTTTGCATTAGCACTTCCAAAATCAGGACCATAGTGTGTGCAAAGTCATGGTCTCATTCTCTTTGGGTGCAGTGTTGAAGAATTAGTGTGCCAAACAAATGTCCATTTAAAATAAGCATAGGCGGACTTTAAGAAATTGGATTTTTAAAAAAATTATTTCATGATATGTTAATTATGTTTATTTATTATGTTTATGATTACATTTATTGTGCCATGGCAAGTTGGCAATTTTTTTGTCCATCTTCAATTGCCCTTGAGAAGGTGGTGGTGAGCTGTCTTCTTAAACAGCTGCAGTCCATGTGCTATAGGTACACACACAGTGCTGTTAGGAAGAGAGTTCCAGGATTTTGACTCAGCAACTGTGATGGAACAATATGTTCTACGTTAGGATGATGAGTGGCTTGGAGGAAACATGGTTGCAGGTTTAGGAGATGGTAATGAGTCGTGGTGAGTTACTGCAGTGCATCTGTAGTACACACATCTGTGACACATATTGTAATCACAGTGCGGTGGTGGTCGAAGGACACAATGTTTAATGCAGTGGATGGAGCTCTAATCAAATGGGCTGTTTTGTCCAGAATGGTGTCATGTTTCTTACTGGAGCTGCACTCATCCAGGTAAATGGGCAGTATTCCAGCACACTCTTGACTTCTGCCTTGTAGACAGTGGATAGGCTTTGGGAAATGAGGAGGTGAATTCATCATTGCCGAATTCCCAGCCTCTGACCTGTTCTGATAGCCACAGTGCTTATATAGCTTCTGGTCAGTGGTAACCCCCAGAATGTTAATAGTGGTGGATTCGGCAATGAAATGCCATTGAACGTCCACTTGGAGAGGCAGGATTAATCAAGAATAGTCAACATGGCTTTGTTGGCAGGAGATTATGACTAACAAATTTGATTGATATTTTCAAAGTAATGACTAGATGAGGAGATGAGGATTGTGCAGTTAATGTAGTCTATATGGACTTCATTAATGCTTTTGACAAGGTCTTGCATGGCAGACTGGTTAAGAGTCCATGGGGTCCAGGGCAATTTGGCTAACTGAATCCAAATTTTGCTTAGAGGGTGATTGTTAAACTCAAAAACTGTGTCCAGTGGCAGGGTTTTATGCTGGGTCCCTTGTTGTTTATGTGTATACTAATGAGCTAACCATGAATGTAGGAGGTATGATCACTAAGTTCACAGATTACATGAAAATTGGTGGTGTGGTAAATAGTGAGGAGGAAAACTTTAGACTACAGGAGAAAACAGGTAGGTTGGTCAGATGATAATAAGTACTGCAGATGCTGGAGAATCCGAGATAACAAGGTGTGGAGCTGGATGAACACAGCAGGCCAAGCAGCATCATAGGAGCAGGAAAGCTTGATGTTTCAGGCCTAGACCCTTCATCCGAAACGTCAAGCTTTCCTGCTCCTATGATGCTGCTTGGCCTGTTGTGTTCATC
>JAHRHZ010000249.1:1249590-1323166 GCA_024137785.1 Ginglymostoma cirratum
TCAAGCTTTCCTGCTCCTATGATGCTGCTTGGCCTGTTGTGTTCATCCAGCTCCACACCTTGTTATCTTAGGTTGGTCAGATGGGCTGAACAGTGGCAAACTGAATTTAATCCTGAAAAGTGTGATGTGTTTTGGGAGACCTAACAAGACAAGAGAGTTGAATGGTTATGGAATCCTAGCAAGTAGAGATGATCACAGTGACTTGGTGTGGATGTCCATAGGTCCATAGAAGGCAACAGGTCAGATAGATAATGTGATTAAGACAGCATCTGGGATATCTGTCTTTACTGAATACAAGAGCAAAGAGGTTTTATAATGTTAGTTAGGCTACAGATGGAGTACTGTGTGCTGATCTGGTCACCACACTATATGAAGGATGTGATTGCACTAGAGAGGGTGCAGTGGAGATTGGCCAGCTTGTTGCCTGGGCTGCAGTAATTCAGTTATGAAGAGAGACTGGTAAGGCTGTGATTGTTTTCCTTAGGGTAGTAAAGATCGAGCTGTGACCTGAGTGAGATGTACAATGTTTTGAGGAATATAGACAGGGTAGATTGAGAGAAACCTTTCCCGTACGGGGATGAATCACCAAGAGGTTCGAGTTTAATGTAGACAGCTGGAATTTGAGGAAATAGTTTTACATCCAGAGAACGGATATCTAGCACTCACTGTTTAAAAGAGTGGTCAAGGCAGGAACCCTCAAGAAAGTTAAGTAGTAGTTAGATGAATACTTGAAAGGCATAGCACACAAGACTACGGGCCAAGTACAGGAAAAACTAGAATGGAGAGAGATGCTTGACGATTGATACTGACAGGACAGCCTGAAGGGCCTTTTTCCATGCTGTAAAAACGTCTATGGCTCTTTGTACAATAAGTGAATGCAAATCCCACCAGACCCCCGAATAGGATTTGAATCTCTTGTTCCCTGCACATTGGACTGGGCCTGCGCATTGCGAATACAATGACATTGCCACAGCCTCCCCAGAGGAATAAAGTGTCAGTTTAACTTTCTTATTGGAGAAATGGGAAAGTGGTTGTGGAAGGGGGATTAAATTTGTAGGAAGGTGGAGTGGGGAACTATGATTAAACCTATGATAGGGTTGATTGAATAAGATCTATAGGAAAAACTCATTTGACTGGCTGAATGGCCTTTTCTTCAGTGCTCTACTGTGCTCTATTGGAAGCAGATGTTAATGAAAAACTTTCACAGGAATGGGGAAAGGAGTGGTGCAAAAGATGGGAAGTTGCAAATGCTATAATAAGGGACCTGAAAATGGAAAATATTATTACAATCTTTAGAAAAGGTCAGAGGTACAATGTTGGGAATTACAGGCCTCTTTCCCTTGACATCTACAGAAGGGAAACACTGTTGTGTATTATAAAGGAAGCAATTCAAGTCCATTAAACTAGAGTAAGGCTATAAATCCTGGCCACCACGGCTTCACAAGAGGTGAGTTATGTCTAACAAGTTAAGCAGAGCTCTGAGGATGTAACAGAATTGGTAGATGACAGTAATTAATATGGCTGAAAGCATTTCATTAAATTCTTTGCAAAGGACTTGTGGTTAAAATGAAAGCTCATGGGAGAAGAAAATTGGGTAATAAATTGGAAGAGTGGTGATCAGTGATCATGCTTAAGAAATGGTCTGGCAACCTTTATTCATTTCTAATTGAAGGATACAGGCCATGACTAATTCTGTTCTAAGTTTTGCCTTGTACGCTCCAAAAGCATTAAATATCCTAAATTTGTTTCTTCTATTCATTTTCAGGATATGAGCATTGTTGCAAAGTTTGACAGTCATTGTCAATGAGAAGGTGCTCATGAGCTGCCTTCATGAACGGCTGCAACTTGTGTTGTAGGTACATTCACAATGCTGTAAGGGGAAGTTTTCCATGACATTATCTCAGCGAAAA
The DNA here is from genome assembly GCA_024137785.1 of Ginglymostoma cirratum. Taxonomy (NCBI): domain Eukaryota; kingdom Metazoa; phylum Chordata; class Chondrichthyes; order Orectolobiformes; family Ginglymostomatidae; genus Ginglymostoma; species Ginglymostoma cirratum. Next base: position 1,251,501 of record JAHRHZ010000249.1, read on the forward strand.
TGGAGGAATAGTGATTTATTTCCAAGATGGGATAGTGCTTGACTTAGAGGGGAACTCTCAGGCAATGCTCATACTTCTTTCTATGTCTCACTTTAACCACCCATTCCATCCCAGGGTTTTCTCACACCCCTCAGTCTCCCCTTCTTCTATCGGCTTCAAAACCAAAGGCTGCTCACTTCAATTTTGTTGGGCTCATCTCCCCTTCAATTTCTTTCAAGCTTTGGCAACTGCAGCACAATTAACAACTACATTTCTAAATAAATGGGAAGCAAAAGGCTATCAGGACCTGAGTACAATGAGAGTTCCAGTCAGGAATTCCCTTCACTCCTGCTAAATTATGTTAATGATTGCATTAGTGAGAGGATATCTCCAGATGGGGACTGCACCATAGAAAAGCTTAAGAACTCCACTGTGCAGGGGTGAAATCAGAAAGCATGTGTATACGTAAAGAATAATGGAAGTTTGGAACTCTCCCTCCCCAAGGCTGTCATGCTGGAGCCATTCTGATGAGAGGTCGTACAGTGAAGTGGCGAAAACTGCACTGATGAATCGCAAATGTCAGACTATGCAGAGAAATCAAATAAGTCAATACTGAAATTTGAATTTGGAATTGAAGGATTGGTACCTTAATGTCACCCTTTTTAAAATTTATTCACTAGTGGGATGTGGGCATTGCTGGCTGGCCAGTATTTATTGCCTGTCCCCAGTTGCCCTTAAGATGGTGGTGGTGAGCTGTTTCTTGAACAGTCCATGTGCTGTACGTTGACCCGTAATGCCCTTAGGGAGATAATTCCAGGACTTTGACCCAGCATCAGTGAAGGAACTGCGATATATTTCTAAGTCAGAATGGTGAGAGGCTTGGAAAAGAACTTGCAGGTGATGGTGTTCCCTTGAATTTGCTGGCCATGTCCTTCTAAATGGAAGTGATCATGGGTTTGGAAGGTATTGTCTTTTGGTGAATTTCTGCAGTGCATGTGTAGATAGAAACACGGCTACACTGAGTTTGGTGGTGGAGGGAGTGGATGTTTGTGGATGCAGTGCCAATCAAGCGGGCTGCTTTGTTCTGAATGGTGCCAAGCTTCTTGTATGTTGTTGGAACTGCACTCATCTGGGCAAGTGGGAAATATTCCATCACACTCCTGATGTATGCCTTGTAAATGACAGAGAGGCTTTGGGGAGTGAGGTGAGCTATTTACTGCAGTGTTCCTAGCCTCTAAGCTGCTCCAGTACCCATTGTATTTATATGGCTAGTCCAGATGAGCTTCTGGTCAAGGTAGACCCCAGGATGTTGATGTTGGGGGATTCAGGCATATTAAGTTACTATTAATGTTCCAGAGGCCTGGAAACAAAATTCAAATCCCACCACAGAAGCTGGAGGAATTTAAATTCAATTAATTAACAAAGAGGTCTGAGAAATAAAGCTGGTCTCATTGATGATCACAAAACTGTTGGATTGTCATAAATCAGCCGTCTAACTGGATCTGGTCTTTATGTGGCTACAAATGACCATCAATGTGGCTGACTCTTGACCGGCCTTGAAACACTCTAACCAGCTATGAAGTAAAAAAAAAATGTCTCTTTACTCTAACAAAAGCCCCTTTACATTTTTTATAAGGAACTATGTGGTGATGGTGCTAGAACGAAACGGAACTAGGACCTCCACATTTATGGTCTCAGACAGCAACCATCCTGCTCTCTCTGGTGAGAGGTATTAACAGACCCACTAGACAATTTCGGGTACCTAGACATTACAAGCTCAACTGTGTTGACATCATTGTTGACAGTGAGGAAATGTATAATATATAAAATGTAATGCGTTAAAGTATAATGTGCATAAATGTGAGGTTACCCACTTTGTTGCCAAAAACAGGAAGGGAGACAAACTGAATGGCGATAATTTGGGAAAGGAGGTGGTGTAATGAGGCCTGGGTATCCTTGTACACCAGTCACTGGAAGTAAGCATGAGGGTCACCCACATTGCTGTAGGTATGGAGTCATGTGTAGACCAAACCAGGTGAGGATGATAGATTTTCTTCCCTGAAGGACATTAGTGAGCCAAATGGAATTTTTCAATAATCGACAATGGTTTCATGGTCATCAGTAGATTCTTAATTCAAGACCACTTTTATTGAATTCAAATTCCAGAATGTACCATGACCCAGCTCCCCAGAATTTTAGCTGAGTTTCTGGATTAATAGTCTGCAATAATACCACTAGGTCATTGCCTCTTCTGTATCAGACAGTGTAAATGGAGGAAGGACGTTTCTGATGATAGGGGAGTCCAGAACCAGGGGTCACACTCTAAGTTTAATGGGTAGGCCATTTCAAACTGAGATGAGGAAAAGTTTCTTTACCCAGAGAGTGATGAGCTGTCGAAATTTCTACCACAGAATGCAGTTGAGGTCAGAACATTGAATGTTTCACAAAGGAGTTAGATATTGTCTGAAGGGATTAAAGAGTATGGGGTGAAAGAGGGCACAGGGGGCCAAATTGGATGGTCAACCTTTATTGTGATTAATGTTGGATTTGAAGAGCCAAGTGGCCTACTCCGACTCATATTTTCTATTTGTCTGTCTAATGAGTTAAATTATGGCTTTAGTCTCAGAAAGATGCTATCATTCTGGACAGGGAAACTTCACACTCATAGTCAGTTAATGTACATCGCACTACTACAACATGACAGCATCAAAATGTGCCCTAAACATCAAAAAATATATCTTTTAAAGACTGACAGACTCACATTAGCAGTGTATTTACAGATACAGAGTAAAGCTCCCTCCACACTGTCCCCATTAAACACTCCAAGGAAATGAACAGCACGGGGTTAGATACAGAGCAAAGTTCCCTCTATACTGTTTAACATTCTCTGGGTAGGTACAGCACAGGACTAGATACAAAGTAAAGCTCCCTCCGTACCATCCTATTAAACACTCGCAGTGAAGATAAAGCACGGGCTAGATACAGACTGTAACTCAAACAGCAGTCTCTCTTCAACACTCACAGAATAGCTGCAATATGGGTTGGATATAGCTTACAGCACCATCTTCAATTCTTATCAAAAACCTTTACCATATGTACCATTCAGATTCAATACAAAGTGAAACTTATAGTCTTCATACCCAAAATTTGCAGAAGACCATGTTGCACACTAGATGGCAATTCCTCCTGTCTGACTCTGAGTCCAACAATCCAACTGGATCTCAATATATACTGGCAGGACTGTCTTGATCTTACACTCTAAGCAATAGGGAGGGTTGGTCTTTGTTTCAATCTGTACCAGCATCAAACCCAGGTCCTAGAAATGAAAGTATAGGGGGTCTCTGATTTATAAACATCTGACTTATGAACACTTATACTTGCAAACATGATCTCATACAGGGGCGTAAGTTTAAAAGACCTGACATGCAAACATTTCCTGTCCTTACGAACGGCTCCTTTGTGTTATCCTGCATGGTGTTCTGACTTGCGTACAGATCAACTTGCGAACTGACTTCAGAACAGAACCCCCTCACGACACGTATAATGTGCTTATAATACAAGATTGCTCCCATCATAAAAAAGGTTGTTGGCTTGATGAAGTTAATGTTACTGGGTGAGAATGTGAGGGAACTCGATGAGTAACAGTATAGACAGTCAGTAATGCAAGGTGTTGGTTGGGAGAAATGACTGTACCACGAAATTGGCTATGACGGTTTATTCATCTTTTTACTTACCTGCCTCTTTACTTTTCTGCCTTCCTGTAGCACTGAGGCTAATACTTATTGTCCAAACCATGGTGTTCTGGGAGGAAGGTGGTGGACCTTGTTATGGAATTGCTGAAACAGCTGATATAACTGCCTAATTAACATAAATAAATCAGTTGGCTTTTTACAACAAGCCAACAGCTCGGCACTCACTTTTACTGCGACAACATTTTACTCGCAGATATATTTTTAAAATAAATTCAAATTCTCCACCAGGCATGGTGGGTGTAAACTTTCAGACTTTGGATGACTAGTTGAAGTGACCGGAATACTAGTAACGTAACAAAAACAATACATTATCATACCTATACTTTATGTGTAGATTAATCTGCAACACAGGGCTGCAGGCTGGAGGGGTTACCGAGCCTGTGGGAGGAAGCTGGATTAACAAGTCTGGAGGAAAAGCAGTCCATGTTATTTGAGAGGTTTTAACTAACGCCAGTTCAGTCTCCTTGCCTTTAGCATTTGCAGGAGCAGTTCCCAGTGATGGTCCCTGGGGAGCAACCGAGAGCAGAGGGTGGAGAACTCCGCCAATCTGATCAGCTGGCTTAACAGAACCCTTACTGCTTACATTTTTACTCTATGGGGATCACAATTCATTGCATCGTCTCCTCCTGCAATCCAGGGGACGGGGAAGAAACCAGGTATGTGTGAACTAGTTAGCAAATGCCCTTACTGACTGAGGTATTGTGGACTTAAAACCCATAAAAGCTTTCTTTAGACTGTTTGTTTCTTTTTATTAATGAGGCAGAACCATGGCAAGGTCCCAAAACATGTGCTTCCCCCTCACCTTAAAGGTTAACATTTGTCTTCATTAAACATAATGGGATAGCCATACATCAACAAGCTGAACCAATGTTCCTCTAATCATCATGTTCATCTTTATGAAACCATTAATTTGCTTTTACAAGATGCGGCTGAAGAGAGTCTTGTGTTTTTGCTCTCGCACTTGAGCACTTTTACAAGATTGCGCCGGGGTTGAAACGTCCACTCCGTACCTTGTAAACTGCAACTATGATTTTATTATTCAGCTTGTGGCTTTTCTGTTTGGGTTTGTATAAAATAAAATCCAATTTAACATAGGGAGTGCATTGGGGGAAAACCTTGCCGGCTGGCTTTCCACCCCTCTTGCGGAACACATTTCTAACCACCAGTCCATGAGGCCTGTGTAGGGTGCAGAGGTAGTGAAGCAGGAGACTGAGTAATTTCCTCAGACAACTGAAGTTTACATAGCACATGGGAATCTTTTATTTGACCATTTCACACTGTCGCCCCATCTCTCCTTTTTTCCTTCATAATCCTAATAAGGACATGATGTTGTATAGGGAAGAAAACAAACCTCTTTCCTTAGGCTTTGCAAATGCAAGGGATGTAAAGGGAAAGCATAGTGCTGTCCAAAACTTAACCAAAAAATCACTTACAATGGCATCTTTTTTTGTTCCAGTGTCATTACCTCTCACGTTGCCCAAGGATCTATCCCTGGCTTCCTATTTCTCATTTATATATTTTTCTTTGCTGACATTTCCTGAACTCCTCATGTTCATTTCATCCCATTATCTCCTCCCTCAACTCCTTCAATGCTGTCAAGTTATCAAATAGCATTATCGTGTATGAGCAGATCTTTCCTCCAATTTAATATGGAAAGACATAAGCTGTTGTTTTTGGAGATAGTGGGGACTGCTGATGCTGAAGAATCTGAGATAACAAGGTGTAGAGCTGGATGAACACAGCAGGCCAAGCAGCATCAGAGGAGCAAGAAAGCTAATGTTTCGGGTCTAGACCCTTCTTCAGAAATGGGGGAGGGGATGGGGATTCTGAAATAAATAGGGAGAGGGGGGAGACAGATAGAAGATAGATAAAGGGGAAGACAGGTGGAGAGGAGACAGACAGGTCAAAGAGGCAGGGATGGAGCCAGTAAAGATATGAGTGTAGGTGGGGAGTTAGGGAGGGAATAGGTCAGTCCAGGGAGGTCGGACAGGTCAAGGAGGCGTGATGAGGCTGGTAGGTAGGAGATGAGGGTGGGGCTTGAGGTGGGAGGAGTGGATAGGTAGGAGGAAGGACAGGTTAGGGAGGTGGGGAAGAGCTGAGCTGGTTTTGGGATGTGATCGGGGAGAGGAGATTTTGAAGCTTGTGAAGTCCACATTGATACCATTAGGCTGCAGGGTTCCCAAGCGAAATATGAGGTGCTGTTCCTGAATCCTTCGGGTGGCGTCGTTGTGGCATTGCAGAAGGCCCAGGATGGACATGTTGTCTGAGGAATGGGAGGGGGAGTTGAAATGGTTCGCGATTGGGAGGTGCAGTTGTTTAGTGCAAACCGAGCATAGGTGTTCCACAAAGCGGTCCCCAAGCCTCCGCTTGGTTTCCCTGATGTAGAGGAGGCCACAATGGGAACAGCGGATGCAGTATACCACATTAGCAGATGTGCAGGTGAACATCTGTTTGATGTGGAAGGTCTTCCTGGGGCCTGGGATGGGGGTGAGGGAGGAGGTGTAGGGGCAGGTGTAGCACTTCCTGCGGCTGCAGGGAAAAGTGCAGGGGGTGGTGGGGAGTGTGAAGCAGACAAGGGAGTCACGGAGAGAGTAGTCCCTCTGGAAAGCAGATAAGGGTGGGAAAGGAAAAATGTCTGCAGATGCAGAAGTGCCAGAGGACGATGTGTTGGATCCGGAGGTTGGTGGGGTGGTACGTGAGGATGAGGGGGATTCTGTTTTGGTTGTTATTGCGGGGAGGGGGTGTGAGGGATGAGTTGCAGGAAATGCGAGAGACATGGTCGATGGCGTTTTCGACCACTGTGGAGGGGAAGTTGCGGTCCCTGAAAAACGAGGACATCCGGGATACCCGGGAGTGGAATGCCTCATCCTGGGAGCGGATAAGGCGGAGGTGAAGGAATTGGGAATAGGGGATGGCATTTTTGCAGGAAGGTGGGTGAGAGGAGGTGTATTCTAGGTAGCTGTGGGAGTCGGTAGGCTTGAAATGGATATCGGTTTCCAGGTGGTTGCCAGAGATGGAAACAGAGAGGTCCAGGAAGGAGAGAGAGGGATCAGAGATGGTCCAAGTGAACTTAAGGTTGGGGTGGAACGTGTTGGTGAAGTGGATGAACTGTTCAAGCTCCTCGTGGGAGCACGAGGCGGGGCCGACACAGTCATCGATGTAACAGAGGAAGAGGTGAGGTTTAGGGCCAGTGTAGGTACAGAAGCTGTTGTTTTTGAACTTCAATCAAACCTCCATCCTCTAGCTACTGATCTTATCATTCTGCATGGCAACAGACTGAGATTAATCCAGTTTGTTTGCAACTTTGGTGTCGCATTTGATCCTGAAATGAACTTGCCACCTCATATTGATGTCATCACTAAGGCTGCCTCTTTCCACCTCTAACATTATTCAACTTTATACCTGACTCAGCTGCTGCTGAAACGCTTAGCCATGCATTTGCTTTTTCTGGAAATGACTATTCTAACACATTCCCGGGTTGGCTTCCCAAATTCTACTCTTCATGAATTGAGATCATCCAAAGCATTTGCCCATGTCCCATCTTGCAGCAAGTCATGTTGCAGCTGTACAAAACTTTGGTGCGGCCGCACTTGGAGTATTGCATACAGTTCTGGTCACCGCATTATAGAAAGGATGTGGAAGCATTGGAAAGGGTGCAGAGGAGATTTACCAGGATGTTGCCTGGCACGGAGGGAAGGTCTTATGAGGAAAGGCTGAGGGACTTGAGGCTGTTTTCGTTAGAGAGAAGAAGGTTAAGAGGTGACTTAATACAGACATACAAGATGATCAGAGGATTAGATAGGGTGGACTGTGAGAACCTTTTTCCTCGGATGGTGACGGCTAGCACGAGGGGACATAGCTTTAAATTGAGGGGTGATAGATATAGGACAGATGTCAGAGGTAGATTCTATACTCAGAGAGTAGTAAGGGCATGGAATGCCTTGCCTGCAGCAGGTGTAGACTCGCCAACTTTAAGGGCATTTAAATGGTCGTTGGATAAACATATGGATGATAATGGAATAGTGTAGGTTGGATGGGCTTCAGATTGGTTTCACAGGTCGGTGGAACATGGAGGGCCGAAGGGCCTGTACTGCGCTGTAATGTTCTAGTTCTATGTTAAGTCCCCACTCTCCTATCATACCTGGTCACACTAACTTACACTGGATCCTGGTCAAGAGTCTTGATTTTAAGATTCTGTCCTTCCTTTCAAATCCGTCCATGGTACTGCTCTCACTGTCTCTGTGATATCCTCCAGCTCTACAATATGCCTCTGAGATACCTGCACTCCTGTAATTTTGGCATCTTGTGGATTCTAAATTAAAATTGTACCACCATTGGTGGCGGTGCCTTCGGTTGCCTAAGTCCCAAGCTCTAGAATTTCACCCCTACCCTGCTTTCCTCATCCAAAGCACTTCTGGAAATGCATTTCCTTGACCAAGCTTTTGATAATCTGACATGATTTCTCATTATGTAGCCCTGTGTTGTACTTTGTTTGATATTATTCCTATGATGCATCTTGGGACATTTCATGATATCAATGCTGCTATTTATAAATCTATGTTTTTGTTGTTACGATTGTGCAACTCACGGAGTAATCCAGAGGTCTGCAATTTATATTCCCCACAGTATGCGCATTCAAATTCCACCGCAACTAAAAATTTTAGTTCAGTTAAAAAGAAATTAGTAAATAACAAGCTGGTCTCTGTTAAAGTGATGACAAAGTTGTCGCGTTGTCATAAAAACCCCAAATGGTACAATGATGTTCTTTGGAGGAGGTACTTGTCATCCTTACCTAGTCTGAGCCTGTGAGACTCCAGTCCCTCACCAACAACCTTCTGAAGTGCTCCAGCACATCTATTATGCTGATCAGGGGCAACTAGGAATTGGTGAGAAATACCAGCCTTGCAACCAACACTGCACTTATATTGAATTATACAAAACATTTGAGTTTCCATATAAAAATAAGCACTCCACGATGGGTGATCCTAAATATAAATTTTATTGAGACCACATGACCAGGTTTTAAAATTATTTTGGGGATTTGGGCTGAGGGATCAATTTGGCCGGGAGAAAACTGGTACAAAATTTTAGAATTCAGAATTGCCAGTTTTTCACTAAAGATGCTCCAAATTAGTTATCAAACAAGCTCGAGGCTGAGCTAAGAGCATCTACAAGTACATTTTATAGCAGTTGGGTCAGGAATTGGACTAGGAAGTTGAACTTCACTACTATTTCATCGCCACCACAAAAAAAAGCTGCAGTGGCCACCAACGGCTGCAGAACGAACTTGGAAAATGAGACCCGTAAAGGAGATAATTGGACCACCCAGCCTGTTCCAGCTCTACATTTATAGCCGTATCCTTCTTTACATCCCTGAAGCCTTAAAAAATACATTTTTCAAATATTGACCTTTCTCGCTATTTCTTTAAAAAATGCTATTAATCAGGAAGTTATGCTAACCTTTATAAATAACTGGTTAGGCTTCAGCTAGAGCGAGTGTTTAATTTTGGGCAACAAATTTTCGAAAGGATGTCAAGGCTTTGGAAAGGGGACAGAGGATTAAATTCACCGGAGCTTGGAAGAACGAGTGGGGGATCTCAAAGAAATCTATATGATTCTAACGGGACTCATCAGGGTAAATGCAAGGAAGGATGTTTCCAATGACCGGAAAGTCCAGAACCTGGGGTCACAGAGTAGGCCATTTAAGGTTAAGATGAGGAGGAATTTCTTTACCCAGAAAGTGGCGAGTCTGGTATTTTCTGACACAAAAAGCAGTTGAGGCCAAAACATTGAATGTTTTTCAGAAGGAGTTAGATATAGTTCTAACTATAGGCTAAAGGGATCAAAGGGTAAAGGGAGAAAGCGAGAACAGGGTACTGAGTTGATCATATTGAATTATGGAGCAGGCTTGAACAGCCAAACGGCTACTCATGCTGCTGTTTTCTATGTTTCTAAGTTTAGGAGATTTAGAAGAATTATACAAGGGATGAGGATTCAGTTAATGTGGAAACGCTGGAAAAACTAGGAAATGTGATTGAGCTGTTCAAAAACATGATTTGTTTGATAAGAGTAAATAAGGAGAAACTGTTTCCAGTGGCAGGAAGGTTGGTAGCCAGAGAACACAGATTTCAGGGACTGGCAGAAGAACCAGAGCCAAGGTGAGGTTTGTTTGTTTTAACGCAACAAGTTGTTTTGATTTGGAAAGCACTGTCTGAAAGGGTGGTGGAAGCAGATTCAATACCATTCATAAAAAAAGCAATTGAATAAATATTTGAACGGGAAGTATTTTCAGGGCTATTCGATCAGAGTGGGGGAATGGGACTAACTGGAGTACTCAACCACATAACCTACCCAGCCATAGCAGGCTGAACGGCATCCTTCTATGACGTGTGAGTAAGTTCTGATTCCACCACTGTCCCCGGTCAGGTACTCTGTCACAACGGCTTCAGTAAGAAAAAGAAAGTGAGGACATAACTGACCTAAACTACAAGAGTCTGCTCTAGTATAACTCTGCATGTCTAAAGATAAAGAAAGAAAGAATTGTATTTCTCTAGCACTGTTCATGTGGTCAGAAGTCTAAGAGTCACAGCCAATGAAGTAACGCCGAAGTGGATACTGTTAGAATGTCGGAAATGCAGTAGAAAATTTGCACACAGCAACCTCCCACTACCAACATAGTGATAATGAAAGATTATTGGGCATGCATGATTGTTGGGGAATAAATATTGGCCATGGGGGTGAACTCACCAGCTCTTACCTGCACTGGATTCTTTACGTTCAGCTGAGGTGGCTAATTTGGTTTAATGTCTCAACTGAATGACAGTAACTGGGAAAGAGCAGCACAAACACACAGAAGGAGCTCCTTGAGCCTGTTCAGCCATTTAATTAGATCATGACTGATCTAATCTTAGATCTCAACGTGACTTACCTCACTTAGTTCCAAATGGTACCATGTGCATCCTGGCGAAAAAGACAACCAGTCACAGTTCTGAAATTTTCACCTGACACCCAACTTCAAACAGTGTTTTTTGGGCAGCAGAGTTCCAGACTGCTACTACTCTTTGTGTGAGGAAGCACTTTCTAACATCATGTGCTCTTGACCTTCCCTGATTTTCTTCGGCTCGCTCACCCACCCCACTCCACCACCTCCTCATCTGCCCCTGAGTGGCAGTCATGCTGTCACCGATAGAGGACCGAAGCTTTGAAATTTCCTCCCTAAACCTGTCTGTTTCTATCTCATAGATAAAAGGTACTGCAGCATTTCCTGATTCCTTTTGCACATTAAAATCTACCTTTGACCAAATTTTGGGACAGTTATTGCCAATTTTTGACTGATTACTTACCTGTGATATGTCTCGGGACCTTCTTCCATGTTAAAGATAAGGTATAAATGGAAGATACCGTAGAAACAATTCAATAGTAAATGCTTGAGAATAGGCGGAAATCTGCAACACGTGGAAGAAAATGTCTCTTTGATCACTTACGCTCACACTCTTCAATATCCATGTTAAACTGTTTTAAGGCTCCCATGGTGATCTGCTTGACTTCAGTATCCAGGAGCAGCTGTAGAAGAGATGTAGAGAGGTGTTTGCAGGCAGACATGCAGGCTGTCTGAGCCACTTTGCCCTGAAAAATCAAAATAAAACTCATGTCAGACATTAAATCATCCATTTTCCCAACACCAAGTCAACAAATAGAAAGACCGCACAAACATTTCTCGAATGAATAATATCCAATGGCTGAGTTTTGATAGAAAGACAGGCACTAACCCAGCACTGACAGTCGGATGTGTCCAGTGAGTAGATCAAAGCTGCATGTTTTTGTGTTTGCTTCTCATTTTCAGTCAGCGCTGTGGGTTAACTGCAATGCGAAGAGTGTCAGTCTTTCACCCGGCTGCCTCTCCATCAACAATCCTCAGCTGTACCTCCTCCTTATAGGTCCAGGCTAAAGCTTCATGGATTTGCCACCGTGCTTTGCGCAGGGCAACGTTATGTGGGCACACCCTGGTACCCATCAACCAAATGTGGGTAAATGGCTTCATTGTAATATGGATACCCTTGGTGAAGGCTAAGGGAGTAAACTCTGACAAAAAATCTGGGGGAAAATCCAAAGGTGGACTTATGTTCAAGTATGTCATCCTTCTGGCTATACATGTAACCAAACTTATGTTCAACTGGTCAGGGAGATTCTGATCTCTGGAACTCTGTCTTGATATGCTTTTGGCAACTACTCATTCAGTAGATGCAAAAATGATCAGAAAAGGGCAAACTGCAAATGTACATCATTTTAATACTTTGAGATTTACGAGTGTTACACTTTTTTTTTGGAACATGTTCAAGTTTGGGCAGTCAAGATTTTTCATAAATTTTTTTCCAGGCTTGTGCCCCAGGGAGGGATTCCAATTTTGCTGCAAATGCAAGCAAGACATTACAAGTGATCAGCCCAATTCAAATGGCATAAGCAGCACTTGACACTGGCTGTGCCTGACAGTGAAGGGATCATTGTGTCCCAATAGTCGCTCACCATCCATCTCAAGTGAGCCAGTTCCCAACCAGCCAGGTGCTGGCCAGCCAAGATCCACCTGCTTCAACAGGTACTCAGAGTCTAGGATCTCTGCTCAGCAAGTGAATGGAATCCAATACATTGGGCAAGCACACAAACTAACAAAAGGAAGATGTTGTCAAGTCTTTTATGGGAGCTGGAGCAGCAGAATCATGGGTAAGACAGACAACTTGCAGCTGGTTGACAATGCATGCATGCCAACTGTAACTGACATGGAACTTGATAGGCTGAAACTTTGATACAGGTTCCCCAAAAGATGATAAAACCGCTCACCAGTCATTCAGAACCTGCTTCCCCATCCACCTCTCAACTCAAATAGGCCCAGTTAACTTCAAAAGTACCTATACTCCAATGTTATGCACCGTTACAAAGTTAAAAGAGCAGTTATATATGGAGTTTGACAGAATCCATAATTCAGGACATCTGCAGATACTGGGAGATTTCAACATAAGAGTGGTCATGAACCATGATGCTTAGCCATCGTGCCTCAGACGTCATGGTTTGAGGAAGATAAATGAAAATGGACAAAGGCTACTTGAGCTTTGCTGCTACCATTGTGTAACTGCATGTTCTTTTGTCACAGGTGACATGGCACCATGTCTAGACATCAAAATCACGCACCACCTGGATTCACCAGATTTGATTTTCTGAACAACATTCTCAATTCACACACCTACCACAGCTCTGGCGGTGATCCAGATCACTCCTGGTGTGTACTACGGTGACGATACAACCTGTGAAGCTTTTTCATTCAAAGCAAAACTACCATATCTGAATACCATCCATTAGCTACTCTGCCTACATGGGTAAAATTCAACAGTTCCATGACTTGACAGGACACGTACACAGAGTGGAGAAGAAGTGAAATAGAAGCTTTTCCAGATTCCACCTGGAAAGAAAAGGTGGAAAAGTGCTGACTGGTTTGAGGATATCATCACAATGACGGACCTGTCATTAAAACCAAGTGGTTTACTCTCATTAATTATAAAAGAGATCTTACTGAGTATACTTAACATACTAGCAACGACTCAAAGTAAAGACCAACAGAATGCCTGACAGTAGGCATTGACTACTGATTACAACACTGCCACATGACCTAGATGTCCTTCAATACAGGTAATGCTAGAGGCATGTAGGAGGCGATGATAAAAAAAAGGCGACAGGTTCATTGGCAAAGAAAATGACTCCAATAAAAATAGGGGTGTGGAGGTTCTCACCAAGTACAGTGAACAGTTAGAGAAAGGGGTGGAACACTCTCTTGAATCATGCTCTAGGGACAGCACAATCACCTGGGAAGCACTAAACACTGACTGTCACATACTTTTTCATTTGCTATGGGCAAAGATCCAAATACTGTTGCCACAACACCTGGTCTCATCAAGTGAGGGGAAGCCAACACTACTGCGGCACATCTCTCAAACAGAAGATGGGGTTAGTGCCCCATGATATATGAAATGCTAAGACTGTACAAAGAAAAAGGTGACCTCGGTGATTACAAAACTAGCAAGGCATCTTGTTGCTGAGCAACGTAGGTAAAGTATTTGCTCATGTTGCCATTGTCAGACAACAGATTTTGGCTGAACATATTTACCCCAAAATCCAGCGTAGTTTTAGAACTAGAATCTCTACAATTAATGTATTTTCTCTGTCCAGCAGATATTTTTTATTCACTCATGGGATGCAGGTATCTCTGGCTACGCCAGCATTTATTGCCCATCCCTAATCGATCAGAGGACAGTTAAGTGTCAGTCAAGTTGCTGCGGATCTGGAGTCACATGTAGGCCACACTGGGTAAGGATGACAGATTGTCTTCCCTAAAGGATAGTAGTGAACCAGAGGGGTTTTTCTGACAATCAACAGTGGTTTCATGGTCATCATTAGACCCTTAATTCAAGATTCTTTACTGAATTCCAAGTCAACCATCTGCCATGGTGGGGATTTGACTCCAGGTCCCCAGAATGTTAGCTGAATTTGTGGATTAATAGTTTATTAATAGTATTACTAGGCCATTGCCTTCCCAGGCAGTAATAACAATTTACGTGCAAAAGAGATGATGTGAACAAAGTAAACCATCATATATTACCTTCATTGATTTCATTAAGACATTTGACCAAGCGAGGAGAGGAAGCAGATGTAAGCTGCTGAAGAAAACTAGTTGCACACAAAAGCTGTTTAATATATTTCCTGTTTCCATAATAAAATGATAGATAGGGTCAGCTATGACATGGCCACATCAGAGCCCTTTGAGATCTACAGGAGGGTCAAACAGGATTGTGTTCCATTGTTGACACTCATGGGCATATTCTTCTCTTTGCTCTGTTATATGCCTTCAGGTCATCCACAGGAGCTCTTTACTTACATACCAGACTGACAGAAAGCTGTTCAGTCTTGCTCACTTGAGATCTAAGATAAAGATTTGCCAACTCCTCATCAGAGAGTCACCCTACACTGATGGTGCTGTGCTTTCATTCAATACTGAGGAACAGCTGCAGCTGCAAATGGACACACTCCCTGAGATTTGTGAAGAGTTTGGCTTGGCCAACAGGATTCAGAAGACAAATGTCATGGTCCAAATATGTTGCCATTCAGCCATCTATCAGCATTGGTCATATCAATGAAACTGGAGAATGTTGATAGCTTCACGTATCCAAAACAACACCAGAAATCTGTCATTCGATGTTGCAATCAACACGCATTGCAAAAGCTGCACTGATATGTTGAAACTGAGTAAGAAAGGGTGGAATAACAGCAACGTTAGAGAGCACACTAAACTGAGAGTTGACCGAGCCTGCTTCCTCACTGCACTTCTTTAAATTGGTGAGAACTGGGCAAGATGTGCTAGGAAGAAGAAAAGGTTGAACAGTTTCTATCTCCCTGTGCAGTTGAGAGAAGAGTTTGTTTGGAATTATGGTGTTGAAGGGGAATCTGTAGTCAATAAGTAGGAGCCTGATGTAGGTATTCTTGTTATCCAGATGTTTCAGGGATGAGCACAGGGCCAGGGAAATGGTGTCTGCCACGGACCTGTTGAGACAGAAGGCAAATTGCAAAGGATAATGGCAACTTAGTAGGCTGGAGTTGGATGTGAGCCATGCCTAACCGCTCAGAACACTTTACAATTATGGAGGTCAGAGACAATGGGCAGTAGTCATTGAGGCACGCTGCATGATCTTCCTTTGGTACCAGGATAATGGTGGTCTTCTTGAAGCAGGTGGGAACTTCAGATCATTGTAAGGAGAGGTTGAAGATGTCAGTGAATTCTCTTGTGAGCTGATCCGCACAGGCCGGGGACTCCATCTTGGCCAGTCATTTTCCATGGGTACACTCTCAAGAAGGCCGATCTAATGTCTGTGGCAGTGACCGCGGGTGCAGGTGCATCCGAGGCTGTTGGGATGGGTGACATCGTTTCACTGAACTTCTGCTCAAAGTGAGCATAGAATGCTTTGCTCTAATTGGGTAGAAATGTACTGTTGCTCACAATACTGTTCGAATTTGCTTATAGCCATTATGTCATGTAAGCCTTGCCACAAAGAATGGGTATCCATGTGGTTAGTCTGGGTTTCAAGCTTAGTTCCGTATTGCCTCCTAACATCCCTGATGGCCTTACGAAGGTCGTACCTAGATTTCCTGCATAGGTCAGGGTTGCTAACTTGTAAGCCTCAGACCTGGACTTCAGTAGGGAGTGGATCTCCCATTTCATCCATGGTTTCTGGGTGGGGAACATTCGGATTAATTTCTTTGGCACACAGTCAGCTACACACTTAATAATGAAGTCTGTAATGTTAGTGGCATACTGAGTTCTTGAATACGGACCAGCCCACCGACTCCAAGCAGTCTCGTTGAAGCCCTTTCGTTGTCTCAGACCAACACTGCATTACTTTCTGTACTGGGTCCTCATGCTTCAATTTCTGCTTGCAAGCCGGGAGGAGTTCTGGAGTCAGCACGTTCTTGACAGATTTTTATTTATTCCTTCCCCATCTGTAATATTTACATCTTGTCTTTTTTTCTATTCATTTGTGGGATGTGGGCGTCATTGACTGGCCAGCATTTATTGCCCATCCAGCATTTATTGCCCATCCCTAGTTGTCCTTGAGAAGGTGGTGGCGAGCTGCCTTCTTGAACTGCTGCAGTCCACCTGCTGTGGGTTGACCGACAATGCCATTAGGGAGGGAATTCCAGAATTTTGACCCAGCGACATTGAAGGAATGGTGATATATTTCCAAGTCAGGATGATGCGTTGCTTGGAGGGAAACTTGAAGGTGATGGTGTTCCCAAGTATCTGCTACCCTTGTCCTTCTAAATGGAAGCGGTCGTGGGTTTGGAAGGTGCTGTCTGAGGATCTTTGGTGAATTTCTGCAGTGCATCTTGTAGGTGATACACACTGCTGCTACTGAGCATTGGTGGTGGAGGAAGCGGATACTTAGAATCATAAAATCCCTACAGTGTAGAAACAGGCCCTTCGGCTCAACAAGTCCACACCAACCCTTGGAGCAGCCCACCCAGATCCACACCCCTATAACCCACCTAATCTACACATCCCTGAGCACTATGGACAATTTAGCATGGCCAATCCATCTAACCTGCACATCTTCGGACTGTGGCAGGAAACTGGAGTACCCGGAGGAAACCCATGCAGACACGGGGAGAATGTGCAAACTCCACACAGACAGTCGCCCGAGGCTGGAATCGAACCTGAGTCCCTGGTGCTGTGAGGCAACAGTGCTAACCACTTTGTGGGTGTAGTTACAATCAAACGGGCTGCTTTTTCCTGGATGTTGATTGTCTGTTTATATATGTACGGGATTTATTACAAAAGGAGTTGAGTATAAGTTATAAGGATTTATCAGTTAGCAATTTGCTTTCCTTTTCTTCGATGGTTAAAAACAATTTGAAACAAATAGCAGACAGGAGATAGCAAGAACTGCAGTTGCTGGAAGTCAGAGTCCATACAATGCAGAGCTGGAGGAACACTGCAGGTCAGGCAGCATCAGAGAAGCCTCATCCCATGTCCAGCCTCCTTCACTCCCGCCTCCTTGACCTGACACAACCTGTCCATTTTCCTTCTCACCTATCCGCCTCACCCTTCCCACTGACCAATACCCACTACCCCATGTGCATTTACCTATCACCACCCCACCTGCCTCTGCCCAGCCCCACCCCCTCCTATTTATTAGTGAGCTCCCTTGCCCCTCTACAGTCCTGATGAACGGTGCCAAACTGAAATGTCAACTTTCCTGTTCCTCCAACGCTGCCTGACCTGCTGTGTTCCTCCAGCTCCACATTGTATTGAAATAAATAGTAGTTTTCCTGTAAAGTACAGAAACCTGTTGAGTTATTTCTTTCTGGGAGGCAGGCAGAGAAATTAGGGACTTTTGGCAGTATGATTAAATCTTTTCACATTTGTGACAACTCAGGGAATAGTAGGCTTTGATCTCTAGCATACTAATCCAGTGAGTTGTGACACTTGGCTTCATTAGCACGGGAAAAGATGCCTTTTTATTCCCTCACAGGAAATGGTGATCGCTGGCTGGCCAGTATTTATTGTCATACCTAGCAACCCTTGAGAAATTGGTGGTGAGCTGCCTTCTTGATCTACTGTAGTCCACATGCTGTAGGTTGACCCACAATGCCCTTTGGCTTTGGCCCAATTCTGTTCCTAATATCACTGTGACTCTACTTCCAAGGAACTTTCTACCTGCACCAGGTCTCTCTGTTCAACAACACGCCCCAAAGGTCTACTATTAACTGTGTAAGTCCTGCCCTGGTTTGTCTTACCAAAATGCAACAGCTCGCATTTATCCAAATTAATCGCCATCTTCCGTTCCTTGGCCCACTGGTGTGGTTGATCAAGATCCTGTTATACTCTTAGATGACCTTCTTCACTGTCTCCCACATCACCAATTTTAGTATCATCCGCAAACTTACTAGCCATATCTCCTATATTCTCATCCCAATTGTTTATATAAATGATAAACAACAGTAGACCCAGCACTGATCCTTGCAGCACACCGCTGGTCACAGGCCTCCAGTCCGAACAACAACCCTCTACCACCACCCTGTGTCACCTACCATCAAGCCAATTTTGTATCCAATTGGCTAGCTCTCCCTGGATCCCATGTGATCGAACCTTACTAATCAGTCTACGTTGCAGAACCTTGACGAAGGCCTTGCTAAAGTCCACATAGACAACGTCTACAGCTCTGCCTTCATCTATCTTCTTGGTTACTTCTTCAAAAAACTCAATCAAGTTTATGAGACACAATTGCCCACACATAAAACCAGGTTGACTGTCCCTATCAGTCCTTGCCTTTCCAAATGATGTAAATCCTGTCCCTCAGAATCCCTTCCAACAATTTACCCACCACTGTCATCAGGCTTATCAGTCTGTAGTTCCCCGGCTCTTTTTTTGTAGCCTTTCTTAAATAATGGCACATTAGTCACCCTCCTGTCTTACAGCACCTCACCAATGGCTGATGATGACACAAATATCTCTGCTAGGGTCCTCGCAATTTCTTCCGTAGCTTCCCACAACGTCCTGGGATACACTTGATCAGGTCCCAGAGATTTGTCTATCTTTAAGTATTTTAAGACCTCCAGCACCACCTCTTCTGTAATGCGGTAGGGGAAAAATTTGTCTAACAGAAGGTCCAGTTTCCTCTCTATGATTACTAGTTGAGTTAGAAACATGCAACTCTCGAACAGTAATGTCAGTGATAACATCCTACTGTTTCAACTGGGCTTGGTGAGCTACTAACGGGTGATCTCTTCTAGACTGGATGTGCATTACTGAAAACCCCTAACCCAATTACACAAGGTTCAATTCCACTGCTATTAACCATCAAAGTACCAACTCTTTGTAGCTTTTTTTTTCTCAAGAATAAAGTTTAAAAGTACTCTGTTTTTCATCTTCCAACATCTGGAAATCCTCTATTCTGCGGCTTCCTAATTCCGACTACTATTAAATGGAATTTAGAGAAATAGAACCACAAGACATTTCTCCAATTGTGGCATTCTTAAGTGGACTCACCACAGCCTCCTGGCCCTCAGACTTGAACTTTGTACTGTTCCATGTCAGCTCCTCCCTGTCTTCTCTTTACAGCTGCTTCAAGTCTCCCCTAATTTCTACCAGGCCTAAGTAATCCAAAACCTCTCCTGTCAGCATTTTGGTTGCCATACCAGATCAAGCCCGCGTTTTTTTCCCCCTTGCTTTGGCCCCTCTTGGGCTTGTTATTCCTATTCTTGGTCTGTCTATGTGAATGTGCATCTTTCCATTGATAGGTATTTCAGCTCTCCCATTCAACGCCCATTGTCAAATGCCAGTCGTCCATCTTTCTTTCTATTATTCTGGGCCTGAGTCCTCTTTAGCAGTTCCAAAACAACCCATTCATAACATCTATCACCTCCTCCTCAACGAAAAATGCCTCAGCCACCTCTCATCAGTAGTTCTGCCTGACCGCTATGTATCTCACTCAATCATTGAGCACTGCTCCTCGGCATTCTGCTGACAGATCAACTTGCACCTCTTTGCCCTGCAGAATGTCCCCTCATTCATGAATAAGATCCTTTTAATCCGTCACCTTAAGGTGGATGGTCATCTGAGTGTCCAGGGTCTGATCAAAATCTAGCTCATGCCTGTCAACACCTTACTCCTATCAAATTGAAGCCCAAAAACTTTGCTCAGAACTAAGGAAGGCTCACTGGACCCGAAATGTTAACTCTGATTTTCTCTTCACAGATGCTGCCAGATCTGCTGAGCTTTTCCAGCAACTTCTGTTTTTGTTCCTGATTATTAGCATCCACAGTTCTTTTGGTTTGCAAATTGAAGCGCCTTGGATGCACCACCTCATCTCAGATTGATAGTTGTCACCATCAATCCGCACTTTGGCTTGTCCCCTTACTCCATGGTCAAACACGTCATCTGAATCACCTTTAAAATGGTCATGAAGTCTCCATCAAACTCCAGTGTGTTTCTAAAACAAAACCAGAAGCTCAGCAGGTCTGGCCACATTTGGGGAGACAGAAACAGAGTTAATATTTCAAATCCAAAATGATTCTTCTTTGGAACTCTCCACAGATGTTGCCAAACCTACTAAGTTTCTCAAACACTTTGTTTTTATTTCAGATCTCCAGCATACACAGCGTTTTGCTTTTATACAAGTGTGCTGCTTCTTCATCTGATAGCTTCCTCTTTACCTTTCCCCTGGGTCTCCACATTGTGCAACTCCTGATCCTCAGTGTGGTTAATCTCTATCACAGTTCTCCTTTCCCCTCTAACTGCAATGCTTTCTTGGCCCCTCTAAATCATCACTGCAAAGTCACTCCATCCTGCCATATCCTGCAGTTGACCTAAAACCATGATCCCAAAATTCAGTAAGACAATCTTCGATCAGTCTCTTGCATCCACCTTATTCTCTTTCAACCCAAATTTCTGCTGTGCCTTTCCCTTGACAAACTTATCCCATGTAACTTCTTCAGCAGCATTTTCTTAGTCCTCCATACCCGATTTGCTCTGATCAATCCTTCCATGTCCCAAGAAAATCCTCCACAACCTCACATCTGGGTGATGGCAACACCTTCACATCCACATGTTCAAAGGTGAAAACTTCAGTGCATGTGGTATGCAACTGCATTAACTTCTTGTTGCCAGATGCTGTTCAACTACAATCTTTACCAACTATGTTTTCCATTGACTATAAAGAATGCAGCAGCGAGGTCGCCCTCCCAGTGTTCGGGGCCGGTGGCAGCAGCAGCAGCGAGTGTGTTCACCCGCCATTCGTGGCCTGTGGCAGTGGCAGTGGCAGCAAGATCATTCTACCAGCATTTGGGGCCAGCAGCAGCAAAGCTCTTCCAACGATTGGGGATGGCAGCGCCGGCAGTAGCATACTCTTCAAGATGGTGGTGCCCGCAAGCCAACACCTTTAGCCCAAGCAGGATTCTTGGCATGGCAGCAGCCTGGCCTGGTGGCGGAGCCAGAGGATCTTGGTTGCGGGGCAAGTGTGGGTTCAGCAGCATCACTGAAGTGGGCCCAGTGGCGGAGAGATGGTGCCTAAGGTGGGGCAACTCCTCTATTGGTGGGTCTGGTGCAGGCAGTGGTGAGGCAGTTGAATTCTCCCTCGAGGCTAGGTGCCAGCATGGATGGATTGGAAAGACTCATAGTCTGAACCTTTTGTTTCTTTCTTTTTCTGATTTATTCCTATGACCTATAATGCTAGGCTATTTATTTCTTTACTTTTCCAGCTATTTTTGTTTCCTAAGAGTTTGATCTTGAGTATCTGTACCTAGGTACCTTTGTACCTAAGATGGCGCTGCAAAGCAGCGACTGTAAACTTTTCACTACACTCATTTGAGTACATTAGACAACAAAGCTAATTCAATTCAATGCTACTTTAGAATCATCCAGAAGGAGGAAAAAATAACCAAGGCTTCTCCTCCCTGCTTCCAACCACAGCTTCTTAAACCTGACTCCCATAATTGAGGTCAGCTAAGCCAACAAAATATTAAATGTGAGCTGCTATTACAAACACAGATGGAATGTAGATCAACTGTTCAAAATGTAAAATCTTTCTAAACATGAGAAACAGCTTCCCATGTTTTCAACAGTGTTGTAAGTGATTCAGGCACCCCCAGAAACTGCAGACTCATGGAGAATTTATTTTCTAGGAGCCTAAATGTGGTTGGCTCTACTGGATGCTGTAGCGGCTCTTATCATCATTTTTGTGTCTGTTTTGTTGTAGATGTGACCTGTGATATTACTCAAAGTCCCATGCCAGGAGATTAACATTGTCTTGTACAGGTTGTTCTTGGGTTCTTTGGCTCATGCTGACATAATGTGATAACCCCTATATAACACAATCTGGTCAGCATTAATTAATCTCCCTGTGGAGCCTGTTGAGTAAGAGTTTCCTTAGTAACATGCAATGGTTTGTCCAGATGGAAATGATCACCTGAGCCCTTTACAGCACCGACCCAGCGATGGGTCTGCAAAATTGTCTTTCCCGGGCTAGGACTAAGCTATGTATATCACGAGGGGTGGCTGTATTTTGGTGGCCAACGATAAATGATGTTCCGTTCCAGTCAGATTTCCTGAATTATTACACATATCTTTGCTTACCCCTGGTTGCTCCAAGAAGCTGGTGATAGAACTGTGAAGCTTAGACCACTTCAGAATGGAAGGCAAGCTGCTGGAGCTCAACTAGAGTCACATATAAATCTAGGTACATTTAAGAGACTTCCTTCACTGAAAACAGGTCTTTTAAAAAAACCAAACTGATAGCTTCACGGGCACTTTTGCTGATACTAGCTTGTGAATTATTTTTTCAACCAAATTGAAATGCTCTAATTGGTCAAATTTGGTAGAATTAGTAGTGGTGTAGTTGTAACAGAAGCACAGAAAATAGGAGCAAGAGCAACCTTTTTGGCCAATCAATTCCACCCTGCCATTCAAATGTAATTACAGCTGATTTTCTATCTCAGTGTCATACTCTTGCTTGATACATACAGCTTGATGGGCCAAATGCAGGCAAATAGGGCTGGTTCAGTGTAGAAAACCTGGTTGGCATCGATGATTTGGGCTGAAAGGTCTGTTTCTGTGCTCTATAACTCTATGACAAGTTGATCTATTCCTTTCTTAAATATGTCAAGTGACTTAGCCTCCACACCTTTCTGTTGTAGAGAATTCCACAGGTTCACCACCCTCTGAGTTTGGAACAGCCTACTGTGTACCCTGAGCCTGTGACCCTATGTCTGGATCCCCTTAGGCCAGGGGAATCATCATCACTGTATCCAGTGTTTCCAGTCTGTCAGATCTTCAATGTTCCAATCTGATCCCCTCACTTTCTTCCAAACTTCACTGAATACAGACTCAATTTACCTTAATTCTCTGTGTGACAAGTATATTTTTTCTTCAGCAAGGAGACAAAAACTGCACACAATATTCTAGGTGTGGTCTCACTAAGGCCTTGTAAAGCTGCAGTCAAGCCTTCCTTGCTCACGTATTCAAATCCTCTTGCAATGAAGACAACATACCACTTGTCTTTCTAACTACTTGCTCACTTTCAGGAACTGGTATACAAAGACACCCAGCACACTTTGTGCATCAAACTTGTACATCACTGTTTAAATGATATTCTGCCAATCTGGTTTGCCTGCTGAAGTGGAAAGCTTCATACTTGTCCATATTATATTGCATTTACCACTCACCCAACTTTTATCTAAACCATCTTAAAGCCTTTCCATGTCTACTTCAGTACTCAGAAACCCACTTAGTTTTCACTCATCAGCAAACTTGGAAACATTACATTGATTACATGACTGCTTGGCTAAACAAGACTGCTTGGAGTTGGGGGATAACAGGGAGTTAGGTGAGACAGGGGGTAGCAGAAGCTGAAAGACTGAGCGCAGTGCATAGTCGCAGTCCAGACAATTCAGAAAGTGAGAGTCCCAACAGAAACAACCTATTGGTAAGTGATACCTGCAGAGTATTTTCTTACAGTTTTTAAAGCATAATATATTAGATTAAATAAAGCTAGCAACTTTCAGTTATAATGGAAGTGTTCGAAACAAAGGAAGGTCTATGGTTAAATTAAATTCTCTTAAAGGGAGTGACTAGCTTAATCTAGAGAGATGTCATGACAGGAGACCTCAAACCCATGGTGTGCTCCTCTTGCACGATGTGTCCAAGAAATGTGTCCAGCTGCAGTTACAGGCTCACCGCTTTTCAGAACTGGAGCTGTGGGTAGACCCATGTGGAGCATCTGCGATGCTGAGAATATCACAGACAGTGAATTTAGTGAGGTGGTCACACTGCAGGTGAGGATTACACGGGCATGAAGGGAACGGGTGAGCATCAGGTAATGTAAAAGGCTCAGGCAGGAAGTGCAGGACTCCCCTGTGGTTATCCCCTTCTTTAACAGATATACCACTTTGGATACTGTTAGAAGGGATGACCTCTCAGGGAAAGCAACATCAGTCAGGTTCATGGCACCCATGGGTGGCTCTGTTACACAGAAGGGAAGGAAAACGAGCAGCAATGCCATAGTGAAAGGGGATTCGAGAGTAAAGGGCACAGGCAGGAGCTTCTGCGGCCGCAGATGTAAATCCAGGAAGGTGGTGTCAGGGTGAAGAATATCATGGAGCAGCTGCAGGACATTCTGGAGCGGGAGGTTGAACAGCCAGTGGTCATGGTATACAGAGGTACCAATGACATATGTAAATAAAGGGAAGAGGATCTGAAAGCTGAATGTAGGACGCGAGGAGATAAATTAAAATAAAATGCCAATCTCACATTACTCCCAGTGCCACGTGCTAGCTAGACCAGTAATAAGAAGCTCGATCAAATGAATGCACAGCTGGAGAAATGGTATACCCAGGAAGGATTTAGATTTTTGAGGCATTGGGACCTGTGGAATTGGGACCTGTTTCTGGCCAAGTTGGGTCCTGCACAAACCTGACGGATTATACCTGGGCAGAGCTGGGGCAAATATCCTCATGGGGCCATTTGCTAGTTCTGCTGGAGACGTTTTAAACTAGTATGGCAGGGGGATGGGAACCAAAGTGCAGGCTTATATGGGCCAGATTCAGATCAGGAAATGGAAGGTAGAACATTAGTTAGTGATGTCGTCAGTGACTCAGAAAGACGAAAGATATGAGGAGTGAAAGCATATCCAGCTTTGACAGGGTTGAGCTGTTTATACTTCAATGCAATGAGTATTGAAACAAAACAGATGAACTAAGAGCACAGAAAGACACATGGCAGCATGATGTCATTACTGTAACAAAAATTTGGCTAAAGAAAGGGCAAAATTGGTAGCTCAATATCCCTGGATATAGAGTTTTCAGGCAGGAAAGCGTGGGAGACAATAAAGGAGGTGGGGTAACATTACTGGTTAAGGAATCAATTACAATTGTGGGAAGGGGTGATATTTGAAACGGATTAACAAATGAGGCCTTACAGGTGAGATTAGGAATAAAAAAAAGGGCAGTCACACTACTGGGAGTATACTACAGACCTCCAAATGGTGAGAGGAAGAAAGAAGAAAATATATGTCAACATACTTGTGCCTGTAGGAACAAGAGAGCAATAATAGTAGGAGACTTTAACTATTTCAATATCAAATGGTTTCAAACAAAATAACGCGCATTGAGGGTGAAAAATTCATGTACTGTGTCCAGGACATTTTTTAAAACAATATGTGACAAGCCCAACGAGAGGGGATGCAATTCTGAATTTAGTTTTGGGAAATGAAATTGGGCAAGTAGGTGAAGTGACAGCGGGCAACCAGATCAGGGGAACGTTACCACTGTTTGGTTAGATTTAGTATCACTATGGAAAAGGGTAGAGACAATTCAGGAATAAAAATTTTAAACTGGGAGAAGACAAATTTTACAAAACTGAGAAGTGTTTTGGCTATGATGGACTGGACAGGACTGCTAAAGGGTAAATTAACTGGAAACACTGGGAGGTACTAAAAAGTGAGATCCTGGGGCACAAAGCAGACATGTCCATCCAAAAATAAGAATGCTACTGTCAAATCTAGACCCCCATGGTTGTCTAGAAAATACAGGGGAAGATTAAACAAAAAAAGAAAGCTTATTATAGTCTCAAAAAAAACTCACCACTGCAGATGGCCTACAGAAGTATAGGAATCAAGTTAAAAAATAAATAAGGAAAGCAAAGAGAGGGCATGAAAAGATATTAGTAAGCAAGATAAAGGAAAATCCAAAGATTTTCAGTATAGACACAGCAGAAGGATAGTTAATGAAAAAGTGGGACCTATCAGAGCTGAAGAAGAGAACTTTTGTGAAGATGCAAGAGATATGATATGGAAAGAATCTTAAACAATTTTTTTGTCTTCATATACAGAAAGGAAAGGGATGATATGGATATAGTAATCCAAGAGGAACAGTGTGAAATATTGGACAAAATAATGACAACAAGACAGGAAGTGTCTTCCTCTACATCGGGGAAACCAAGCGGAGGCTTGGGGACCGCTTTGCAGAACACCTGCGCTCAGTTCGCAACAAACAACTGCACCTCCCAGTCGCGAACCATTTCAACTCCCCCTCCCATTCCTCAGATGACATGTCCATCCTTGGCCTCCTACAATGCCACAGTGATGCCACCGGAAGGCTGCAGGAACAGCAAATCATATTCAGCCTGGGAACCCTGCAGCCCAATGGCATCAATGTGGATTTCACGAGCTTCAAAATCTCCCCTCCCCCAACCGCATCCCAAAACCAGCCCAGCTCATCTCCACCTCCCTAACCTGTTTTTCCTCTCACCCCAAGCCACACCCCCATCTCCTATCTACTAACATCATCCCGCCCCCTTGACCTGTCCGTCCTCCCTGGACTGACCTATCTCCTCCCTACCCCCCTACCTACACTCACCTTTACTGGCTCCATCCCCGCCTCTTCGACTTGTCTGCCTCCTCTCCACCTATCCTCTCCTCTATCCATCCTCTATCCGCCTCCCCCTCTCTCCCTATTTATTTCAGAACCCTCTTCCCCTCCCCCATTTCTGATGAAGGGTTTAGGCCCGAAACGTCAAGTTTTCCTGCTCCTATGATGCTGCTTGACCTGCTGTGTTCATCCAGCCCCACGCTTGTTATCTAAGACAGGAAGTGTTACAGGAGTTGAAATCCTTGAAAGTGGTTAAGTTGCCAGGGCTGGATGGATTGTTCCTGAGGTTTCGAAGGAGGTCAGGAAGGAAACAGCAGATTCTCTGAGGATTATTTTCCAATCTTCACTAGACATAGGTGTGGTGCAGAAGGACTGCAGGAACACAAATATGGTATCACTGTTCCAAACATGTACAAAGGAAGTGCCAAACAATTATAGGTCAGTTCGTCTTACTTTGGTGGTGAGCAAATTGTTGGAATCAATACTGAGAAATTGAATAAACTGTCAGTTAGAAAGGCATGGACCAGTCAGGGGTAATCAGCATGGCTTTGTTAAGGAAGGTCATGCCTTACAAATTTGATTGAATTCTTTGAGGAAGTGACAAGGAGGATCGATCAGGGTAGTGCAGTGAATGTTGTCTACACGGATTTTAGTAAGGCATTTAACAAGGTCCCACATGACAGACTTATCGAGAAAGTAAAAACCACATGATGCAGGGTAATGTGTTGACTTGGGTCCAAAGTTGGCTTAGTAACAAGAAACAAAGGGTGATGGTCAATAGCTGCCCTTGTGAATGGAAACAAGTTTCAAGTGGTGTTCTGTGGGGCTTGGTGTTGGGTCCTGCTGTTTGTTTTATATGTTAACGAGTTAGACTTGAACATGGTACCCGATGGGGGCACAACTGGGAAATGTACAGATGACAACAAAAATTGTACGGTGTAGATGATAGATGTAAGCTCCAAAATGATAGAGATGGGTTGATGGAGTGGGCAGGAAAGTGGCAGACGGAGTTCAACTCTGATAAGAGTGAGGTAATGCATTTAGGGAGGTCAAACAGTCAAGGGGAATACACAATGAACAGGAATATACTGAGAGGGGTAGTTGAAGTGAGAGATATTGGCATGCAAGCGTGCAGGTCCCTAAACATACGGGTAGGTAAGGTTGTAAAGAAGGCATATGGAATGCTCTCCTTCATTTGCAGAAGTACAGAATACAAAAGTAGGGATAAAATGATAAAACTGTATAAGACACTGCTGAAGCCATAATTGCTGTATTGTGCGCAGTTCTGGTTACCATATTTCAATAAGGACGCAACTGTTCTGCAGGGACTGCAGAGAAGATTTACTAGAATGTTGTCAGGGCTGGAGAATTGTAGCTATGAGAGTGATTAAAGAGGTCGAGGTTGACTTCCTTGGAACAGAGAAGACTGAGGGGGCAACATGATTGACGTACACAGCATTGTGAGGGGTAAGAGATAGAGTAGACAGAGAGTCTACTTGGCAGAGAGTTCAAAAACCAGGGGTCATCAATTCAAGCTAAGCGGCTGAAGGCTTAGAAGAGGTGTGAGGAGGAATATTTTTAAGTAGAGGGTGGCGGGTGTCTGGAATTCGCTGCCTGAGTTGGTGGTGGAGGGAAAACTCTTTTAAAAAGATGAAGAGCTGCGGGCTTTGTGCAGGAAGATTGGACTAAAAGAGGGCATCTGGGTGTCTTTGGGTTGACATGGATAAGATGGGCCAAATGGCCCTTCCTGCGCTGTATCATTTCTATGGTTCTATGGATTTCCTCATCCAAATCATTGAAATTTATTGTGAACAGTTGGGGTCCAAGCACTGACCTGTGGTACCCCATTTGTCACAGTCTTCCACTTCAAGAAAGACCCATTCATTCCTTTTCTGTTTGCTGTCTGCTAATCAATTCATCATCCATGCCAGTGTACTAACACCAAAATCTATGTGCTTTGATTTTGCAAACTAACCTCCTGTATGGGACTCTATCAAAGGCTTTCTGAAAATCCAAATATACCACATCCACTGGTTCTCCTTCACCTATTCTGCTGGTTATATCCTCAAAAGAGACCAACACATTTACCAAACATAGTTTCCTTTCGTAAATCCATATTGACTTTCTATACTCCCGCTGGCATTTTCCAAATGCCCTGTTATCACATCCTTTAGAACATTCTCCAGTATTATTCCTACTACTAATGCCATTGGATAAATAATCCAGAATCCCAGGCTAAAGCTTTGGGAATGTGGGTTCAAATCCCACCATGCAGCTCGTTGAATTTAAAATTCAATGAATAAAACCTGGAATTGAAAGCTACAATTCTCAGTAGTGGTGATTGTGAAACTATCATAATTGCCGTAAAACCCCAAAGTGTTTCACCTTTGTGTTTTAGGGAAGGAGAACTGCTGCCCTTACCATATGACTTGTAAATGACTCCAGACACACAGCAATATGGTTGACTCTTAAGTATCTCCTGAAAAGGCCTTGAAAGTCACTCAGTTCAAGGGAAATTCAAGATGGGCAGCAAATTTCAGCCTTGCTTGCAACACACACACATTCCATGAAAAAAAAGTCAACATGTTTGGGTCTGGACTTACTTTCTTTGGATTACTTCCAGACCTCTAGGCTGCAAAAGCCTAAAATAAAACCTGGAGAAATAGCTGTCCCGACTCCTTCAAAGAGTTAAAGGCATTGTCCATGTGCTGTTGTAGACGCACACTGTAGCATTGGTACACAGGTTGTGCTTAGTTACTGAATCTCAGATGGAAGTGGGGAGAAATATTCAGCTGGAATACCAGCTCCTGATGTGAGTGGCATCAACAGGCCTGGACTCAGACTAAAAGGTGCATAAATCAAAGTCACTGTTCAGGTCCACACACAGGACATTTGAGAGCAATTAACATCCTGAAGTCATCTGAGTAAAGGGTCAATATTGCAGTGATCCTATTTTCGAAGTACTGGTGGCATTGGGGTAATGACGGTGCGCGGTGGGGGGGAGGGAGTTGAAACAGCATGAAGGAAGGGGGGACATGATGTCTGACAGAGACACGGGATGTATGAAGCATTGTACTTCAGCCTTTCGCAACCAATCAGACTTCAGGAAATTGAGCGTGCAGTTGTTTAATTTTATTTATATTTCCGAACTTTTAAACTCTTCAGATTCCTGGATCAGGAATAACACAGGCGAGGCTGGACTGTAATCAGAGAGTGTCTTCAGTGTTAACAGTAGCACAGTTGTTTGAAAAGCTACAAATATGTTAACAATTACAAGGGAAAGTGGGGACCTGAGAGTCTATACCGTTAATTATTGGAGCCCGGTTATCAAAGGACTCGTTAACAAAGGCACCAATAAAATTACTGTTAAAATAAACGCACATTAATCTCCAAATACAGTAGTACACGCAATCAGGACAAGGTTCCTTGCTTCAGCCAATGAACTGTCACTCCAATGAAAACTTTCCACTCGCAGGTCCTGATCAGTTTCAGGTTTAAATGTCAAGTGGTGGAGTGGGTGGCGGGGAGGCTGAGCAAAGTAGATTCTAGTTTTGAATGAGAACACACAAACCCCTGTCAGCAGTGGTTCAGATGTTAGTCCTCTCACCTCTGATATTAATATGTTGTGGATTCAAGCCTCCTGCAGGGTCCTGAGCACAAAATCAAGGCCAAGGCTCCTGTGCAACGTTGAAGGAGTGCCTGGCTGCCCTCGCAGTTTGGTATAAAAGATCTTGTGGCACCAGTTTGAAAGTGAGTAAGGGATGCTTCCTTCTGTCTTGACCAATGTTATTCCCTCAAACAAAATCCCAAAACAAAACTTGGCTTATCAGCTCATAATTGTTGCTTGTGGGAACTTGCTGTGTGTAAATTGACTGCTTCCCACGCTATAACACAGAATATGTTCTAAAAGTACTTCATTGGCAGTAAAGCTTCTTGGGCTAGCCTGAGGTTGCAAAAGGTCATATACAAGTCTGAGCTTTCTCCTTCAGTGAAAACAAAAATTAATGCGTCTTGTGCACACATGACTCGGATCGTTTTATCTCAAATCGCACTGAAGAATTGCAGTAACTGAATAACGAATATAACATAGAATAACATAATAAACAGGAGCAGGGGCCCATCTCACAGTCCTCGAAGCCTGCTCCATCAAAATCACGAAGAACACACACAGTAACTGTACTTTTCAGCTCGATACCCAAATCCACTGATTTCCTTTGATCCTACCAGTCTATCATTCCCAGTCTTGAACATACTCAGTGACTAAGCACTGATAGCTGTGTGGAGTACAGAATTAAAAAAAATACAAGTTTTTGAATGAAGAAATCACTCTTCATCTCAATCCTCATTGGCCATTCCTTTCTCCTGAAACCATGACTGAACAGTTCTAGAGTATCCACAGGAAACAGCTCCTCAGCATCTAATCCACCATAACTTGTGAAGAATTTTATTCACTTCATTTTAATTCTTCTAAACTTCAGAGTGTACTGGGCACTGCTACTCATAACTCTCTTCCTGGAGCAGCTCTCTCATCCTATAAATCCATCATGAGGAATGAAAGTTTGAACAAATTGGGATTATACCCTTTTTGAGTTGAGAGAATGAGGGGTGATCTTTTTGAAACAAAAGATTCTGAGGGGACTTGAAATGTTGGATTCTGGGAGGGTGCCCTTGTCTACAGTGTAGTACCAGTGGGCACAGATTAAGAGTGTCCTATTGAAGGTTATGATAAAGGGATTTTTTTTTTCCTCAGAGGATCATTCAGCTTTGACCTCTTTTGTGCAGAAAACAGAGGAGTTTGGGTCATCAGATTTATTGCAAGCTTAGACAGATTTGTGATCAACAAAGGAGTCAAAGGTTATGTGGGGTAGACAGAAAGGCAGGGTTGAGGCCACAAACAGATCAGCATGATTTATCAAATGGCAGAGCAAGCTTGAAGGGCCAAATGGCCTACTTCTAACATGTATAGATGGCTCCCCTTCCCAGGCAAGTATATGCTTTCTTACTAAGAGTACCAAACTGTACAAAGCATTCAAGGTGCAGTCTCACCAAAGGCATTGAAACTTCCTTGGTCTTAGAATGCAACTTGCATGCAATTTAGGTTAACAAATCACCTGTCCCTACAACAGCTTGCAACACCTTCAACTCTGTGATTCATGTACAAGGACCACAAATTCCTCAGAATTCCAAGATTCAATATTCCCATCTTTCAAAAAAGTATCCGACCTTCCTCTCTTATCAAAATGGATAAATTCACACTATATTCAATCCACCAACATCTTAATAATTACACAATTCTAGTCTTTTGCAGCACTCTTGCATCCTCACAATTGCTTCACCACCTAGCTTTGTTCGTTCAGCAATCTTACTACTGTCAGGAAATGGGGCTTTGCTGGCCAGAGAAGGTGACAGTGAGATGTCTGTTTAAATCCTTGCAGGCCATTTTGTGTAGGTTCACATATGGTGCTGAGTTCCAGGATTATGACTCAGACACAGTGAAGGAACAGTCATATGGTTCCAACTCAGGATGGTTGAGGTTTGGAGGGGCATTTGCAGGTGGTAGCATTCCCAAGTATCTGCTTCTCCTGTCCTTTTGATAAAGTGTGTGGTTTTGGCACCATGAATCTTGTAAATGGTACATACTGCTGCCACTGTACATCGGTGATGGAGACAAGTGAGGGTATTCTATCACACACCAACTTGGGTTTTGCAAGCAGTGGAAGGGCTTTGGGGATTCAGCAGGTAAGTTGTTCCTTGCAGAATTCCTGGCGTCCAATCTGTTCGTGTTTTCATTGTATTATGTAACTGATCTAGTTCAATTACTGGTCAATGGTGATCCCCATTTCCCCAAGTTGAACTTCAGGATAAATAGTTATAGAGTCATACGGTCATACAGCATGGAAAGAGACCCTTCAGTCCAACCAGTCCACGTCGGCTACAATTTCAAACTAAACTAGTCCAACCTGCCTGCGTTAGGCCCATATCCTTCCGAACATTTCTTATTCATACACTTATCTAAATATCTTTTAAACGTCATAATTGTACCTCTATTCGCCACTTCCCCTGGACGTTCATTCCACACACAAAACACTCTGTGTAAAAAAAATTGCCCTCACGTCTTTTTTATATTTTTCTCCTCTCACCTTAAAATTACGCCCCTGGTCTAGAAATCCCCCACCTTAGGGAAAAGACACCTGCCATTCACCTTATCTATATCCCTCATTATTTTATGAAACTCTAAAAGGTCACTCAACCTCCTAAGCTCCACTGAGTTAAAAAGTCCTAGCCTATCCAGCCTCTCCTTATTGCTTAAGTTAACATTTTCCCTTATTTGAGATGGTTATTGCTGCATTTGGAGTATCTGAGAGGTCACTACTGGTTCTGTACATTGCACAATAATCAGTGAACCTCCCTATCCCTCTTCTGACCTTATGGTGGAGCACGGTAATTGATATAGCTGCTAAAGATATTTGGGCTGAGGACACTACCCTGAGGTACAATGATGTCCTGGGAATGAAATGAGATGCCCCCCTTCCCTAAAACACAACTTTTTTTTTAAGACAATGCAATTGTTTCACAGACATCATTACTGACAATAGTTTTTAATTCCAGGTTTATTCAAGTGAATTGAATTTCATTCACTGTCTCAGAATGTAGTAGAGACAGATTAAAATGTGGCTTTGAAAAGGAAATTGGATAATTATCTGAACAGAAAAACATTTCAGGTCTCCAAAGAAAATGTGGGGGAGTGCAGCTGTTTCTCATTGAATCATAGAATTCCTACAGTGTGGAAACAGGCCACTCAGCCCAAAAAGTCCACACCGACTCTCCGAAGAGCATCCCACCCAGACTCACCCTTCCAACCTAGCCCTGTATTTCCCATGGCTAATCTTCCTAACCTACACATCCCTGGACACTATGGGCAATTTAGCATGACCAATCCAGCTAACCTGCATATCTTTGGAATGGGGGAAGAAACCGGAGCACCTGGAGGAAACCCAAGTAGACATGCAGAGAATGTGCTAAGTCCATATAGACAGCCTGAGGCTGAAATTGAACACAGGTCCCTGACACTGTGAAGCAGCAGTGCTAACCACTGAGCCACTGTGCCTCCCTAGTTGAGAACTGTATTCGAGCCACAGAGGAGTCGAACCTACAATCTCCTGCGCCTGGTCAGATGCATTAACCATTGAACTTTATTGTTTTAGAGATGTGGGTACTGCTGGCATTGCCAGCATTAGATGCTTATCCTTAATTGGTGAATTGCTTTTGAACAGGGCTGTCACAGACACAAAGGGCCAAAAGGCCTCCTTCTGCGATGAAATTCCTAGTGAGATTTGAACTCAATGATCTTGAATTATTAGTTGAGGTGGTCCAACAGCATGCTCATTCAATTACTAGACCTACCAACATAATAACATGAACTGACAGTGTGATGAACATTTAGAAGAGTTAGAATGAACATTAAAACACTGGGTTCTGAAGTGGAGAAATGATGCATATCTTTAAGTTTGATTTATATTGAGTTCTGTGTTGGGCTGTCTGAAGTCTTGTATACCCACATGAAAATGAGATATTTAAAACTCTTGAAGTGAATATTTCAGTCCATCGGAGACAAGTGTAGAAGAGAATAAAAACTTGTTCCCTCACAATAGGTTATCAGTTTCTCAGAAAGTAAGAAACATCCAGTAGGTGAGGAGTTGTGTACAGGTTTCCTTCAGGGAAAGGCAGGTCAGAGAGACAGAAAAGGGCTAAATTAGCAGCAGTGTGGTTTAGCAGTCTCCCAAACTCCAAGTCTTTATCAGGACTGAAAAACTGAGTGGCTTAAGGTAGGTGAGAGAAAAGCTGCAGAAACTGAAGTCTGTGAAAGAGGATTTTTACGAAATCTATGTTAAGAAATCAATTAATTGTGTTCACAGCTGTTTAAGGTTCTCAGGAAGAGATATTAACTTAAAAAAAAGCATTGAGAGAATGTAGAAATTCGAAGAAAT
The DNA here is from genome assembly GCA_024137785.1 of Ginglymostoma cirratum. Classification (NCBI taxonomy): domain Eukaryota; kingdom Metazoa; phylum Chordata; class Chondrichthyes; order Orectolobiformes; family Ginglymostomatidae; genus Ginglymostoma; species Ginglymostoma cirratum. Next base: position 1,286,179 of record JAHRHZ010000249.1, read on the forward strand.
TAATTAGAGCCATGTCAAATTTAAAATGGAGACAGAGAGACGCATCACTGAGATTTGAATTCTGTGAGGTTTTGTTCAGGGTAAAAGGTGGAATTTATTTCTGATATTTGTAATAAACCGTGTCTCAGATGGTATAGTGTAAAATAGTTTATTTTTCTTTTAGTGTATAAAAAAAATTACATGTTTTTTTGTTAAAAGCACATTGGCAGCTTTTTGTAAAAATGTTCTGTGAGTAATCACCATGATAAGCAAATAGCAAAAATAAAACTTATGATCTATCAAGCCAGGTTTTACTGTGGGAATCTGACTAGTCCAGTATTACTACCATTTGGAATCATGACAATACAGAAAACAGATCATTCGGGGCAGACAGTGATTCAGTGACTAATAATCCAGAGGACCAGGCTAAGGCTCTGGGGTCACAGGTTCAAACCCAACCATGGCAATGAGATGAATTTAAGTTCAACTCATTATAAATAGGAAATCAAAAACTAGTCTCAGTAATGAAACTATCGTTGAATGTTGCAAAAACCCATCTGGATGGAAATATCCTTTAGAGAAGGATGTCACCATCAATGTTAAGTCTAGTATACGTTTGATTCCAGATCTATGGCAATCTGGTTGATGCATAACTGCCCTCTAAAATGGCCCAGCAAGCCACTCAGTTCAAGGACAATTGGGAATGAGCAACAAGTGCTGGCCTCGCCAATGATGCTCATGCCCTGTGAAAGAATTTTAAAAACGCCCACATCATCGATGATGTTTGTCTTCCTCTCCCATTCTTTATCTTACAGTCCCATTTGGACAATATACAGACATGAGTTGACAAGTGGCAAGTAACATTTATGCCACGAAAATGCCAGGCAACTACCATCACCAGTAAGAGACAATCTGACTCTCACCCATTGACACTCAATGGTTTTACCATCAATGAATCCCCCACAAACAATATTTGTGGAGTTACCACTGGCCAGAAACTCAACTGGACTCGCTACAAAAACACAGTGGCTTACAACAGCAGGTCAGAGGCTAGGAATACAGTGATGAGTAACTCATCTCCTAACTCCCTAAAGCCTGTCCACCATCTATGAGGGATAAGTCAGGAGTGTGATGGAATACTCCCTGCTTGCCTGGAATGGGTGCAGCCCCAACAACATTTAAGAAGCTTGACACCATCCAGGATAAAGCAGCCCACTTGATTGGCACTACACCACCAACTTCAAGTTCCCTCCAATCCTCTCACCATCATGACTTGCAAATATATCACCGTTCCTTCACTGTTGCTGGGTCAAATTCCTGGAATTCCCTCCCTAACGACATTGTGGGTCAACCCACAGCAGGTGGACTGCAACAGTTCAAGAAGCCAGCTCACCACCACCTTCTCAAGGGCAACTAGGGAAGGGCAATAAATGCTGGCCAGTCAGCGACGACCACATCCCATAGGCGAATCAAAAAAAAAGTGTAGCAGACTTTTCTCCTCATACGTTCATTCTAGACTGGTGTCTTCTCCCTTACTATTGTCAGTCATTTCATCAGTTCATTAAAGAACAGATATGAAGCTGTCAGTTAAGATGTTAGTACAGTATTGGGCAAATCTTTGTTGGCAAACACGAGGTGATGAAGTTAAAAATGACTTTATAAAGTTGAAAATATTGACCAAAAGCAGCTGCAAACTAGAAGTAATAGCGCACAGTCATGCTGCAACTGTACACATGTTGTGCATGGCTTTGCTGCTTCTGCATAGGAATGCAGCATGCACACGTTTACTATCAGGTCATAGCTGTCAAACAAAATGGAGATGTCAGTTCCAATTTTACTGAAATCTTCAAATCCCTTCCAATACGTTTTTTTGGAAGCACTGAAGAGTGAATCGTAACATCTGTCTGGGTAATTTTCTGCTGCTGCAATGCCAAGCATAATAAAGTTCTGCAGAATTAGAGCACTCAGTATGAAGACAGGACCTTGCCTAATCACTGTGCTCCCTAGATAAACAAACACATTGTTTCAAAGTGGGGGGGAGCTGCTGAACAGAGTGGAGCGCTTGTCTTCAGTGAATGGCATGTTTGTCAAAACTCTGCATGTCTGGCAAATAGTCAGAAAGAGTGAGACCTGCTGGGTTGAAGTAAACCTTTCCTTCACACAAAGGTATTGTTGTGTCGTCCGTGTGTGAGATCATTCTGAGGAAAGTTATGCATTGGCCACTCTGATTTGCCCCTCTCCCTCTCTCTGCACCACTCTACTGCTGAGACAGTTCTTCAGTTATAGAGTTATAGAGCTGTACAGCACGGAAACAGACACTTCGGTCCAATTCGTCCATGCCAACTAGGTATCCTAAATGAATCTGGTCCCATTTGCCCTCTAAACCCTTCCTAATCAGGTACCCATCCAGATGCCTTTTAAATATTGTAACTGTACCAGCCTCCACTACTCCCTCTGGCAGCTCATTCCATACATGCACCACCCTTTACGTGAAAAGGTTGTGCCTTAGGTACCTTTTAAATCTTTTCCCTCTTGTTTTGAACTCATCCATCGAAAGCATTGTTGAAGTGGCACCAGAAGGGCAGGTGGACCTCTTCAGCACACGTCCTGTGTACATAAGCACAAGCTTTTGGAACACATTTCTCTACGTCCGTTTCTAGAATGACTGGTGACTATGTGTGATAATCTGCCATATATCTAGAGAACTGGCCATCTAAAATTATGCTTTCCACAGAGTACTGCTAGAGAGGTGAAAGGAAAAGCTTCTTGGGTGTTTATATCGATCCTTCTGCCACTAACCAACCTCGCTCTCCTCCGCCTGTGACAATCTTTAATTTATCATGTCTTGGCTGTAGGCCAGCATTCTAGCCTGAGTCAGAGAGTTCCAGGTTTGTGTTCCACTCTTGAGACGTGAGTATGGCAATACTGAGAGACTGCGCGACTGTCGGAGGCAGCAATCTTGCAGACAAATTGTTAAAACAAGGACACATCTGCCCTTTTAGGTGTGCGAAGAGTGGAAGAGTGTTACCAGAGGCCAAAACATTTCTCTTAAGCCACAACATAGGATGACACAGTTCTTTGCACTACAACAGAGATTACATAGCAATGACAATTCAAAAGTAAAATATTGGCTGCAAAGCACTTTTAGACTAAGATTATAAAAAAGCACAACATCAATCTAAGTTCTTTTATCTTCATTTTGGTCATTGTTATTTTTTCACTCAACATTATTTTAATTATTTGCAGGATATGCAATACGAATTTAAGAGCAGCACTTAGTGTTCATCCTAACTATTCCGTCTCTAAGGCTTCTGACATCCTGTCCAAAGTGGATTGCCTAGAATTAGCTGTAATATCCCAGTCTTTTATAAAAGTTGGGGATGACTTCTTTGTTTTTGTACTCTACGCCTACACCACTTGGTCACGGTTTCAGCACCACTCACTTCAACATTGTTCCATATCCTTTATAGTCTTCCTCTGAATGTGGTCAAAAACAGATTTAGTTGATTTCTGACCGACAGCACTACCTATTTTCTTCCCCAAAATCTTCTTTACAAGGTTATTTAACAGCTACCCAAATGAATACTCTTTGAAGGACTGCATTTTAGCTTGTACAGTTCTGTGCAGCCCTGGATTATTAATGAAATCCCTTAAGAGCAGCCTGCTCCATCTAACTCGCTCTCTTCATTCTTCCTATCTTTGAAAATCCCAGCTGCAGCTTTTGAAATCAGGTGGTGTGGAGCTCAATCCCCACTCTGGCACTAGAGTCTACAATCTGTGTCAACATTTCAGCGCAGTACAGGCACAATGCTGCACATATTTTCTAATCAACCTGTTCACATATGTTATTGCACATCTCTGGAGCAGGAAGGACTTATACTGGGGCCTCCTAGCTCTAAGTGTAGTGATACCACCTCTGCATCACTGGAGATACCTCGTTGCAGCCGAGATATAGCATCAGTGTACTGAGGTAGACCATTCAAAACTGCGGTCTAATGGAACATTTTAAAACTGCTGAGTTCTCCTGGCTAGCATTCTTCTCTCGACAGACATCATTAAAAAACAGTAAGCACTCTGTGTGGGATAGCGATGGGATGGAATAGTGATGGGATAAGAGCCCTAAATTGTGTGGGTAATATTCTAAAGTCTTTTCTTTTTCAACGTAGAGCATTTCAGGATGTTTTACGAGAGAAGATGTGCTAAGTAGATGCTCTTTCTGTAGCTCAGCTCAGCTATTAGCACTTGCACCCCACTCTGGCGTTTAAAGTTTACCACAGGCTTGAGCAGATAAGCCCTTGAACAAACAGTCGATTAACTGGCCAGTTAACTTGCTGCTTGTACAATCTTGCTGTGTGCCACAAAGCAACAGTGATGGCATTTCTGAAATAACTAATGGATTTTGAAGTGCTTGCTTTGGAACAACCTGGGAAAAGGTAGATTATAAACGCAAGTTACTTCTTTCTTTTAACAGAGCAAATTTTCAGTGAGTTTGGAACTTCCTAAAGTGTAAATAAAACCTAAAAGAAATCTGTTTTAATTTTAAATAAACACTCATTATTTCCACTTAAATGTTTCCAGTCACATATATCAGCCAAGCAACAGAGCTCAAAGCATGATACTATCTTTGGCCCACTCCTTTCCCAGGGTAGACACAGCAGTAGAGGATGACTTGTTCTATGACCCTCCCAGTCCTAGTACATTGAAAAGGGCCTGTTTACTTCTTCAAAGGGATTCAGGTTTGAGGGTGGGGGGCACACATTGCAGAACCACCCCAGAGTTTGGCAGTTAAGTTTCCCTCAAAGAGCACAAGGGTAACTGTCTCTTGAAATTCAAAGATCAACTCCAAAAGCAAGGGTTGAGCTGTTTTGAGCTCAATTTAATTAAGGGCAGCTTTGTGCTTCCAACCTTTGCCAATAAGGCACTAAACTCCTCCTAGACTCATTTTAACAGCAATGTGATAATGATCAGATAACCTTTATTTTAATGAAACAAAAACATAAATTGCTGGAAAAGCTCAGTAGGTGAGGCAGCATCTGCGGAGAGAAATCAGCATTAACATTTCGGGTTCAGTGACCCTTCCTCAGAACTTGATTTAATCATATTGGTTCAGGAATACCTACCGATTAAGACACCAGGCACAATTTTTCATTTGTTTTCAAATAATGCTATGGCATTTTTTACACACACGTCAAAAGGAAGACAGGGCATTAGTTTCAACAGAGGGCTGTCCTGAAACTGTTGCACTCACTCACTCACTACTACATTAGACTGACAGCTAACATTAAGGCTTACATCTCCGGGCTTGAACAAATAACTTCCTGATTTAAAAGCAAGAGGGTCACAGCCAGTACATTTTAGATCTGAGAACGGTGAGCCTAACCTCGGGAGTGATTTTAAAAGTATAGTAAGTTTTATTTTTAAGTTTAAAACTTCCACATTGGTATTGTTTCACAGCCCTGTGAGCTTCACAGTACAACTTAGTCGCACAAGAACTGGAAGATAGAGACTTGGCTCAATATCTGATGCAAACAGCAGGACCTCTGACAATGATACAGTCTTCACCCATTTCCCACATAGCATAATCACACAAACAGCTGTAAGATGAACTGCCAGCCAACCTGTTTCTTTTGGCATTGGTTGTGGGAGAAAGACTGGTCTGGGCTTTCCCTGTTCACTTTTGAATATTAACAATATCTATCGGGTTAAAATCTCACTTCAAACACAACACCTCTGATAGTACAGCATTTCTGTAATACAGCCTCTTTGATAATGCAGTGATTCTTCAATGTTAAGACTGTGACAATGCGGCGTTCCCTCAGCATTATCTCTTGGACAATACAGCGAAGGTGAAACTATCCTAGTGATAATTGGGCAATGAAACATCCATCCTTTTCCGTGCAGCTAGTGTGCCCCGATGTGGTTAAGCTGCTCAGATTAATGCCTTTTGTGTACCTGGTTGATTGCACCCATGACAAAAAAAAATACCAGTCTTAGGCCAGCTTAGCGCCCATCCATCACGTAGTAAGCAATACAACTGCCTAACATCTCTTTCAATGAAAGCAAAATACTGCAGATTCTGGAAATATGAAACAAACATAGAGAATGCTGGAGAAACTCAACAGGCAGCATCTGTGGACAGAGAAACAGAGTGTTTCAAGTTTGGTATGATTCTTCTTTAGAACTGTTCTGAAGCGTCATACTGGGCTTGAAAAATTTAACTTTGTTTATCTCTCCAAAGATGCTGCCAAATATTCTGAGTTTTTTCAGCATCTTTGTGTTTGTTTAATATTTCCTTCAGTTGGCTTAAAGAGGTACTTCACAGCATACATAAAGTAGTAAGCTATGACTCTATTAGATGGAGTCAGTATAAGAGAGAATGTAAGGAGTCTGAAATAAGGTTACAGTGCATGTATGTGAATATAGGGTAAAAAACATACAAATGCAGATAGCTATGTGGAACTATGGTCTTGTGGCAATAAAAGAGATAAGTCCTGGCTCAAAGAAAAGCAGGAATGACTATTAAATATTCCTAGATATAAGGTATTTAGGAAAGACTTGAAAAGAAGCAAAACCAGAAGAGTTGCATTACTGGTTAGGGAGAATATCACAATGCTGGTGAGAGAGGATACTCCAGTGAAGTCAAGGACAGAATTTACTTGGCCAGAATTAAGGAACAATTCAGATGCCCTTAGATTAACTATATCAAATGTGGTCAGTGATCAGGACGGGGTGGGGTGCGCAACTACGAATAAGACAGGTAGAGAGACCCAGAAGATAGCACTGCAGGAGCCTCAGCCCTTGTCCTTGTCCAACAGGTTTGAGATTCTTGCTTCCTGTGTGAATGAGGCCAGGGACATAAGGAGAATGAGCAACCTGACAATGACGTTGCAATGCAGGGAGCCATTCATGTGGGGAGAAAGAAGAAATGTAGTCAACTGGGGATTGTATAGCTGGAGAAAATGAATCCTCACCAACGCCATAGTGAACACCATCTCTCAATTAATAGCTAGTCATTTATTCTGTGATTACTATTACTGTAAATTACTAGCCATTTTTAAAAAAATAATGACACTGACTATGATTCAAAAGTACTTAATCAGATATAAAGCACTATGGAATTTCCAGATGTTGCAAAAGGAGCTATATGGACGGATGATCATTCTGTAATCTTTTTGAAAAAACAGTTCAGCTCCTTCTCTTCATAATTACAGCTTAAAAGTAGCCAGATGTATAGACATCAGATGAGGACAAACATTGGCTCTGTCCTTTTATGTTTCAGCTGCCGTATAGGTACAAGAGGCCTATTTATGGTCGCAGAACTTCCTTTCCAGTGAAGACCATCACTGAGAAGATGAATAGGTACAGACTTTTTATCAAAGAAGAATAACCAAGCGATACAGAATTAAAATGGTTGTACTCACTGGTAAGTGCGTGAATACAGCAAATGTACTGCGCAGGAATGCAATGAGGTCAACTAAATAATCACTGGCATGACCGTTGGGTTCTGCTCTCATCCAGTCATAGTCTGCCAGTTGCAGGAATTGGTCAATCTTCTGATTTAGCTTGGTATAGATCTCCCCCTCTGCAGCATGTCGACAATCCTGCACAAAAACAAAAAACCCACACACTCTCAGCTCTGCAGACTGGTGACTTGCATTTCACAGAGACACAGTAATCTTGTCATTATTAATGTCAGAAGAACAGATAGCATAATTTCAGCAACATTTCCTGTAACACAGAGAACGTTACAAAATTGGAGGCCATTGGCCCATCCCACCTGTGTTACCTCTTTGAAAGAACAATCCAATTCATTCGAACATCCCACCTCTATTCCCACAAGCCTGCAGAGTTCTCCATTTCAGACACTTATCCAAGTGGCTTTTTATAGTTACTGCTGAATCTGCTTCCACCACTCTTTCACACAGCACATACCAGATGACAACAATTATTTTTTATTCAATCATGGGATGTAGGCACTGTAGGCCATCATTCATTACCCATCCCTAATTTCCCCTTCTTGAATTGCCGCAGTCCATCTGTTGCAAGTACACCCACATTACTGTCAGAGAGTTCCAGGATTTTAACCCAGCAACAGTCAAGGAAAAGCAATTTGGTTCTTAATCAGGGTGGTGTGTAGCCTGGAGGGGAGGGAGTGATGCATTGGGTAATCCAGGACCTCAGGCTTTTGTCTGGCAGTATCTGGGTTCTCAAGAAGTGGTTCTAAAGAAGTATCACTGGACTCGAAATGTTAGCTCTGCTTTCTCTCAACAGCTGCTGTCAGACTTGCCGCATTTCTCAAGTAATTTCTGTTTTTATTTCAGGTTTTCCAGCATCTGCAGTACTTTGCTTTATTTCACCCCAGGCTACTGTTCTGGGAATAAAACAAAGAACTGCAGATGCTGTAAATCTGAAACAAAAACAAAAATTGCTGAAGAAATTTAGCAGGTTCTGTTGTTCTGGGAACATGGATTCAAATTCCACCAGCCAGATGGTGATATTTTAATTTAATAAAAATCTGGAATAAAAAGCTAGTCTTTATGACAACCTTGTAACCACTGTTGGTTGTGATAAAAACCCATCTGGTTCACTAATGACTTTTAGGGAAGGAAATTTGCCATACTTGCCTCGTCCAGCCTACGTGTGACTCCAGACACACAGCATGTGGTTTCTATGCAATCTTCTGCAGAAATCCCTGCTTATGAACTTATGATGGAGAGAAGGTCATTGATGAATCAGCTAGAGGTAGTTCAGCTGAGGACAGTGCATGGAGAAGCTCCTGCAGTGATGTCCCTGGGGCTGAAATGAATGATCTCCAATGACCACAACCATCTTCCTTTCTACAAGAATAACTTCATGCAATGGAGACTCCAACTACCTTCCCCCACCCGCACACCCCATTTCCAACCACCACCACCACTACCACGAATTCCCATTGACTCCAGTTTTGCTACTGCTCCTTGATGTCACACCTGATCAAGCGTTGCCTTGGCGTCAAGGGCAGTAATCCACACTTCTGTTGCATAATATCTGTTTTAACTTCAGTGAAAATAAAATATCATCTTGCCTCCACAATTGTGTTCCAAATCTCTTTTGAACGCCACCATAAAATATCCCATTCATCCACTCTGCACCCAGCTTCCATGTTTTTGATACTACCTTGTGTTTCTCAAAAATAATGCTGTTAACCTATTGGGCATTTTATCTGTGGTCGTCCGTAGTGACAGGGGCTGTCCTTCAGATATCAGGATGATGTATATGCAGGGCTGTGAGTTTCTGCCATGGGTCTTCAATTCGCTGAACAGGCCAATTCTCGATCCATGTATTTTTGGGCACATGGAGCAGGATGTCCTGCCAGTTAGTGGAATCCAGAGTTCAGGTTTTGCTTCCCCTTCTTCCCCTCCGCCATGCCTCATCACTAGAACACTGAGTTTCAAACTATGATGCAGCTTGATGGACAGGTTGCCATTCTAAACAATTGGTAGCAAACTCCTGCCAGTCATGAATGTCAATGCTGCTACGTCTCAAGCAGAGCTTCAATGTGTCTTTGAGGTGTTTTCTTTGTCTTTGGTCATTTGACAGTTGAGAGAATAGGAAATGGCGGTGGTGGTGGTGGTGGGTGGGGGGGAGAGACGGTGGTCAGGAGGCTGTTTTCAGCCATTGTTTCCAGCCCAAGGAAGTTGATTTTGCAGGAGTTTTGCCTGAATGTTTGTGAAGATGTCTTCAAGAAGAACAATGAATCAACCTCCCAATGAATCTGCAGCATGTTTCTGAGGCATTGCTGGTGGAATTTCTCAAGTGCTTTTACACAGCACTAACAGTAATGACCTGGAGACCAGGATATAACTAGATTAATCTGAAAACAAGTGTATTATGATAGTGAGTTAAAAGCATGGTTTTACTTCAGTAACCTGAAGGTCACAGTAAAACTACATAGTAAAGAACCAAGACACTCTAATAGTACAGGATGTCATATAATCTGAGGGCTGCAGTATTTCTATAGTTACTGAATAGGATGGTGCAGTAACAAATGACAGTAATATCAACTGAATGGTATTAAAAAGCAAAATACTTCAGATGCTGGAAAATCAAATAAAAACAGTAACTGCTGGAAATACACATCAAACAAAATGACATCAACATGAAACATTAACTTTCTCTCTCCACATCTGCTGAGTACTTCCAACGTTTTCTATGTTTTTATATGTTGTTACAGTAGCAAACTCTAATAACCTGAGTGGTACTGTCCTGGCCTGAACATCTGGACACTATTGCTATGACTTCAGGGAACACATATGAAATGCTGTGGAGAGAAATGGCACCTTACGTGGACTTGCTATTTATTACCTTGAAGGTGGCCGTACCATATAGCCTGGTGGCATGAATGGTTTCTGGTGGTACATTGGTAATGTTCGTGATGAACTCTTCCAGAAATTTGCAAGATCGCTCTAGATGCGTGGTGTTGATGATAATCTGTACAAGCTACAAAGGTAAGGAAAAGAATAAGCTCATTAACAGGCACTGAAACCTCCCAGGTGACCATCTGAAATTTTTTAAATTGTCCTGTATGTGACATATAAATGAAGATGAAAGCCAGGAAGGCAGCCTTTTCAACTCACTGCAAATCAAGACAAGGAGGATTATTTTTATGCAGTGAGTTACAATTTCAAATGTACTGTACAAACAGGCAGTAGAACCAGTTTAAGTAACAACTTACAAAAGGGAATGGGATAAATTGGAGTCCGGTGGCAGGGGCGGGGTGGTGAGATCTGGGAGCTTGGGGCTGAGATCTGGGAGCTTGGGGCCGAGATCTGGGAACAGGACGCAAAGGTCTAAGCCAGGAACCAGCAACTGTTTTACCAAGGCCAGGGTCTGCCTTTTTGTTGGGATGGGCACCTGCCCTCAGCAGGGGCTGAGGGTAAAATAGGAGCTTGGAAGGGGATTTGGTGGAGTCAGGAAGCTGCAGGCAGGGTGGGTGGAAATGGGGAGGATGCAAGAGGCATCTGTGCAAATCTAAATACCAATGTGTCAGCACAATAAGTGAGATGGCAACACAGTGGTAATATCACTGGACTAGTAACCCACAGAGGAAGGCTAACGTTCTGGGGGTGAGGAATCAAATCCCACCATGGAGAAGTAAATAATGGAATTAAAAGCTAGTCTAACGGCAACCGTGCAAAAAGTATCAATTGTCGTAAAAACCCACCCAGTTCACTAATGTCTTTTAGGGAAAGAGATCTGCCATCATTTCTGGTCTGGCCAACATTTGATTTCAGACCCACAGCAATGTGGTTGACTCTTAAGTGCTCTCTGATATTACCAAGCAAGACACTCAGTTCAAGTGGGAGCTCGGGATAGGCAAGAAACACTGGCTTTGCCAACAACATCTATATCTTATGTAAGTTTTTGAAAAAAGAGATTATATCATTAATTATGTGACTGGATCAGCTAATAAAAGAGCCAATGAGAATGAAAAACTAGCTCATGCACCAAAATGCAGCTCCTAAAAATCAAAAACTAGCCCACAAGAGGAGCCCTTGGGTAAAACAAAACATGTAATTTGTTCTAAGATAACAAGGTGTAGAGCTGGATGAACACAGCAGGCCAAGCAGCATCAGAGGAGCAGGAAAGCTGACGTTCCCTGCTTCACACTTCTTAAATGTGTCTACATAAATATTGCAATGCTGATAAAATAAATCACAGAAAGACCAACTTATTATCATCAGTTCAAGATGTCAGTCAAGCAAAGTTAACAATTCACCTCTTGTTGAAACAAAATCTCCCTGTTGAATGAATGCTATTATTGACCTGGGCTCATAGACAAGTACGTATAATACATTGGCATGGACATTATGAGGGCCCAGGGCAAGGCATTGGGGTGCACAAATTGGCATGGAAGGCGTATGAGTGGCACAGAACAGGCATGGTTAAGACCTTTTGAACTTACCTTTCAAAAGGTTCTTGAATCTAGAATATATTCCACCACTCCTCTGATATCTCTGAACTATATATCATGAGAAGTTAGCCTGACTCCATGGCAATTACTATATTTCGAGGTGGTGGTTGTGGTAATAAAGGGATATCAACCACTGCAGTGGAGCCAGCCAGGTGAGGAGTGCCAACGGGCTACCACAGTATACACTGATACACTGGGAGCAGGCACCGGAAACCAGAAGTGGATCCTTTCCAATCTGAATCAATTGCTTAAAATCAAGCATAGGAATGTCCTGACTTGAAGCTATGTTTGTTTGGCAATTCGTAGACACAGCATTCCTAGTAATAACTGCTCTACCTGCTCCAGCTGGAAAATCAGACCGGAGAAGAAGTAACGGGGAACAAAGAAATGGCTGAAGAATAGGTACTTTGAACACAAAGGCAGAAGTTGCTGGAAGAGCTCAGCTGGTCTGGCAGCATCTGTGAAGAGAAATCAGAGTTAATGTTCTGAGGAAGGGTTACCCGACCCCAAACATAAACTCTGATTTCTCTTCACAGATAGTGCCAGATCTGCTGAGCTTTTCCAGCAACTTTTGCTTTTGTTTCTGATTTACAGTGTCTGCAGCTCTTTCACTTTTTATTTAGGTATTTTGCAACAGTTTTCAGAGTGGAAGACACCAGCAACACAGCAGAGCCGCAAGAGAGTCAGGGGTCACAGGTGAGTGTTGTGACCACCACGAAGGAAAAAGTTTGGGAAGCTGAAAAGTCTGAAGGTAGATAAATCACCCCAGAGCAGATGGATCACACCCCAGTTTTGTGAAGGAGTTAGCTGAGGAGATGGTAAAGGTCAGAAATCACACGACATCAGGTTATAGTCCAACAGATTTAGTTGAAAACATAAACTTTCGAAGCCTCGCTCCTTCTTCCAGTTTAGTTCTTTAGTTCTCTCAGGGTGGTGACGTGAAAGAAATTCCAGGATTTACATATACATATTGATCAATTAAAACCTTCTAACTGATTAAAGATTTAATAGCATCTTAAGTTTGTTTAGTACACCGTCATCAGTGGTGTGACCCCTTGATCTTTTACTTATAAATTCTGTGTCTGATACTACCTCTCTCACTAACACCTGAAGGATGAGTAAGGCTCCAAAGGCTAGTGTTTTCAAATAAACCTGTTGGACTATAACCTGGTGTTGTGTGATTTCTGACCTTGTCCACCCCAGGCCAACACCAGCACGTCCACATTGAGGAGGTGGTAGAGGCATTGGTAGTGATCTTTCGAGAATTACTGGAGTCAGGGAAGGTTCCAGAGAACTGGAAAATGGCGAATATAACACAACTGTTTAAGACTGGAGGGAGGCAGAAAACAGGAAATTATAGGCCGGTTTGCCTGACCTCGATTGTTGGTAAGATTTAAGAGTCCATTGTTAAGGATGAGATTGAGGAGTACTCAGTAGTATGTGGTAAAATAGAGCAGTGTCAGCATAGCTTTGTCATGGGGAGGTCATGCCTGCCAAATCTGTTAGAATTCTTTGAGGAGCTAACAAACAAGTTAGACACAGGAGAGTCAGTGGACGTGGTCTATTTGGATTTCCAGAAGGCTTTTGACAAAGTGTTGCATTGGACCCTGCTATATAAGCTAAGAGCCCATGGTGTTAGGTTCAAAGTACTGGTATGGATGAAGTGCTGACTGACTGGCAGAAGGCAGAGTGTGGGCATAAAGAGGTCTTTTCAGGATGGTAGCCAGTGACTAGTGGAGTTCCACAGGGATCAACAATCTGAATGAAGGAACTGTTGTTGAGTTTGCAGATGATACGAAGATAGGTGGAAGGGCAGGTCATGTTGAGGAAGAGGGGAGACTGCACAATGATGTGGACAGGCTAGAAAAGTGGGCAAAGAAGTCGCAGACAGAATGCAATGTGGGAAAGTGTGAGGTTATGCACTTTGGCAGGAAGAATAGAAACACAGACTATTTTCTAAATGGGGAAAGGCTTCAGGAATCTGAAGCAAAAAGGGACTATGGAATCCCATTAAGGACTCTCTTAAGGTTAACACACAGGTTCATTTGGCAGTTAGGAAGATAAATGCAATGTTAGAACACAAGAGTATACAGGGGTATAATGCAGAGGCTGTGATAAGGCTCTGGTCAGACCATATTTGGAATACTGTTAGCAGTTTTGGGCTCCATGTCTAAGAAAGGATGTGCTGGTGTTGGAGGAGGTCCAGAGAAGGTTTACAAGAATGACCCTGGGGATGAAGGGCTTGTCATATGAGGAGAGGTTGAGGATTCTGGGTCTGTACTCGATGGAGTCTATAAGGATAAGGGGGGGATCTGATTAACAATTACAGAAAACTGACAGGCCTGAATAGAGTAGACATGGAGAAGTTGTTTTTACTAGTAGGAGAGACTAGGACCTGACGGCACAGCCTTAGAGTGAAAGGACGACCCTTCAGAACTGAGATGAGAAGGAATTTCTTCAGACAGAGGGTAGTTAATCTGTGAAACCCACTGTCATACAGGGGTGTGGAGGCCAAGTCATTGAAAGTGCTTAGACAGAGATAGATAGGTTCTCAATTGGTGAGGGGATTTTGGGTTAAGGGGAGAAGGCAGGAAAATAGGACTGAGAAACATATCAGCCATGATCAAATGGCGGAGCAGACTCGATGGGCCTAATGGCCTAATTCTGCTCACATATCATGGTCACATCAAACAACTTCCTGTATCCTCTCTTGCCCCATTACTATAATTCTTGATGGATTAGTTTCCACCACCTCTACTATTTAAACTTTAAAATCCTATCCTCACATTTAAAGTTCACTATACCACACCTTTCACCATCTCTTGACCCCTACTCCATCTCAACACGCGGCAAGCTCTATATTCCTCTGATCCTCCTCAAGGCAGAGATTGATATGTTCTTGATCTCGCAAGGAATCAAGGGCTATGGGGGGAGTGCGGGTAAGTGGAGTTGAAATGCCCATCAGCCATGACTAAATGGTGGAGTGGACTCGATGGGCTGAATGGCCTTACTTCCACTCCTATGTCTTATGGTCTTATAATTCTAACATGGTGAATTCCACTCCAACTGTTCACTATTGGATCCACGCCTTCAGTTATGAGTGATGTCCAGGAAAATGTGAGTTATGAGCAGGAGAAAGCCATTTGGTAATAATAAATACAAATATAAGAAATAAAACATATAAAACACTCTCCTGAAACCTGACGACCTCTTCACTTGGTTCTTCTGTTTATGACTCATGTCTTCGACCAAGCTATTTGGTTCAAGAAGCTGTCTGTCTCCTCACTGATTTCTCCTTCCTTGGTAAAGGATTCATGTTATAATTACAGATAAGGTGAAGTGCCTTGGGGAAATTTGTTTATCTTAAAAGTGCAAATTGAAATTTGCATAAAATTGCGATAATATGTAATAACTATACCTCTAAGTTATAAATTCAAATCGTTTTTACTTCCTTATGAAAACATCCAAAACTGGACATTGTGCTCTAATTGCTGCCTATCCAATATTTTACAGAGCAAGAGATTAAACTTATTGAGTTCTTTTCAGGATCACATAGGATTCCAAAATGGTTAAAACTAAATAGCAATTTTGAAGTGTAGTCATTACTATAATTTAGTGAAATTCAGCAGCCCAATATATACACAGCATGTGACTAAAAACAGCGATGAGAAAAATGATGAATAAACAGTTTTAATAGTATTTTAAAAGGAAAAAAATATTGGGCAGCATAACAGAAGAACCCCTGCTCTTTTTCAAAATAGTATCATTTGAACTTTTACAAATGTTTATGAAAGACACAGAATTAAAAGATTGTGCGCGTTGACATCACAAGCAGAGGCACACTCCCCATCATCCTTAGTGACGCCTCAGGCAAGTGACTATATTAAAGACAGTACATACCAAGCAGTTAAAGAGAGAAATAACTAGTCTTTTCAAAGTCTGGTCTGTGCAATTATTGAAAAACAGCTGAAGAATCCAACAACCTGTTCCCTTCAACACTTCTCCTGCTCCCCACTTTGACGGCCTCATCCAGCACCTCCGCTCACTCCATCCTGTTTCCATTGTTACTTTACCCTTTGTTCTTTTCACTGCTACTCCCATTGCCACTACCTCCAGTTCCCTCCCTTCATTTGCCACTATTCTAATGTGTAATTGCATGCATGTAGGGAATGGATACAGGAAAACAAGACTGCACGCATTCCTGGTTATGTTGGCACTGGACATCTGAGTACATAAATTTCACGTATGCAAATCACACACAGAATATAAGTCTTCATAGAATCCCTACAATGTGGAAGCAGGCCATTCAGCCCATAGAGTCCACAGTGACACTCTGAATAGCACCCACCCACCCTACCCTATAATTCTGCATTTCCCATGGCTAATCCACCTAATCTACACATCTGTGGACACTATGACAATTTAGCTTGGCCAATTCACTGAACTGAACATTTTTGGATTGTGGGAGGAAACCGGGGCACCTGGAGGAAACCCACGCAGACATGAGGAGTGTGCAAACTCCACACAAACAGTCACCAAGGTTGGAATCAAACTGGGTCCTTGGTGCTGTGAGGCAGCAATGCTAACCATTGAGCCACCATGCTGCCCCAATACTTTGCAGCATTGATAGGAATTAAACTGAAAGACCCTTCCTCTTCAAACAACTCAAATGGCCAGTTTCTCACATTTTCGATAAGGGACATTGAAGAAGAACTGCTTACTTATTAAAGAAAAATCTTCTCAAAAACTTTAAAAACTGAAAGAACTGCAGATGCTGTAAATCAGGAACTAAAACAGAAGTTGCTAGAAAAGCTCAGCAGGTCTGGCAGCATCTGTGGAGAAAAATCAGAGTTAATATTTTGGGTACAGTGACCTTTCCTCAAAACTATTTATTAAAAAGGTTACAGATGCAGAACATCACACAAAGGAGATGTTACTGGAGAGATTCTCCTCTCTTTCAGCTGGATCAGTGATTGAAAGAGAGGGAAGCATTTCTGTCCTCATTTCAGATTTTTAGCATCTGCAATTCTTTGTTTTATTTTCTTGAAAGTGAGGGGTCTTGTGTAAGTGAGTCTGATAAAATCCGTATAAAACAGTGCATGAATTGCACAGATCCCGCTCTTTGAAAGGAATCTTTGGTCCCTTCAAATTAAACAAGTCTAGCATTCCCAAGAGGCTTAATCACAGAGTGTGAGACACCCAGCTGGACAGTGCAGATAAGGAAAGAATGGCATCTAGAAAAGACATCCTCAGCCTCAGCACAACTACTTCATTCACAAATCCAAAATTAACTTATCACCCTCCCCTGCTCAAGTCAAATGTAGTCCATCACAAGTGAAGATGTAAGCATCTCTAGTCAGGATACTGAAGATAACCAAGGGTGCAGCTGGGTCCTCAATGATCCAAATTTGCAATGGTATTTCATTACCTAACCAATGATTGAATAAAATAAAGAGAACAAGGGAAAAGGAAAAATGAGTGCTTTGTGCCACAGTTTAGACTTGGAAATTTTTTTCTGTTATGAGAAGACAGTGAATCAGTCTTTTCAACACTGTCAATTTTAAGTGTTGAAGTTTCAGAAACAGAAGCAAAAGTGTCTTAATATCGACAGGTTACAGTCTGCTGAAGCAGTTGCCCTTTCACACGGGTGCTATTTCTATGTTGGAGTGAAGATCTTTGTACTCCTCCAATTCTGTACTTTGTGCTTCTCCAATTTTAATCTGATGGCTGTGTATTCATCTGCTTGTGCCTTAAGCCCCACAATTTCCTCCTTGAACACTCCACCTCTCTCTGCTTCTTTTTAAGACATTCCTTAAAACCTACGTCCTTGACCAAGCTTTTGGTCAAATTATATTTGAACAGACACTGATCCCATTCCTACTTTAGCTCCGTTCTCTTCACAGCTACTCCCGTTTTCACTCTTGTGAAGCTCCATGGGAGGTTTTCTATGTTAAAAGGTGCTACACAAATGCAAGTAATTGTTGTTTGGTTTGGGTGAATGGTGTTAAACACTAAAGAAGGGTGAGTGTGATCTATAATTCTCAATACATGTGTCAGGTAGGCTGGTTGAAATGGAACTGGTCTTTGGGCTATTAAGTCTGAACCCTAGTTTTGTTGCATTTTAGCTCTTTGGACAAAGTTGACTTTGCTTTACTTTGCGTAACTGTGCATACAGTCTCTGCATTAGCTAACTAGCAATAATACTCAAAGAATAATATATAACTTTCTCCAATATGGAGAGACAGTTAGCTGTAAATAGGTTGAGGGGAGCCACCTCACATCAGGCATTGGGCAAGGTTGGGATGCATGCCTCCATGAGCTACCACAATCAATACATCCAGTACAGGGACCAAACCCACACCAATCGCACCATTCTGCATCACACTGTAGACACTTAGCCAAATGAGCTAACCCATATGAAGCAAATGAAATCTCTACCTGGGTCAATTTTATAATTGGTTTGGTTTGGAGACTGGATCATAAAAGTGTGTCAGACGCCTAGCCTAATGAGAAAGCAATATAAGTCATGAGTCATTATAGCAAAACACATTCCTCTGATCAAAAAACGTGTGGGGGTAAAGAACAAATTAAAAGAGTTTCAAGATGGTATTTATTTTTGTGGAACCTTGAGCAATGCATTAAATTCATTTAAAGCCGCAATTAACAGAATAGAAATGACAATAATGTCATGAAAATATTCATAAGGCTACATGCGGTATAAGGCAACCCTAATTTTGGCATTGCTCCGAGATTACTTATAACTTGGGACGGCTTGAAGCACATTGCTGGAGCAGGGTTAAAAAGTTTGTGCTCTACATTCAACCTCTGCATTCACTGTGATGGTTCAGTAGTGATCCTCTCGCTTCTGAGTACCCACTAGAGAAGATCAAACATGCAATCCAGGCTGTCACTCCACTGCAGCATAGCGTGCTGCGATATCAGATGCGCTAACTTCTAGATAAGACACTAAAATGAGACACTGTCTGCCCTCTCAGCTGTATGTAAAGTACGGCAATGGCATCATTGTGTAGCGCAGGGGTCATACCTATCATCATCCAGTGTCACTTAAAATACATTATTTGCTCATTGCTGTTGGTGGGACTTTGCCCTATGCAAATTGGTCATTTTAGACAGTGCTTATACCTTAAGGAAATACTATCTTGGTGTCCCAAGGGCTTGAAAAACTGCAAGAAAAATGCACATTTTTTCAAGCATTTCTATACTGTTGTTGAGACAGTGCTTCACTTTGGAGCTTCACTTTGTATCAAACTCATATGTAATCTATACGGACAGCATTTGATTGGACAGTGTAGGGAGATGTTCATACGTAGACCAGAAAACCATATACAGGAGCAGAACTAGGCCATTCGGCTCAATGGGTCTGCTCTGCGATCATGGCTGATATATTGTTATTGCGCATTAGGGTTAGGACAGTACCTGTTAAGTACTTGTAATTGTCCTCAAATTGTTTGTTAGAACGGTGCAGAATGAGCTTTATACTGAATCAATTCCACGCTATATCCACCCTGAGTGTGTGGGACAGAGTGCTACAGTGAGGATGCTTGATGCTGACAGTGACAGGAAGTGTAAATTTCTCAGACAGCATCAAGAATACCCTCACCACCTCACTCAAGGATCCCCTCCACCCCCTCACCCACAGCTCCCACTCTATCAATGCAAAACTACACCAAAATATATCAGTTTTCAAGAGGAGCCCAACATGATTAGAAAAATCATGAAACAGGATCTTGTTTGAGTTAGATGAAGAAAATTGGGAGGAATCTTGTGTAGGACATAAACATTAGTGCTTGTTTCTGTGCTGTGTACATACTGACTTTGCACCTGGTTGTTAATCCAAGTAGATGCACAAAGACTAAGGTAACTCCAGGATCACTCACCTCAGTGAGTCCTACATGCTGCTTCTTGATGACATTTTGTAAACAGTTGCTCAGTGTCCTGGTTAGAAGGAGATTAGTGGATTTCCGGATCATGTCATCTATTTCAGTTGAGCTGGAGGGGAAAAAAAACGCTTTGCTTTAAATCGTGTCTGCATTACTCCTAAACTACAAACTGATTTTTGTGAAAGTTGCATTCACTAGAATGTGGTTAGTGTTGTGAAACTGAACATACTCCATTTCAAACACATAGCCGCAGAATCAGTGATAAAAGGTACTGCAGATGCTGGAGGATCCGAGATAACAAGCATGGGGCTGGATGAACACAGCAGGTCAAGCAGCATCATAGGAGCAGGAAAACTTGACGTTTCGGGCCTAAACCCTTCATCAGAAATGGGGGAGGGGAAGAGGGTTCTGAAATAAATAGGGAGAGAAGGGGAGGCGGATAGAGGATGGATAGAGGAGAGAATAGGTGGAGAAGAGGCAGACAAGTCGAGGAGGCAGGAATGGAGCCAGTAAAGGTGAGTGTAGGTAGGGGGGTGAGGAGGAGATAGGTCAGTCCTGGGAGGACGGACAGGTCAAGGGGGCGGGATGATGTTAGTAGATAGGAGATGGGGGTGTGGCTTGAGGTGAGAGGAAAAACAGGTTAGGGAGGTGGAGATGAGCTGGGCTGGTTTTGGGATGCGGTTGGGGGAGGGGAGATTTTGAAGCTTGTGAAATCCACATTGATGCCATTGGGCTGCACGGTTCCCAGGCTGAATATGATTTGCTGTTCCTGCAGCCTTCGGGTGGCATCACTGTGGCAATGCAGGAGGCCCCTCCCCCACTTCTGATGAAGGGTTTAGGCCCGAAACGTCAAGTTCTCTTGCCGCAGAATCAGTCTCAGGATAGAAACAGCATAGTGGATTCACTTCCTCCAGGAAGATCCCTGGTCCAGCAATGAGCCGACCCTGATCCTGGAACATTGTGCGATGAGAGTTGTGCCTCAGCAGGCAGGCTCTTTCTTCTGAAGGTTGTGGATTCAATGACCTGAGCCCAAAAGTCTCGTTAATATTCCCATTACAGTACAGAGAGAGAGGGCCTCCCTGTCAGAAGTGCCATCCTTGAGATGAGACATTAACTGATTCCTCATCCGCTCCTTTCAGGTGGATATAAAACTTCCCACACACTATTCAAATTTAAGCAGTGGAATTCACCCTCATGTCCTAGCCAATAGTTAACCCTTAACCAACCATAAAAAGAAAACTGGTAGCTTTTACACTCAATGGTGAGGTTCTGGGGAGTGCTGCTGAACAAAGAGACCTTGGAGAGCAGGTTCATGGTTCCTTGAAAGTGGAGTCGCATGTAGATAGGAAGGTGAAGGCGGCGTTTGGTACGCTTGCCTTTATTGGTCAGTGCATTGAGTACAGGAGTTGAGAGGCAATACTGCGATTTTACAGGACATTGGTTCAGCCACTTTTGGAATATTGCCTGCAATTTTGGTCTCCTTGCTATAGGAAGGATGTAGTGAAACTTGGAAAGGTTCAGAAAAGATTTACGAGCAGCTACAGGTTGAGGTTGAATAGGCTGGAGCTATTTTCCCTGGAGCATCGGAGGCGGAGGGGTGACCTTATAGAGGTTCATAAAATCATGACGGGCATGGATGGGGTGAATAGCCAAGGTCTTTTCCCCAGGGTAGGGGAGTCCAAAAACTAGAGGGCAGAGGTTTAAGGTGAGAGGGGATTATGGGGCAGCTTTTTCACTGGCAAATGGGACGAGATTCATTTAGGATATCTGGTCGGCACGGACAAGTTGGACGAGGGGTCTGTTTCTGTGTTGTACAACTCGACGACTCCATGACTCTATAACTTTGCTTTTTGTGAGAGCTGACTGTGTACCAATTTGCCTGCCATACTTTCAATAATGCCAATATGTGAAGATATTTCAACAGTGCTTTATGAAAGTTTTAAAAGACATTTGGACATTCTGAGATCATGAAAAGCACTGAACAAATGTGATGCTCCATTCCTACAGCAGCCACCTCATGGCCAAATGGTCAGACAGCTTACTTGGAGACAGATTTCTGGCCACCCTACCAGAGGCTGGATAAGGACTGTCAATCCGTGTCAGTTGTTGCTTTACAAACAGGACAGAAAATTCCCTCCCACTTCTAGACCTTAGTTTGAAATTTTAAAAGACCACCATTTAATACTGGCCAGAATACAGATGGAGTAATATATCCATATTTGAACATCTCTGTGTGGAAACAGTATAAATCTACTGAGTTAAAAATCAGACTAATTAGGAACACAACTGACATAGGAATTTATATAGTGGTGGTAGAGAATCTGGAGAAACTGGGATTTTTCACTTGGAACAGAAAACGCAAAGAGATATGAAAGAGGTTTTTAAAATGATGACGACTTTTCAAGTGGACATGACTTTATGTGGACACGAGTAGAAAGATTGACAGTTCTTATCCCTGTCTGTCCTTGAGAAGTTAAGGGGAAACCCAACAACCTTCCAGTGGCATGTAAATATCACATGGATAATAAGAAAAGCAGGGTGGGTCACATTAGAGATAACAAAGGTGACAACTGCTTAGAAGTGCAGTGAAGGGTGCATTACTTAGTCAGCACTTCGTCTCAGTGTTGGTGAAGAGGACGACAAAATATCATCAGATGTGTTAATACTGGAGTTAATGGATGAGATAATAATTGCTAAGTAGAATGTCCTGAGAAGGCCAAACATGCTTAGAGTGGAAAAGTCACATGGTTGGGGGATACCTTGAATTCTAGCTTATTGAGGAAAGTGACAGTGGAGATAAAAGAGGACTTACCATGACCTTCCAATCTTCACTAGATATACGGAGTGATGCCAGAGGATTGAGAGTGACAAACATGAAACATTTATTCAAGAAAGGATGACAAGACACTTCTAGTAACTACTGGCCAGTCAGTTTGATCAGCCATGAGCATAATGATCATAATGAATGGTGGATTGGACTCGCACTCCTATTTACTATGTTAACACCAAGGGTGCGTAAGGCCTCAGAAACAATAATCTCAGAAAAAGACTGGAAAGCTTTCCATGAGTTTTAAATTAATTAAAGATGTCCATCATGAATTTGCATAAAACAGATCCTGCTTGACAAGTCTACTTTAATTTTCTGATGAAGTAACAGAAAAGGTTGATGAAGCAAAAGAAGTAGATGTTGCATATACGGTTTGAAGAAAATGTTTAATAAATTACCACATAAAAGGGTGGATTTAGGAATAGATGTGTTGCTACGAGTTTGGATAAGTACATAGCTTAAGGGCAGAAAACCACAATTTGAATAAATGGTTCTTCACACCATGAGAGTTAGTACAAAAAAACTACTTCTATTGATATACAAATATTACTTGTGTAGTGAAATATAGAACAAAACTTCGAAATTGACTGGTTATACCAACTTGGAGGTATGGCAAACAGGATGATGTATATCAAATGCAACAGTACATAGGTAGTCTACCTGAAGGGCAGGAACGTGGCAGAAAGGATTTAATGCAGAGAAGTGACAGGTAATGCATTTTGTCAGAATAAATTGATGTGGAGGTTTTCGAATAAACCTGTTGGACTTTAACCTGGTGTTATGTGATTTTGGACTCAGAACAGGTTGGGAGAGACAATACAGGCTAAATGACACAGTTTTAAAGAGATGCAAGGAAAGAGAGACTCGGTCAAGGGAGATGTATTTAAACACCACTTAGTAAAACATATGCAATTTTGGACTTCATAAACAGAAGTACTGAGTACAAAAGCAGGGAACTTATGACGACCTCTACAAAACACTGGTTAGGCTATAACTTGAATACTGTGTTTATTTCTGGATGCCACAACAAAGACAGAAGTGTCCATAAGAGGGTGTTGAGAAGGTTCAGCTGAATGTTTCGAGGTTTTCTGAGCTATTTTAGGGTGAAAGGGGAAAGATATAAAAGGGACCTAAGGGTTTAGAGGGATATGGGCCAAATGTTGGCAAATGGGTCTAGATTAATTTAGGATATCTGGTTGACACGGACGAGTTGGACTGAAGGGTCTGTTTCCATGCTGTACAACTCTACGTCTCTATGAGATAAGACTGAGAAGCTGGGGTGGTTCTCCTTAAAGCAAAGAAGATTGAGAGGAGATCTTAGCTGATAGCTCAAGTTTTGAGCAAGATGTACAGGGAGGGATGTGATTTAAAATAGAATTTGTTACCTACCAAGATGATGCAAGCAGAAATGGGCAATGGTTGCAAAGGGAAATTGAATGAACACTTGAGGGAAGTAATCTTGCAGGGTTATGGGGATAGAACAGAGGGATGTGACAGACAAATTACTCCAAAGAGTGGTAGCATGGGCCAAATGGCCTCCTATTATGCTCCTATGTGACTCTTACCGCATCCCCTACCTAATTCTCCCAAGTCTTTCCTCCATGATCTCTTGTACAGGTGTTTAATTCCTATAGTTTGTGGCCAAAGTGGCAAAAACAATTGTATGAGAAAGGGCAAGGAAAGTGGACCACCATAGATTACAGTAGTTGGGGTGACATGGTGGCTCAGTGGTCAGCATAGCTGCCTCACAGCACCAGGGACCTGGGTTCAATTCTAGCCTCGGGCAATTGTCTCTGTGGAGTTTGCACATTCTCCCCATGTCTGCATGGGTTTCCTCCGGGTGCTCCGGATTCCTTCCACAGTCCAAAGGTGTGTAGATTAGGTGGATTGGCCGTGCTAAATTTCCGATAGTGCCCACGGGTGTTTAGGTTAGGTGGGTTAGACAACGGAAATGTAGGGGTAGGAGAATGGGTCAGGGTGGGATACTCTTCGGAGGGACAGTGTGGACTTGTTGGGCCGAATAGCCTGTTTCCACACTTGTGGAGTTTCTATGATTACAAGTTTCTGTTTGTCAGAAATCTGAAGCACAAAGGGACTTGGGAGTCCCAGTTCAGGATTCTCTTAAAGTTAACATGGAGGTTCAGTTGACAGTGAGGAAAGCAAATGCAATGTTGGCATTCATTTTGTCAGGATTATAACACCACGGCAAGAGATATACTGCTGAGGCTGTATAAGGCTCAGGTCAGACTACTTTTCAAATACTGTGAGCAGTTTTAGGCCCTGTATCTAAAGCAGGATGTGTTGGCGTTGCAGGAGTTCAACAGGATCTTTACAAGAATGATTCTGTGGATGAAGGGCTTGTCCTATAAGAAGCGGTTGAGTTCTCTGGGTGGAGTTGAGAAGAATGAAAGGTGATCTAATTGAGTCTTACAGAATACTGAAAGGCCTGGATAGAGAGGACGTGGAGAGGTTGTTTCTACTAATAGGAGAGACCAGGACTAGAGGACACACTCTCAGAGTGAAGGAAAAACCCTTTAGAATTGAGAGGAGGAGGAATTTCTTCTGCCAGAGGGTGATTAATCTGTGGAACTCACTGCTGCAGAGGCTGTGGAAGCCAAGTCAGTGAGTGCATTTAAGACTGAGTAAGTTACGTTCTTGGTTAGGAAGCAGGTCAAGGGTTATGTGGAAAAGGCAGGAGAATGTGGTTGAGAAACATATCAGCCATGGTTGAATGGTGGAACAGAATCGATACACTAATTCTGCTCCAATATCTTACGGTCTAACAATGCCATTAATATTGTCTTTTGTGACTACTAGGATGGTGGAGAGTGAACTAGATTAATATGGGTTTTCTTAAAATTGACAATGTTCCTCCAAAAGCTGAGTGTTTGAGAATCTCAATGTAAATCGATTAAAAAGGGGTAATAGGTACTGCAGATGCTGGAGAATCCGAGATAACAAGGTGTGGAGCTGGATGAACACAGCAGGCCAAACATAAGGGACATGCATTAGAATTGAATGAGGTGACACAGAAACTGCAAAAAGTATTCAACACAATGGCATTGGTTTTGCCCTCCTCCATGGTGAGTTTGGAGGCGGGGAGATCATTTGATTTGGCTCCCTCACATTTCACTCTTACCACCCTGATTAAATTCATGGTGATAAGGTCCATCCTGCCTCGCAAATCCCACCTCTGGAAACAGCACTGCCTTGGCTGGGGTTATTACCTAGAAGGGAGGCCTGAGGCCAAGTGTAATGAGGGAACAGGTCATAATTACATGTTAATTGGGGCAACTTGCTTTCTTCTGGGGGCCCTCTTGCGGTGCAGTGGTAATGTCGCCACCCCTAGACTGAGAGGTCTGGGTTTAAGTTCCACCAGCTCCAGGGGTATGTAATACCATCTCTGAACAAGTTGATCAGAAAAATATGTTCAATGAAAAAAAAAGCTTGCTTTCTTTTTAACAGGGTCTCTGTGGCGCAAAGGTAGTGACCTTACCGCTGGACTAGGAGGCCTGGGTTTGAGTCCAGCTGCTTAAGAGGTGTGTGACAGCATCGCTCAACAGGTTGATTAGAAAAATAGGTTGATTAAAAAAAACTAGCTTTCTTTTTATTCATTCACAGGATGTGGGTGTCTTGATGGACAATGTCATTTGTTGATCATCCCTAATTGCCCAGAGGACATTTAGGAGTCAACCACATTGCTGTGGGTCTGGAGTCACATGTAGGCCAGACCAGGTAAGGACGGTAGTATTCTTCCCTAAAAGACATTCATGAGCCAGATGCGTTTTTTCAACAGTCGACAATGGTTTCATGGTCGTCGTCAGACTCTAACTCCGGATTTGTTTTATATACTGGGCATGTATAGTGTGAGCATAAGTAATTGACAAACAATCAATTGTGAGAGTTTGATGGTTTGAGCTGAAATAAAATTCTGACCAAGAAAGTATATGCCCGGATTCAGTCTTCACCATTTTTTAATCACTGGGGTGTTTATCAAGTTGCTACATTGTTCTGGGTCTCTGGTGAGTGCACTTTCCACACAGGATATTGCCTCCCTGGTGGCACTGTGAGCAAAACAGCTGCTGGATTCCAGCTCAATGGCAGCTGTTGGTGGACAGATACTTCCAGCCACCATGGCCCTGATCCTGTGAATGTCAAGCCAATAGTCTGTTAATTACCTAACTTGCCCAAAGGAGACAACGTGCATCTCTCACCAACTCAGCACCACAGGCCTCGACAAAATGTCCCACAAAAATGAACAGGCCAACCATTAGCATAAATTTAATAACATCCATGTATAGAGTATTATACATAGGAAAGAAACTGAGTAATGTTTATTTCATGTTAAAATTGCAATGGATAAGGTTAAAATGGGGCCAAAAAGTCTTAAAGTAGACTCAAAATGTTCAGCCAAAGGCAACAGAATGTTTAGCATACCCAAAGCGTAGAATAGATCAGAGGAAGTTATGATCAAACCACAGTTTTTTTGGTCAGACCACATTTTGAGACTTGTGCCCAGGAGTGGTCTTTAAGACACAAGCGAGGCATTCAACAACAAGAACTCGGTGTAGAAAAGCCATACGGCTGACCCCTAGTGATATGGAAAAATGATATTTTGGTGATAACCAAGGTCTAACTTAGAAAAGGGTAGAGCTGGGCACGATGTGTTGCTCGATACAACGATTCAGTATAGTATGACAGAGTTGAAGAGAGAGGGATGTCCAACAGAAGTCAAAGACAGAATCTATTCGGTTAGTGTTAAGAAACAACCGAGGTGCCATTTCAACATATTTTACAGGAGACCAAATGGTGGGAAAGTTATATAAAGTTATATGTTTATGGAATGTTTAAGGAAAATGTATTTAAATGTTTAAGGAAAAACTACACTGCAGGGTATTTTAACTGTCCTAATACATACTGAGTTAGCAAGTGGGTAAATGACAAAGAGACAGAAGACTTTCTGAGTCTATTCAGAAGAATTTACTTGATTAGTATGCCTCCAGCCCAACATGCAAGGAAGCACAGCTTGATTTGGTTCTGGGGAACGAGGTCAGTCAAGTGGATCAAGTGTCAGTTGAGAAACATTCAGGAGAGAGTAATCATTGTTTAATTTTCCTTCCCAACAGCACTGTGGGTGTACCTGCACCAATATGAACTACAGTGGCTTAAGGCAGCAGCTCATCACCATCACCTCCTCCTCAAGGGTAATCGGGGATGGGCAATACATTCTGGCATAGCCAAACGACACACATATACCCTGCAAATCACAAATTTAAAATCAAGGCTTAGGATAGCTGGGAAACAGAGATATGAAGTAATCTAGACAACTTCAGCGGGATGAACACAGATTTGTCCCAGGTAAATTTTTGATGGGTCAATGGAAAGAGGTGAAATGTTGATGTAGAGTACTTCGACTTCCCAAAGTGTTACAAAAATCGACTTTCCAACCAAGTTGCTGCAGGGAATTAAAGGCACAGAAGCAGCATGGATACAAATTTGGCTAAGTGACAGTGAAAAGAGAGCAATGTTAAAGGGCTGTTTTTCAGACTGCAGCAAGACAGAGATTGGCAATAGGATGATATTATTTTAAAAATCTATATTAATAACTGCACACTTTGGCCTGTCTACACATAGAACCATACAGTACAGGAGGCACTTCTGCCCATCAAGTCTGTACTGCCAAAGCTGCACTAGATCTACACTAGTCCCACCTTCCAGCACTGAATCCATAGCCTTGAATGTTATGACATTTCAAGTGCTCATCCAAGCAGTTTTTTAAACAGGTTGCAAAGTTGCTCACCTCTACTACTCTCCCAGGCAGTGCATTCCAGACCTCCATCACCCTCTGGGTGAAATCATTTTCCCTTAAATCCCCTCTAAACCTCCTGTCTTTCACCTGAAAATTACGCTCCTTGTTACTGACCCTTTGACTAAGGGGAGCAGCCACTTTCTTTCACCCTCACCATGCCCCCTTATACACTTTAGTAAAGTCCCCTTTCAGCTTTCCCTGGTCTGAAGAAAACAACACAAGCTTATCCAACCCCTCTTCATTGCTGAAGCACTATCCCAGGCAACATCCTGGTTAATCTCCTCTACAACCCCTCCAGTGCATGTATACAATAAATATAGAATTCCATATAAAAACAACATATTAATGTAACGTATGGAAAATCTCAATTTTATTAGTGCAGAGTGAACACCTGACCGTGTACATGAACAATTGTTTTGATTTGCAAATTACTTCCCAAGATAAGAGTGAGGGGTGGCGACGGCCTTGTGGTATTATCGCT
Source organism: Ginglymostoma cirratum (assembly GCA_024137785.1). Classification (NCBI taxonomy): domain Eukaryota; kingdom Metazoa; phylum Chordata; class Chondrichthyes; order Orectolobiformes; family Ginglymostomatidae; genus Ginglymostoma; species Ginglymostoma cirratum. The sequence goes on from JAHRHZ010000249.1 coordinate 1,315,129, forward strand.
GGACTGTTAATCCAGACCCAGATAATGTTCTGGGGACCTGGGTTCGAATCCCACCCCAGCAGGTGATGGGATTCCTTCTGGAATGGAGAATCTAATGATGACCATGACTCCATTGTCAATTGTCGGGAAAAACCCATCTGGTTCACTAACGTCGTTTGTGGAAAGAAACTGCCATCCTTACCTGGTCTGGATTACATGTGACTCCAGACCCAGAGCAATGTGGTTGACTTTTAACTGCCCTTTGGGCAATTAGGGATGGGCAATAAATGCTGCCGCGCCAGCAACACCCTCATCCAGTGAATGAATTAAAAAGAAATGGGGTAAATAGCAATATGCCAACAGCTAAACTACAATATCAGTAATGTCAGATTAAAGGACCTGGCACCAGAAAGCAAAGTTCTAGAGATGTCCAGCTCAATTGTGCTTCTGTACTTAGTATTAAGTTAATAAATGTCACTAGTTTGCATAAGTTTGTTTGTCCAAGATTCTGGAGCTGATTCGTGATGATATTACTGCAGAGAGACATTTCAGACACAGGACACAGTTTCAAAATTTGCAATTGATACGAAACTGTGAGGAGCACAATATAGAAGTTGAACATACAAGATCATGAGTAGGTCCAAAGCTTGAGGCTGCTCTGCCATTCAATAATATTGTGGCTGACTGATTACTCCACCTCATTCCTGCCTATCCTGATAATATTTCACTCCCTTGTTTGTCAAGAACTACCTTCCCATTAAAAAATATTCAATTACTCTTTGCCTTTTGAGGAAGAGTTCCAAAGGCACATGACCCATGTTTCACAGACCTATATCCATATTTTCAATCAGGTAGCAAAATGTTTTCAGATTTACAAGGGTTATGCTGTAAAATCCATAATTTAGTACAAACAGCACTTCCACCTTTCCCTTCTAGAATTCTTCCTCATGCAGAAACCAACTCCTCACTGCAGAATAATCCATTTTTAATTCATCTGTTCAGATGTGGTATGAAACACATTTGGAACAGGTGGGACATGACCCTGGGCCTTCTGGCTCTTCTGACACTACTACTCCGCTACAAAGGTCTTCATAATTCAATTGGCAGGCATGTGTTTTAAAGTAGCAGTAATAAGGTCTGTAGTCAGTAGGATTCAAATCTTGTCCCAATGGATTTCACATCCATCGCTTTAACCACTCAGCCAAAATTACACACCGTAATTACACAACTCTAGAATACAAAGACCAACAAGCGTCATCTTCTTTCAATCAATTCTGAAATTCTTCTGGCTGACTCTATATTTCAAGGAATCTGCATTTCTAATACTCACAACTCTGAAAGTACTTTTGCCCTCATTTCGGTCTCAAATAGATGACCCCATAATTTTTAAACCCTCGAGTTTTAGCTCTAAATTCTCTCAAGTACTAAAAGTGGAATATGAGGAGTCAGGAGGCAACCATGCGCTAATCAGAGTAGAAACAACAGAATATATCAGATGAATGCTAGACTGAGAGATGGTGTGAGGGGGGAGGCTTTCAGATTCCTGGGGCATTGGGACTGATTCTAGGGAGGGAGGACAAATACAACTGGACGGGGTGCCCCTGGCTAGAACTGGAACTGATATACGAGGAAGAGTATTTGTTATTGTGGTTGGGAAAGGCTTAAAGCAACCTATACAGAGAGACAGAAGAGAGGGAAACAAGGGCAAAAACAAATGGAAGAATGGAAAGTAAAAAAAAGATTGGCAGAGAATTCAGTCCATATCGTAAACAGCACTAAAAATGTTAAAAAGACAAGACTTAAAGCTTTGTGACTTAATGTGAAAAGCATTCACAATAAAGTGGATGAATTGGTCACACAAATAGATATAAATGGGTATGATATAGGTGGGATTACAGAGATGTGGCTGCAAGTTGGCTAGAGGAGGGAAACAAATATCTTGGGGTACGCAGTTTTTAGGAAGGATACACAAAAAGGAAAAGGAGGTGGGTAATATCGTTGGTTAAAGAATATTAGCAAAATAGTGAGGCACAATATTAGAAGTGGAATCTGTATGGGTAGAGCTTAGAAACAGCAAGGGACAGAAAGTGATAGTGGTAATGCAGTGGTAATGTTGGGGAAGACATGAAATAGGAAACTAGAGATGCAACACTAAAGTTACATCTGTAAATATGGCTGACTTTAATCTGCACATAGATTTGGGCAAATCAGTAACAATACTGCAGAGGAAGAATTATTGGAGGGCTTACGAAATGGTTTTCTGGAACAATACATTGAGGAACCAAATAGAGAACAGGCCATCGTAAACTGGGGTTGTATAATGAGAAAGTAATCTAGCTGTGCGATGCCTCTGAGGGAAGAGTGACCACAATACGGTAGAATTCTTCATTAAGATAGAGATGAAGTAGTTGATTTTGAGTCTTGGGCGCTGAATTCAATTAAAGGAACCTACGATGGTATGAGGTGCATGATGTCTATGATAAATTGTGGAATGTTCCTTAAAGGAATGACAATGGACAGGCAATGCAAACACTTAAACCGCACATGCAGGAACTACTATGATGGTTCATTATTGTCTGGCACAAGAATATCATGGGAAAATTGGCTCAACTATGGCGAACAACAGAAATTAGGAATAGCATTAGATCCAAAGAAGCGGCAAACAAATCGGTTTGAAAGCTACAGACCTGAGGATTGGGGGCAGTTTACATTTCAGCAAAGGAGGACAAAGGGATTGATTAAGTGGGTGCAAATGACGATGAGAGTACGTTTGCGAGGAACATACAAACCTATTATAAAACCTTCTCTAAGAATGTGGAGTGAAAAAGATTATTAAGGGCAAGTGTATCTTTTACAGTCAGAAAAAGGGAAGTTATAATGGGGAACTAAGAGATGGCACATCAATTACATACATAAACTGAAATTGCTAGAGAAACTTAGCAGGTCTGGCAGCATCTGTTGGAAGAAAGCACAGTTAATGTTTCAAGTCCAGGGACCCTTCTTTAGAACAGGGTTCTGAGTTCTGAAGAAGGGTCAGCAAAGTCAAAATTGTATCAGAGATAAAAGGTACTGCAGATGCTGGAGAATCTGAGATAACAAGGTGTGGGGCTGGATGAACACAGCAGGCCAAGCAGCATCATAGGAGCAGGAAAGCTTGACATTTTGGGCCTAGACCCTTCATTTCTAGGCCCGAAACGTCAAGCTTTCCTGCTCCTATGATGCTGCTTGGCCTGCTGTGTTCATCCAGCCCCACACCTTGTTATCTAGCAAAGTCAAAATGTTTTTTCTCCACAGATGCTGCCACACCTGCTGAGTTTCTCTAAGAATTTCTGTTTTGGTTTCAGATCTTCAGCATCTGCAGTTTGTTGTTTTATTTCAATTAAGTACATATTTAGAACATAGAACATAACAGCGCAGTACAGGCCCTTTGGCCCTCCATGTTGCGCCGACCTGTGAAACCAATCTGAAGCCCATCTAACCTACACTATTCCATTATCATCCATATGTTTATCCAATGACCATTTAAATGCCCCTAAAGTTGGCGAGTCTACTACTGCTGCAGGCAAGGCATTCCACGCCCTTACTACTCTCTTCGTATATCTTAACTCTCTTCGTATATCTTAACAAACAAGTACATAAATAATGTCCCAAAAGTGCTGTGGGATACAGGTTCTAGTAACAGTGAGGAACTAAAGGAAATCAATATTATTAGGGAAGTGGTGTTAGTGGAATTGATGGGACTAAATACTGATGAATCTCCAGGGCCCTATAATCCCTATCCCAGCACACTTAAGAAAGTGCCCTAAAACTAGCGGCCGCATTGGTGATCATCTTAGACTGTTGAACAGTTACCATTGATTGGACAGTAGCTAATGTAACCCCACTATTTAGTAAAGCAGGTAGAGAGAAAACTAGAATTTATAGACCAGTTGGCCTGACATTGATAGTGAGATGTTGTTGTAGTCTGTTATACAGGATTTAATAGAAGCTTACTTGGAAAACAGAGTCAGGGTCAATCAGATTCAGTATGGATTTATAAAAGAGAAATCATACTTGACAAATCTAATAACATATTTTGAGATTTAACTAGTAGAGTTGATAAGGGGGAGTCAGTGGATATGGACTTTCAAAAGGCTTTTGATAAGGTCCCATGCAAAAGATTAGCATATAAAATTAAAGCACATGGGACTGGGGATAGTGTACTGACATGGATACAGAACTGGCTGGCAGACAGGAAAAAATGAGCAGGCTAAACAGGATATTTTCCCCAAGTAGCAGGCAGTGACTAGTGGGGTACTGCAGGGGTCAGTACGTGGAACCTAGCTAGTCACAATATTTTATCAATCCACAATGATTTAGATGAGGGTACTAAATACAATATCTTCCAAGTCTGCAGATAACCTGAAGCTGGGTGGGAGGGTGAACTGTAAGAAGGATGGAAAGATATTTCAGTTTTTTGAATAAGTTGAGTGAGTGGATAAGTGCACGGCACAAAGTATAATGTGGATTTTTGGCCTTCACTGCAAGAAGGTTTAAGTACAGGAGCAGAGATGTTTTATGGTAATGTCTTGAGTCTCCACCAAGGTATTGTGTACAATTCTGGTCTCACTATCTGAGGAAGGACGTTCTGGCTATGGAGGGCATGCAACAAAGGTTTACAGACATATGAAGAGAGATTGGATCAAGTATCACGGGCTGATTAGAGATAGTAAACATGGTTTTGTGCATGGGAGATTGTGTCTCATGAACTCGATTGAGTTTTTTTGAAGAGGTGACAAAGAAAATTGATGGAGGTAGAATGGTAGAAGTTGTCTATATGGATTCAGAAAGGTGTTTGACAAGGTCCTGCATGATAGACTAGTTAGCAAGGTTAGAGCACATGAAATCTAGGGGGAGCCAGCCAAATACAGCTAAGTCAGCGTGGCTTTGTCAATGGGTCATGCCTGACAAATCTGTTAGAATTCTTTGCATATGTTGGACAAAGGAGAACCAGTGGATATGGTCTATTTCGGTTTCCATAAGACCTTTTACAAGGTGCCAGACAGGAGGCTGCTAAAGAAGATGCTATTAGAGGCAAGGTACTGGTGTGAATAGAAGCTGACTGGCAGAAGGCAGAAGGCAGAAAGTGGAGATAAAGTAATCTTTTTCAGGAGAGCAGGTGTTGACTGGTGGAGTTCCACAGGGGTCAGTGTTGGGACCACAACTTGTCATGTTATGCATTAACCATCTGGACAAATGAACTGAGGGCATTGTTGTTAAGTTTGCAAATGATATAAAGATAGGTGGAGGGGCAGGTAATACGAGGAAGCAGAAAGGCTGCAGAAGGTCTTGGATAGGCTGGGAGATGCACAAAGAAGTGGCAGACAGAATACAATGTGGGAATGTGTGAGGTTATGCACTTAGGGTTTCTCTTAGGGTTAACATGAGGGTTCAGCTGCCAGTTAGGAAGGCAAGTGCAATGTCAGCATTCATTTCAATAGGCTAGAATACAAGAACAGAGATGTACTGCTAAGGCTCTAGTCAGACTGCAGTTGGAATACTGTGAGCTGTTTCCAGCCCATATCTAAGGAAAGATAAGGAGGTCAAGGAGAGGTTTACAGAAAAAATCCTAGGAATGAAGTGCTTGATGTTGTTAAACTAGAGGGTCAGAAAAGATCTATGAGGATGTTGCCGGGACTGGAGGGTTTGACTACAGGGAGAGGCTGAATAGGCTGGAGTTTTTACCCCGAGACCATTGGAGGCTGAGGGGTGACCTTATAGAGGTTTATAAAATCATGAGGGGCATGAATAACGTGAGTAGCAAAGGCCTTTTTTCCCCTAGGGTGGCGAGTCCAAAGCTAGAGGGCATAGGTTTAAGGTGAGAGGGGAAAGATTTAAAAAGGACCTGACGGGTAAATTTTTCACGCTGAGTGTGATGTGTATATGGAACGAGCTGCCAAAGTAGTAATGGGGCGGATACAATTGCAACATGTAAAAGGTATCTGGATGGGAATATGAAAGGAAGAGTTTACAGGGATATGGACAGTGCTGGCAAATGAGACTAGGTCACATTGGGATGTCTGATCAACACAGACAAAAGGTCTATTTTGGTGCTGTAGGACTCTATGACAATATGAAGGGTAATTGAGGACTCTGGGTTTGTACTTGGTGGAGTTCAGAAGGATGAGTAGGGATTTCATTGAGGCTTACAGAATACTGAGATTTCTGGATACAGTAGATGTGGAAAAGATGTTTCCACTAGTAGGAGAGATTGGACTGAAGGGCAAGCCTCAGAGTGAAGGCATGATCCTTCAGGACTAAGATGAGGAGGAATTTCTTCAGCCAGAGGAGGGTGAAACTGTCGACCGCATTGCCGGAGAAGGCTGTGGACGCCAAGTCATTGAGTGTATTTAGACAGAGATAGATAGGCTCCCGATTAGTAATGGGGTCAAGGATTATGGGGTGAAGACAGGAAATTGAGGATGGGAAACATATTGCCATGATCAAATGGCAGAGCAGATCCAATGGACTGAATGGCCTAATTCTGTTCTGATATCTTATAATCTAATTAATAACAAACCCTAGTTTTCACATGATAATTCTTAATGTATCCTCATTGGCCCAAAACGGGAACAACTGAAATTGTGGTAACACAGTGTGGACCTGGATGAACACAGCAGGCCAGGCAGCATCAGAGGAGCAGGAAAGCTGACGTTTTGGGTCGGGACCCTTCTTCAAAAATGGGCTGAAAATGTGGAATTTCTTTCCTTCAAGTAAAGAATGTTAACAAGTCATAGAATCATGCGGGTCTAAAGCAGAGAAAAAGTCCCTTCGGTCCACTGAATCTATGCAGGTCAAAACAACCACCTAACTATTCTAATCCTACTGGTCTCCCTCTTGAGCCAACTCAATGACTGAACCTCTGCCACGCTATGGAGTAGAGAATTACAATTGTGGAGACAGACTGACAACTCTCTGAGTAAAGAAATACCTCCTTATCATGTTCTGAAGAAGCTTTACTGGACCTGAAACATTAACTCTGCTTTCTCTTCATATTTGCTGTCAGACCTACAGAGCTTCTCCAGTAATTTCTCTCGTTATCCCAGTCTGAAATGGCCCACTCCTTAACCTGACATTAGGACCACGTGCTCTGGACACTCAGCCAGGGGCAGTACTTTCTCTGGACCCATTCTGTTCAAGCCGCTTGAAATTTTTAGAACTTGCAATTAAATTGCCCCTCATTCATCTCAACTTTGGGGAATATAGGACTGGTCTGAGGGGAATGTAGGGCTGATCTCCTGAAGCTGAAGTTAATGAACCTGTGATACATTTTCAATATCTTTTGTTTTCCCAAACAAAACATCAGCAAGGGGTAATTTTAAAAATTAATGCTCGCAGTGATGTGCTTCATCTACCACAGAAGTTCATTCTGAAATCTAGCTTCTTGCATCTCTCCATCCCCGTATACAATCCTCTGAACATGATTGCTGTCAAATGGGATGGAAGTCCCCAGTTTGCATCTTCCTGGGTGACGTGTGTACTGGGGCCACAAACTTGTAAAATTACTGCTGTCACAGCTGTGCACCATTGCTTATTGAATTCTGGTACTTCCGATTTACTAAGTACAGGACATGGTGCACAAATATAATTGAATCATTGAGGTCATCAGCACAGAAAAAGGAGCTTTGGCTCTCGAGATTGTGTTGATCAAAAACAAGCATCTAACTAGTCTAACAATTTGAAATGATGTGGAGGTGCCGGTGTTGGACTGGGGTGGACAAAGTCAGAAGTCACATAACACCAGTTATAGCCCAACAAGTTTATTTGAAATCACAAGCTTTTACAGCGCTGCTGTTTTGTCAGGTGAAACGCTCTCATCTGTCAGAGGATCAGCACTCTGAAAGCTCCTGATTTCAAATAAACCTGTTGGACTATAACCTGGTGTCATGAGATTTCAGAGATAGTGGGAACTGCAGATGCTGGAGAATACGAGATAACAAGGTGTAGAGCTGGATGAGCACAGCAGGCCAAGCAGCAGCAGAGGAGCAGGAAGGCTGATGTTTTGGGCCTAGACCCTTCT
>JAHRHZ010000249.1:1323566-1432952 GCA_024137785.1 Ginglymostoma cirratum
TTTTCTGATGAAGGGTCTAGGCCCGAAACGTCAAGCTTTCCTGCTCCTATGATGCTGCTTGGCCTGCTGTGTTCATCCAGCCCCACAGCTTGTTATCTCTGTTTCTCAATATCTGCTGCTTTTACCTCATCATTGAAACCTCAGTAATGTGATCATGCATATTCCACTTGATCAAGGCATAAAAAATAGGACTTGCCTTTATCTAATGATCACCTGATAGGATCTTAATAGCTTGGAAATCCATAAAGTCTTTTAAAATCTTGAACACACCAAACTCTGTCTGGACGTATGATACTCGAAGAACCTTCCCCCTTCTGCATAAAATCAAAAGACCGGTGTCTCCGTCCAAACAATGGATAGAACAGACTGCAGTAAATTACTACTCTTCATCACCTCATGCAGAGGGACAGAATTTCAAAGTGCCCTTTGCCGGGAAGTGTTAACCATGAATTTTTCACTCCACCAATCTAAAGGTCAACATTGCAGCCTTCTCAGAAAGGTAGTTTTACAAACCATCCTTTCTTATTTAACTCTCCCATGCTTTAATTAGGGTCATTATCTAGTGGCTTACTTATTTTAAGTACGTTATTTTGCTCTATGAGGAGCTTACTCAATGCCTAGGGAATCCCAAACATAGAGTTTCATCCAATGGTATAACGATTCTTTGATGTATAAATCAAAGGGTCTCTATACAGTGACTGATTAGTATATAATCAGGTCTCAGAGAGCACCCTTTTCACAATTACTGAATCAATTCAGAACTTTATTTAAAACAGGTTGTGAGGAGGCAAAATCTTTTCCTGCAATAGTATACCAGCAGGGAAGCTTATTATTTATTTTGGATTTATACAATTGGGGCGAAATTGCCAATCACCTTTTTTAAAATGGCTCAAGAACGTATCTGCTGAATGATCCAATAGCAAAATGCAGAAGCCCAAAACATTAGGTCTGGCTAAAATTAGTCTGAACTCAGCACACTAACATTAGAAACAAAATTAGAAACTGTTGGAAAAGCTCAGCAGATCTGGCAGCATCTGTGGAGAGAAATCAGAATTAACATTTCGGGTCAAGTGACCCTTTCCCAGAACAGTTCTGAGGAAGGGTCACTCGACCCAAAAAGTTAACTGCGATTTCTCTTCACAGATGCTGCCAGACCTGCTGAGCTTTCCCAGTAACTTTCTATTTTTGTTCCTGATTTACAGTATCCGCAGTTCTTTCCTTTTTTTATTTAGTACACTAACGTTGGAATTGGTTTTCTGAGTTGGGGGGGGTGGAAAGAGGGCTGGAAGGGTGAACAACGGAAGGACGAGAGGATGGATGAAGGAGGGGGCAATGAGAAAGTGCAAGAGGAAGACGGAAAAGTGAAGGGATACATTTGGATAGTTAGGAAGGAATAAAGGAAGGGTGAGAAGAGTAGGAGGTCAGAGTAAGAGGGAAGCGATTGATAAAAATATGGTGAGAGGGTGGTTAGGTAGGGTTCATCAGTAAGACAGGCCTGCTGGGCTAAATGGTTTTTAACGATCCCAATGTAAATTAAAAATCACTTAACTCTTGAAAAATTGCAAGCATATTTGAACCCTTGTAAATCAACTCAAAAGGCTGATTTGGACCTATCTTTCAAAAATTTATATTTACACTCCAAATCTAGCAAAACATCTCAGGATACTTTATCTGGCAGGAGAGGAGAGCATGTATGGGGTACAGGATGAGAGAGTGGGAGTCACAGATTTTCTGGATTTTGGGAGCTGAACAGCAGCAGAAGTAACTGATTAATTCCAATCAGGCATTTTTGTTTCAAGCATATGCTTCTCATTTGGAGCGACAATTTTTCTAAACTGAGCGGCCAAAGTCTATGTGCCTTTACATTGAACGGAATGAGTTCCAGAACTCCAGATGTCCTACAGTGGCAATTACTTGCGGGGATGGATTCTAAAAGAGATTTGGTCTTAGCATTCAGGGAACCATTTGTACTCATCAAGGTGAAGATGTTGGTGTTCATCAAAAAGCCTTTTTGACCTTGGGCATCCAAAGTCCATAGCTCTCCTCCATGACTCACATTAGATGCAGCCGAATACTCCTCCACATTGCTACATCAAGCACTGTCAGCTTAAGTAAATGGGTTAGAGACACTGTCCTGTCACGCACTCATAAGTCAGGTAGATGCTTGTTGAGCAAAAGCAACTTCAAAAAGCACATTCCCAACTGCAGAGGCCAAACAATGCACTTTCCAAACAAGGTAAATGGCATAACATTGCTCCAGTGTATTTAATGTTAAGGGGCCTATAAACCACTCCCGCAATTAAGTTCTCACCTTTGGTACTTCTTATAATCACTCAGTCAAATTCTGAATTTTGATTTCCCAAATCAAGATAAATTCTCACAACTATACTGATCTCCCCTTTGATTAACTGAGCCATCCTACCTCGTTTTCCTTTCTTCTGTTCTTCCAAAATGTGAATAATCAGGGCCAAGCTGTAATCACTTTGAACCCATGTCACTGTAATGGCTGCCTTATCATATTCATTTATGAGTTTTTGTGTTAACAGTTCATCTATCTTGTTACAATGGTGTGTGTATTCAGATAAAGAATCTTTAATTGTGTCTTACCAATTTTCCCCACTGCGATTTAACATGTTGTGCATTCTTATCCGCGTGTGTGCTGTCCCTTCCTGTCAGACTTTGGTTATCTTTACCCACATGAACATCCTGCTTCCTCTTCAACTTTCCTCACCACATGTGAATTTCCCTCCATCTTCACGGTTTAATCTAAAGCCGTCTCTACAACCATAGTTATAGGATTCACCAATACACTGGCCCAAGCTCAGTTTTGATGAAGACCATCCTAACAGCACTGTTCCCGTTTCCGCAGTACTGAACCCAATACCCAAACAATGGAAACCCATTTCTCTTTTGTACCCTGCATTCAGTCTGTTTTTTTTTTAAACCCCTTATCAATTTGCTTGTGGATGAGGTAGGAATCCAGAGATTACCCGTAGTTCTGCTTTTTGATTTAGCTTCTCACTGCTCATACTCCCTCGCCAGCAGCTGTTTCTTAGTCACATCTTTTATTCTTGCCCTCCACTCCACGTTCCTCTCTAGCCTGGGGATGTCACAGCCCATGGCATCGAGCATGACAATATAGCCTTCAGGACTCTTGCTGTCAGATACAGACAGCAATGCACACTTCTCTAACTGTACTATCCCCTAGAATAACTCCATTCTCTTTTATTTTCCACCAGTATCAGGGCTTCACATTGAATAATACATACACTATTTTCCCTAATCAGTTTATAATCTTGCAAAATAAGATTCATAATAATCCAGTTGCAGTCAAGGGATAACTTGTAAAGAGAGGGGCTAACAAATTCAGAGTTGTTTCAACATGAGACAGCCGCATGCTTGGAAGTACAGTATGTGTTCATCTTCAAGGACCTGTTTTACTTAAATACATCATTTTTCTAACCAGGAGAGTTGGGGGCAACAGGTAAAGACAGGTAAAGGTAGAACTGGCCTCCTCCACCTCTGAGTCACCATCTTCAGGCCCTTCCATTCAGAATCCCATTCTTTGCCACTATTACAAACTGTTGAAAGATCTGCTGCAAAGACTTAACACCTTTGAAGGGATGCTTTCGATCAATGGTTCGGCAAAAGCAGTTCAGATCAGAAGTCAAAACAACTTTGCTTTTGCAATTCCAACATTACAGTAGGGACTATACTTCTAAGCTAGTACTTAATTGGTTTTGGGCCACTTGGGGTGGCAAAAGGCATTATGAAAGATGAAAGGTTCTTTCTTTCTAAACTGGTGCAATGATTAAGTTATTGCTGTCTCACACACATCGACAGCAACATAATAATACAACTGTGGCCTCACAATACTGTCAAACTTATATTTCAGTCGCAAGATATAGGCAAACAGCAGAAAACGTGACGTGCTTTCTTGCTGATTGAGGAATCGTGCAGACAATGCATTTAATAAAAGGGTTTGCTCTAGGACACACATTCTCAATGCCAATGCTCCCCGCAGCACTTGGCTTCAAATGCACAGGTAAAGTGCTGGAAACAATCAGTGTTTGAAATCGCAGCCTGTCCATCCTGCAGGAGGCATCTGTCAACAACACTGCATTACACTCGAGACTACAATATTCTTTGTGATGGTTGTGTGAGGAGATAAAGGAATTGAGTGACACAAGGGTTAGTCAGTGCTTTGGGGAAGAATCCTGCCACAAGGCAGTGAGGACAGATGCTTTTTACTTCATAGAATGCCCATTTCACCTCCCTTGTACAAGACCTACCTAGAAGACAAAGATCCAGTTTCAGAGCAACATCTGCATTTTAAAATTAATTGGTTAGATAAACTGGTTATGAATGCACACAAATGACTGCTACATTTAAATACGTAACGGCACTGACTATATTTCCACACAAGTGATAAGACACTACACAAATTTAAGTTCTTTCTTTCAATTCTTCAATTAGGTTATTCCAGTTAGCAACTCATTCCTGCACAATTCTGTTTCAATGACTCAGACTCCAGTTATTATAAACCATTTAAACCCCTTGATTAGATTACAGCCTGTAACTCACTAGTGGCTATCTGTTATTCTATGTAAAATCCATCCAATCCCTTCGATTAGATCCCAGCCTGTCATCGTTACCTGTAACTCACTCCATTATTATAATGTAAAGCTATCAGAACCTTTTGATTAGATTCAAAGCTGGAATTCATTCTTGGGCATTCACTACTCAACGTACAAACAAACTAGTACCCACAATTTGATCCTGGTATGTACTAACTGTGTTCTAAACATAATTTAAACCCTATCACGATCACTGTTTGTAGATTCCCTGCTAAATGACAGCGTAAGACAGCAAAAAAGTCATCTGTTTTTTATTTAATCACAACATTTTACAGAATATCTGCAAGTGTACAACTATATACGCAGGACCAGGTCGGGATAGGAGACCAGCATCTCACACAGATTCAAATACATGAAGAACTTAAATAGAACAATCTCTTTCCATTTCATCAAATTCCAACATACCTAAACCTTTCGAAGCACTCCCACTGTTCTCTATTTAAATGGATCTAAACTCTTCCCAATCATTCCTCTTGAGTAAAACTCCAAGACATCAAATCACTTTCACTGTGTATAATAAACTAAATCCCGTCCCTGCTAACTGCCATTCTGTACAATTTCAACAGATTAAATTTCTTCCCAATCTCTCCCACTTTGTTTAATTCCAGTGGAACATATGTCTTCCCAACCTCTCCCATTTTGTCCAATTCCAGTGGACCAAATCGCTTCCCAATCATTCCGACGGTTGATCAACATTTTGCCAACTCTTTCCAACATACAATATTTCAATGGGTCTAAAGTAACACTCCATAAAGATCCAGCGGCTTAAAGTATTAGCAATTAATCCCAATGAAAAGTTCAGCTCTGGAGATAACAGCACATTTCACAGTCTAACTACTTTTGGGCAGGATGTGTTTTCTGTTAGGCTCTGTTTTCTGTTGAGGTTGAAGGCCTATTATGAATCGTTAAATATCTTGTGGATGGAGAGGTTTGCAATTAGCTATTTTTATTCGCAGTTTATTGAAATCCCAGTCTAACTGAAACCATTCCTTGGCAAAGTAGCCTGTCTTCTTTATCAGCGGCTGGCTGGAACAGGAACAGCTATACCAGGATGAAATGTGCAATAAGCAGGCAGGATGAACAGGAGCATGTTTGCAGAACATTAACTTAATGGTTTTGTGCAGTTTATTATCTGCTACAAATACTTAGCCAAATGTAACAATGGTGTTCTGCTGGAACACCCTTCAGGAGTTAACATTTTTATGGTGAGGGCAGTTTGTACTTGGTGTACTGGAATTCATTATCTGAAAAGATGGTACAAGCAGATTTATAGAAACTTTCAAAAAGGAAAGGGAGAAAAATTCAAAAAATAAAATTATGAAGGCTAGGGGGAAAGACCAGGGGAGTACTGCATGAATTGGACAACTCTTTCAATACAGTCCCAAAGGATTAATAGACTGTATCACCATTTTTGCTGTATGAATAAGTCAAAGAAGCAGCACCAAGTGAGGCTGTGCAGCCTGTTCTGTCTGTATTGACTCTCTGCAAGAGCAAATTAGCTCGTCCTAATCTTTCCTTATTGCATTTTATTGTTTGCTCTCTTTAGCTGCTTATTTAATTCCCTTTTGAATGCCACAATTGAATCTACTGCCACCATACACCCAGGTTGTACATACCAATCATTAGTTATCTGGTGTGTTAAAAATAAGGTTTTCCTCATGTTACTGTTTTTTTCGCTATTCACCTTTATATTAGTACCTTTTCATTCTCAATCCACTCTAACAATTAATATCCCAGGAGTTACCACTAACCAGAAACTCAACTGGACAAGCCACATAAAAACTTTGGCTATAACAGCAGGTCAGGGGCTAGGAATCTGTGACAAGTAACTCACCTTCCCTGTCCACCACCTAAAAGACACAAATAAAATGAATACTCCCTACCTGACTAGATTAGTACTGCCCCATACACAGGAGTCTCAATACGACCTAAAAGACAATAATCTGATGGACTGGCTTCCCATCCACCATATTAAACATTCAATTCCTCGACCACCAGCAGAGGGACAGCAGTGTACTATCTATAAGATGCACTGCAGCAATTCAGCAAGCCTCCTTTTCCAACACCTTCCAAACCTGTGACCTTCACCACGTAGAAGGTCAAGGCCTGCACCACCTGCAATTTCAACTCCAACCATTCTGACTTGGAACTATATCACCGCTTCTTCATTATGTCATTAGCGCAAAATCCTGGAACTCCCTTCTCAGCAGTAGTGTGCGGGTCAAAACCACATTGACATGAGTGGTTCAACAAGGCAACTTATGTCCACCTCCAAAATGGCAATTTATTATGGACAATAGAAATGGCCACGCTATCAATGTTCACATCCCATGAACAAATAAAGATACAGTTTCTGTCTACTCCGTCTAGGTACCTATCATTTTGATTACCTCAACCAAACCTCCCTCAACCTTCTCTATGCTACGAACAACAGCCCTAGCTTTTCCATTTAACTGAAGTTCCTTATCCATAGAGCCATTTCGGTAAATTTTTCTTAAGCCTTCATATCCTTCGTTAAGTGCAGTGCCAAAAATTGGACACAAAAACCAGGTCAGTCTAAACTAGACCTAATTTTTTATCAAAGACTCATCATACCTTGTTTGCTTTCACGTTTTATACCTCTACTTATGAAATCCAGGAACTCTTTTGCCTTCTTAACTTGTTTTCTCAAGCTGCTCTGCCATCTTCAAATACTAGTGCACATATGCCACAGATTCCTTTGCTCTGTCACTCCTTTTAGAACAACACCCTTTACTTTATATTCCCTTTCCTGATTCTTCCTATTAAAATCTACCACTTCACACTTCTTTACATCAATTTTAATCCACCTTGTATCCAACCACTCCACCAGCCTCTTTATGTTCTCCTGAAGTCTACAACTATTCTCTTCATAGTTCATTCTACTTTCAGGTATTGTGTCATCTGCAAATTTTGAAATTATGCCTTGTACACCCAAATCTAAGTAATTCATCTAGATAGTTTTGGATGGACAGAAAAAGATCAGCATCATTTCAAAGTCATCAGGTGTGTCCCTTTACGATGTCCTGGTCAATACTTATCCCTAAAACAACATCACAGGAAACAGATCATCTAGTTATTAACACATTGTTATGTAGCACTAGCAGCAGAGTTATTTCTTTTCTTATTCATTCATGGCTGGGTCCCTGTCCCTAGTAGCCCTGAGAAGGTGGTAGTCAGTTTTCCTCTTGGTCATTACCTGACACTTGTGTGCTGTGAATGTTACTCGCCATTTATCAGCCCAAACCTGAATGCCATCCAAATGCAATTGCTGCTTCAGTATCTGAGGGTCGTGAATGGTACTGAACGTTGTGCAATCATCAGCGAACATCCCAACTTCTGATCTCATGATGAAGGAGTGGTCATTGATGAAGCAGCTGAAGATGGTTGGGCTCCTGGAATATCCCAAAGTCTGTCAGGAATATTGATGTATTTTTGAAGTGTAATTAAGTTCTAAAGTTCATTAAAAGTTCATTAAAAACCTAATGGCATTATTTCAGATTCAGTAAGTCTTTCTTATGCTTCAGTAACCATTCCTGGATAAGTCATTATGTATTGACATCCAAATGCCCCATCCTCCCTACCAAATAAAGTAACTGGTAGTTCACCATTTTTCAAGGAGCAGGGTAGAAAGAGTTCAGGCTCTGTTCCCCTACACTCCTGCTTTGGCTCACCTGGCCAGACACATTCTTCTTTGCTTTCTTTGTTTTGCTTCTTCATTTCTATATTGTATCAAAGTCCATCTTTTCTTTTTTTCTGCAGCTGCTGTGAAGGAAGACAGTTGCGAGGGCCCGCTGCTGCGGCAGCAGCACAGTGGATCTGGACATCCGTTCCTCATGGCCACAGCTTTACCGAAGACTTCAGCATCAGTGGGCCTGGTCCGGTCCTCCTGGCAGCGGTTTCAGCAGTCGCTTTAGCGGTGGTGGCATGGTTCCTTCCTCCTGGCTATGGCGGTAATGTGGTGGCAACTGAAGTGGTGAGGGTTTGAGTGAAGCTTTAGTGTTGGTCAACTGGTGGGTCTCGTCTGTCCCTCATTGCTTTGGCTTCAATGTTGGCTTTGGTAGTGGGTCCAGTCTGGAAATCCTTGCTTTGGTGGCCTCAGGAGCGGCTCTGGTGCTGGTATCCCATAGCCACTCCAGAAACCCAGGAGCCATGGAGGGAACAAAAGAAGAACTTTGTCCTAACTCTGCCTCAATTATTTCTTTATATAATTTCTGTAATTAAAACGGCGCCAAAGTAGTCACTTACACACACCTCATTGTATTTTCATAAATACATATGACAATAAATTGCTGTTCTATTTTACCTTTGTGCTCCATGTATTTACCTCCTTATAGCAATTTTATGTTCTTGGAAGATTCAAAACTGATTTACAGCGAATGAAGGACTCATGAAATGTAGAAAGTGTGGTACATTAACAATCAAAACAACAAGTCGCTACCACAAAAATCCATGTCGTATGAATGAGACAATCTGATTTTTTGATGGCATTGACTGAGGGATAAATATCGGCCAAGACACTGTATTAATCTTCTAACTCTTTTTCAAGATAATGGTCATGGAATCTTTTTACATCCACGGAAGAAGGCAGACTGGATCGCAGTATAACCTCTCACTTGAAATGGGAACGGATGTGACGATATAAGCGCCATTATTTCAGGTATTTCTGGGATCAGTGGAGATAATGTGGGGTGAAAAAATTAAACAAGTGTGGTAGGAAAAACAGAAGGGTGCAAACAGACACCATCAAACTTAATATCTTGCTTACTAGGGACTCAACACGATGACCTGGCATACCTAACATGATTGACGGGCTGACCCCATCACTCCAGGGTTCAGCAAGAATGACAGCTAAATATCCTGCTGGCTCTCTGTGCCGACCTCTAATAAAAACCAATTCAAACCTGTCACATTACTGAAGGGAAGAAGTGGCAGGCGACATTATTGGTCAGGGATAGTGGAGCATTGTTTTGCAGGGGGCCCTTTTTAGCTGGACAACAACTCCAGCAGAGAAGACGGCAGCAAAGTGCACTCAAAGCATTTTATTTAAATTTCCTTCTGACATTCAGGCTTTGTTTTTTTTTGTCACAAGCTGACAAGTATTTTAAAAGCACCTCAGACAACAGATTTGAGGAATTTTCTCAAATGACACACACAAGCCCTTTGTATTGAAGGCTAACATTCATTGTCTCCAATTCCAATTCATTCTTTTCCAGAACCTCGCAACTGTGGAGCTTCAGAGTCTTCCTACAAACACTGAAGGGCTTTTAAACCTCAAGACTGGCAACAATGAATTATTGTTAATTCATTTTACTCCTACCTTTCTTTCCTGTTCCTTCTTTTATTTTTTTAAGATCTCATGCCAACATTTTTAAGATGATCAGCAGAATTATCTCCAGTTTCTTGGCCAATACTATCCCCTCAATCATCAGGGCATCTGGGTGTCTTCGGGATGGTATGGAAAAGATGGGCCAAGTGGCCCGCTTCTGTGCTGTATCATTTTTACCATGAGAAGATTGTCTGGCTATCATTACAATGTTGTCTGTGGAGCCTGATGTGTGCAAGTTGGCTGCCATGTTCTTGACATTGAAACAGCAATTACACTACAAACATATTTAAAATACTTTGGAATGTTTTGACAGGAATACTGAAACAGGAATATGGCACTCAGAGCCTCAAGCCTATTCCACCATTCAATGGGATCATCCTTGATCTATAGCCTAACTTCATGTACCTGCCATTGGCCTATACCCCTTACTACCGTTGTGAACAAAAAAAATTATCTACCTTGCATTTAAAATTAACAACTATTCTAGCATCCATTCCTAACTGTGGCAGAGAGTTCCAAACATCTATCACTCTTTGTATGCAGGTGTGCTTCCAAACCTAAGGAGGGGTGGGGCCATGGGGGAAAATATTTGCAAGGCTATGGGGAAAAAGCAGAGAAATTAAAATAATTGGACAGTTTTTTCAAAGAGCTGGCAGAAGCATAATGGGTTGAAGGTCTCTAACTGTGTTGTAGGATTCTACAAACAAACAATGGAAAATGTGTTGCCCACTCAATCTAGCCTCAAATGCAACATCAATAAGCTGAAATACAGAGTGCAGGAGGCATGTTTATTTTTATAAATGTGCTCTCAGGATGTGGGTGAAGCTGGCAAAAATGGCTTTACTGCCCATCCCAAGCTGCTGTAACCGCAGCCACGTACTGAGAACTAAGCAACAAAATTAAAGTTAAAACTATACCACGTAAGAGTGAAACCAGGAAACCTACAATTATTATCTTCAATCCTCTCACCATTTGTTTAACTGGCTTATAACATTATTGACTGCTTTCTGTAACTTTGTTTTTTTCATTAAAATCAACTTGCCAATGGCTGAATGATTCTCTGAGCTTTTCTGTCTTCAGTGTCAGCTGTCTTGCATTGTAAACAAGAGTCTAATCTGTGGGTCATCAGCCTCTTTCTAACTGAAGAGGCCATTTTAAGAAAATGCTCAAAATCAAAACTAATGAGAGCCAAAGACGAAAATCTGGCATTTCCAGAAGTTGCTATTTTAAACCAGATACTTAGCAAATAGGAAAATATCCCTGGCAGAAGGACAGTTTGCATATATAATAAATACAAGACATATATATCAATGGAAGTAAAGTGAAAATAAAATGTTCCTAACTTTGAATTGTCGCTATTTTTGACCTGTTCTTCAACTATAGTTTCATCAGTGAAGTCATCCTTACAACAAACATTATCTTACTGCATGTATAGTTAAGACAATTTTTTAGCTATTGAGTGGTGTAGCTACACCACTCAAACAGGTCTATTCTGAGCAAAAAAGCATTTTCTCATTTAAATCATTACAAACTGTAATGTGCAGCATTAGCCTTTTTCTCCCACAATAAACACACAACCTTTATATTTCCTGACTTCATTTTTATTTCTGCTTTTCTCCCTTTTCTCTTTTTCATTCACTCGTGGAATGTGGGTGTTGCTGGCTGGCCAGTGCTCATTGTCCATCCCTAGTTGCCCCTTGTGAAGGTGGTGGTGAGCTGCCTTCTTGAACTGTTGCAGCCCGTGTGTTGCAGGTCGACCCACAAAGCCCCTTAGGGAGTGAATTCCAGGACGTTGACCCAGCAATAGTGAATGGCAATATATTTCTAAGTCAGGACAGTGAGTGGTTTGAACGAGAACTTGCATATGATGGTGTTTCCATGTATTTTCTGCCCTTGTCTTTCTAGATGGAAGTGGTCGTGGGTTTGGAAGGTGCCGTCTAAAGATCTCTGTGGTGAATTTCTGCAGTGTGTCTTGTAGATAGTACACACTGCTGCTACTCAGTGTTGGTGGCAGAGGGAGTGGATGCGTGACCCAAGTGGGAAAATTTAGAAACTGCGAATGAGATAAAATGAAACAGAACCACAGGTAACAGACCTGCATTCGATACCAAGACATTTTTTGAGTTGTGATACATTGTCTCTTCAGTGTCAGAATAATTCCATGCAGCAAAATGAATTTCCATTTATAAAGCGTCTTGAACATAGTAAAACGCTTCAAGGCTTTTCCATAGGAGAATTGTCAGAAAAGCTGTTCCCGTTGATTTATGGAATCTTGATATGTTGGACATAACCTAAAAATTTGAGTCAAGGTTTTCAAAAGATAAGTTAGGAGACACTTCCCCACAGAATGGGTAGAAGTAATTTGACATTCTCTTCTGGAAACATCGGTTGATGCTAGAACAATCGTTAAATTTAACTCTGACATTGATAGATGTTGTTGATTTAAAAATATTATCGATTATGGGGAAAAGGTATTGGGTCTCCATTCATTCATCAGCCATGATTTCACTGAACGGTAGAACAGGCAGGCATAAGAGATTAAATGGTCCATTCCTATTCCTACTTTCCTTCAGGGCAATTATCGATGGCAGTACCTCCTTAAGTATCAAATATCCCATTCAGACTCTTTCCTTACCTCAGATGTAAGTCCTCTGAAAACTTGAGGCAGGCATAGATAAACTCTTTAATCTGGGAGTACACTTTGGGCACAAATTCAGAGAATGGGAACTTTTTGGGGAAGGGTTGCTGAAAGTAAAGAACACAAGTTAACATGGAACTAGAAACAATGTCACCAAGGTTGTGAATCACAGATCACTCAATGCTGCATGCCACTGTGCAGTCACTTAAAGCTCTGGGAGCACCAATTTTTTTTGTAAAAATCCTTCTCTTCGGGTGCCTGTTTCAGGGTTCTGTCAAAATAATT
Organism: Ginglymostoma cirratum; assembly: GCA_024137785.1. NCBI lineage: Eukaryota > Metazoa > Chordata > Chondrichthyes > Orectolobiformes > Ginglymostomatidae > Ginglymostoma > Ginglymostoma cirratum. The sequence continues at coordinate 1,336,474 of JAHRHZ010000249.1, forward strand.
TGGCAAATCAGCTATTGTCTGAGTTGATGGATATTGCACATTTGTAACAGTAGTTGGAGCTAATGGCGATAAATCTATTATATCTTTATGCCTAGAAATATCACTTATTTTGTTAAGTTTATCACATATCCCTTATTCCCCTTTCTTTTGTTCATCCTCTGCTCCCCATTTTCCTTACTTTTGCACTTGTGTAAAGCCTCTTAAATTGGTAACTTTTGCCAATTAGATATTGGCCTGAAACGTTAACTCTGTTTCTCTCTCCACAGCGGCTGCCTGACCTGCTGAGCATTTCCAGCATCTTCTGTACTCGGATTAGATTTTCAACATTTTCAGTATTTTGTTTTTGTTTGCTATATCTCCTGATCTAACATGGCACAACAGGCAGCATGGGAGAAGCTGAGCCACATCAAGGTGCCAAGCAATATCTTAGATTGCAATTCGTTGGGGACCATTCACCCCATCATGTCTGAACCCAGATCACCGAATAAGCACTTCACTTCTGCCACTCTCCTGCTTTTTGACCATGACCTTGCAAATTCTTCCTTTGCAGATAAGCATCTAATTCCCTTTTGAATGCTTCAGCTGAACTGGACTCCACCACATTCTCAGATACTGAGATGCAAAGATAGGGAAAGAAGACCAAGGGAGCCAAGGCAACATTTTTTAGCCAAGGTAGACAAATATAAAAATGGGCTAGTCATTTGAAAGAAAAGTTGAGGATAGGGATCAAGCATAGGGGTCGTGAAAGTGATATCACCGTATGCATGGACAAACCACAAAACCAATATGGGAAACACACACCGTGACTGAACTAACAGCTTGTGTTATTCCATCTCATGCTCTTGCCACATAATAGCATTGCTCTGAAGAAGCTGGGGATACTTATCCTTAAAATGAATGAGAGCTGGCAATAGTGGCAGAGTCATTTTGTCACAGAAAAATGCCATTAGGCCTATCTACATAGTTTGATGACTCTTAGTTTCATTGAACATAGAATACAGAACATAGAACAGTACAGCACAGTACAGGCCCTTCGGCCCACAATGTTTGCTGACCTATTATCCTACTAAGATACCCTACATACCCTGCATACCCTACATTTTACTATCCTCCATGTGCCTATCCAAGAGTCGCTTAAAAATCTCTATGCAGTTTCAATGCAGTGAAGGTGTACAGAAGGAAAAAGGATGTGGGTTGGATTTGCAGCTTTTAAAGGAGTTAGAGGAGAACGTTCACTGGAACTCTGATGACAGTGATTGTAAAGAAAGAGACAATGATGGCTTAGGGTCGACTTGAATGATAACACAACATGTTGGAGCACAATATTGGGAAATGGATGGTTGAGCACTGAGTCAGTCATGAGGAGACCACATGGCCCATCGAGTTCATGGTAGCAGAGATAAACATCAGGGAAACTAAGCGGAGGCTTGGGGACCGCTTTGCAGAACACCTGCGCTCAGTTCGCAACAAACAACTGCACCTCCCAGTCGCCAACCATTTCAACTCCCCCTCCCATTCCTCAGACGACATGTCCATGCTGGGCCTCCTGCAATGCCACAGTGATGCCACCCGAAGGCTGCAGGAACAGCAAATCATATTCAGCCTGGGAACCCTGCAGCCCAATGGTATCAATGTGGATTTCACAAGCTTCAAAATCTCCCCAGCCCCAACCGCATCCCAAAACCAGCCCAGCTCATCTCCGCCTCCCTAACCTGTCCTTCCTCTCACCTATCCCCTCCTCCCACCTCAAGCCCCACCCCCATCTCCTATCTACTAACCACATCCCGCCCCCTTGACCTGTCCGTCCTCCCTGGACGGACCCATCTCCTCCCTACCCCCCCACCTACACTCACCTTTACTGGTTCCATCCCCGCCTCTTCAACTTGTCTGCCTCCTCTCCACCTATCCTCTCCTCTATCCGCCTCCCTCTCTCTCCCTATTTATTTCAGAACCCTCTTCCCCTCCCCCATTTCTGATGAAGGGTCTAGGCCCGAAACGTCAAGCTTTCCTGCTCCTATGATGCTGCTTGGCCTGCTGTGTTCATCCAGCCCCACACCTTGTTATCTTAGTTCATGGGAGCTCTCTGTTGAGTAATCCAGTCAGTTCTATTCTCCTCCTCATTCACCTTTATAATTTATTTATAGTAAGTTTATTTTCCTCAAGTGCCCACCCAAATTCCTCTGCAAGTCATTCATCATCTCCAAATCCACCATCCTGGAAGACAACAAGTGCATGCTGATGCATATTTATACAATGTGAGATGATCAACCGAAATACAACTTGACTGCTCCAAAGTGACCTAATGGACAAAACTGGAGCCAAACCAAATCAGGTCACCTCTGGCCCTGACTGCCAAAAGCAACTGTTGAAAACAGAGACTTTCATTAGCAACGGAAAGCATATATGGCTGTGTCGTGGTTGATTTAATAGGTGCTGCACTGGGATAGGAAGCCCACAGCTAGTTAAATGACAAAGTGATTGCCAAAACCCTTCGTCAGTCTGCATTTCATCTACTGAAGAAAGCAGCTTTTTGCAGACATTGTGGAATGGACCCAAGAGTCTAATCCTGTCTGTTTTTAAGTGTTTAAATGTCACAACTCAAATGCCAAATGGCTCAAATCAAGAGCTTACCATGTTGGAAATGGCAGGAGTCACTGGAGACCTCGTCACTCCACATTCAAGCGCTAGACTCCACAGTGGCACAAAACCCTCAGAGCATCTCATCTTTTATGATGAAATAATATTACATGTACCATTTTCAAGGTAAACAATGAAATCAACAAGATATCACTATTGGGAATACACCATCTAGCTATTTTCTCCCAGTCAATTTGCACTGTGTTGATATCAAATTCCACTTAGACAACATAAAACCAAAAGATGTGAATGGTATTTAATCATTACCTATTTAGTATGGGGTAAAAAGTCATCTGATTTATGTGTATAAATTATTATGATTATTATTATTTTTAGAGTTAGGATTCTAAAATAGTGGCTTATGTGGTTGGTTATTTTTCTGGAAGGCAAGGCCGCAGGATAGTCAATGTACTGGATTATAAAGTTTACAGGAGGGATAGAGAAAACGGCAGAGGAGGTAGAATAGCATTACTGATTAGAAACCAAATCGCTTTATAATGAGGGAAGATGTAATGAGGGGAAATAATACAGCGGAGACCTTATGGGTGGGAGTGAGGAACCACTTAGGAATAAAAACCACAATAGGTGTCATAGACCAACTGGTAGCAGCTCATAAGTTCCAGTTTATATAAATGCTGAAACTAGGCTACGATGTAGCAAAGGCAGAGTAGTATCGATGGGGGATTTTAATCTTAACATAGACTGGGAGAGACAGACAAGCATCTGCAGAAAGTTTCTGAATTTATAGTGTGTGTCTGGGATAGTTTCCTATGGCAATATGTCTTGGATTTGACGAGGGAATAAGCAGTTCTGGATATAGAAATGAGCAGCCAGTCTGATTTAATTAATGTCCTAGTTATTTATGAGCATTTGTCGAATAGTGATCATAACATGATCCAATTTCATGAAGCGTTTCTAAGAGATAAGCGAAGACTGAATACAAGAACTTTGGATTTAAGTAAGGCAGACTTTAATGGAACGAGGCAGACACTGTTCTCAACAAACTGGGAAGCTCTGCTAATAGGTAAAACAACCAATAAATAGGAGGAACAAAAACAGAAATTGCTGGAAAAGCTCAGCAGGTCTGGCAGCATCTGTGGAGAGAGATCAGAGTTAACGTTTCAGGTCAAGCGACCCTTCCACAGAACTGGGAACTCGGTTCTGAGGAAGGGTCACTTGATCAGAAACATCAGCTCTGAGTTCTCTCCAAAGATGCTGCCAGACCTGCTGAGCATTTCCAACAATTCCTGTCTTTGTTTCTGATTAACAGCATCTGCAGTTCTTTCGGTTTTAATGAACAGTGGAGGGTGATCAAAGAAATATTTATTGCTATTCAGAAACAGTTTGTACCCATGGGAAGGAAAAGCTCCACCTCACATTAAAAAAAAGGCCATTGATAACTATAGAGGTAATGGACAGGATAAAATTGAAAGAAAGAACTTATAAAAATGTAAAGGAAAGTACAAATCTCACAGAATGGGACAAGTACAAAGACTAACAAAGGTCATAAAGCAGCTTGTGAAAGCGATTAAAAAGGATTATGAAAATGTAAGAATGGAGATATTATCAGTGACCATGGGGAAATGGCAGACATGCTGAATGATTATTTTGCTTCAGCGTTCACAACAGCAAAGGAGGATAGCTTGCCAGAAGTCCCAAAGAAAGTAACAGAGGTTCAGGGACAGGGTCTAAATAAAATTTGCTTAAGTAAGTTATCAGTAATGGAGAAATTAATGGAACTGAAGACAGACCAGTCACTAGGACAATAGACAATAGGTGCAGGAGTCGGCCATTCGGCCCTTCGAGCCAGCACCACCATTCATTATGATCATGGCTGATCATCCACAATCAGTATCCTGTTCCTGCCTTATCCCCATAGCCCTCGATTCCATTATCTATAAGAGCTCTATCCATCTCTTTCTTGAAAGTATCCAGAGACTTGGCCTCCACTGCCTTCTGGGGCGCAGTATTCCATACATCCACCACTCTCTGGGTGAAGAAGTTTTTCCTCAACTCTGTTCTAAATGGCCTACCCCTTATTTTTAAACTGTGTCCTCTGGTTCTGGACTCACCCATCAGTGGAAACATGCTCCCTGCCTCCAGAGTGTCCAATCCCTAAATAATCTTATACCTGATGGTTTCCATTCACAGGTGTTAAAGGAGATAGGACAGCATAGATGCTGATGCCCTAACCATAATCTTTCAGAGTTCCCTGGATTCCACAGTTGTACCTCTGGATTGGAAAGTTGTTCATGCCACTTGCTCTTTAAGAAAGGTGACAGAGAGAAACCAGAGAATTATAGGTGGGTTAGCCTAATATCTGGGGAAATTGTTGGTGTCTATAATCAAGGGTAGGGTAACTGAAAACTTTCAGTTATTCAGGGAGAGTCAGCATGGATTCGTGAAGGGTAGGTCATGCCAGAAAAATCTCAAGAGTTTTTTGAAGAGGCCACAAAGGTGGTGGACAGAGATAAGTCAATGAATATTGTCTACATGGACTTCCAGGAGGCTACTGATGAAACTCCCCAGAAGAGACTGTTAGCTAAAGTGGAAGCCCACAGAATTGAGACCAAATTAGTGGTATGGATAGGAAATTGGTTGAGTGACAGGAAACAGAGAGTTGGAATAATGGGGGAGTACTCAAACATTCAAATTGGCAGCACACGACCGTGGTATCCCACAGGGATCTGTGTTGGGGCCTCAATTATTCACAGTATTCATCAAAGGCTTGGATAATGGCATAAGAAGTCAAATTCTAAATTTGCTGATGACACAAATTGGGCAGTATTGTGGACAGTGTTGACAACAAAATAAAATTACAACAGGATATTGATAGATTAGGTGAATAGGCAAAGCTGTAGCAGATGGATTTTAATATAAGCAAGTGTTATAAGCAAGTACATATCCAGATATATTTTAGAAGGCACTAAGTTAAATACAGTGGACATTCAACGAGATTTGGGGGCTCTGGTGGATAGTTCTTTAACATGCAACAAACAGACACAGAAAATAATCAAGAAGGTTAATGGAATGTTGCCTTCATATCTAAAGGGCTGCAGTATAGCAATGCAGACGTTATGCTGCAGCTATATAAACTTTAGTTTAACGCAACTTAGAATACTATGAGTAGATGTGGGCACCACACCTTGGGAAGGATGTTTTGTCCCTGGAAGGAGTTCAACACAAGTCTACAAGAATGATACCTGAAATTCAGGAGTTATGAGAAGAGATTAGACAAATTGGACCTTTATTCTCTAGAATTTAAAAGGTTGGGCACAATCTAATCAAGGCTTCGTGAGTATTAACAGGGAAAGACAGGTAAATGAAGATAAACTATTCCCGCTGGTTGAAGATTCTAGAACTGGGTGCATAGTCTAAGAATTCAGGCCTGATCATTAAGGAGAGATGTTGGAAAGCACTTCGACATGCAAAGAGTAGTGGAGGTTCAGAACTCTGTTCCTCAAATTTCATTGTTAAATTTAAATCTGAGATAGACAAAATTTTATTAAGCAAGGGTATCAGGGGATTGGGCCCAAGGCCATACGTATTTACACAACAGGTCAACCAGGATCTTGTTGAATGGTACAGCAGGCTCAAGGGATTGAATGGCCTACTTCTGTTCCTATGTTCCTCAGAGAAAAACTATGTCAGACAGTCCTTCAGGAATAGTGACATAATCCAATCGGTGTCAGAGAGAAAGGAACCCCTCAAGTGTTATTACAAAATTGTTTGTACAGTGCTGTGCTTGTTTACATCAGGGAGTACAAACATTGAAGGTCATTAGCTTGCTTTTGCTTCAGGGTGATAAATGGTTGAGTTTAGCTTAGGAACCACGGAAAATTAACTTTTTTTTGAAATTCAGAGGAGATGTGACAAGTGTCAGAAGTAAACATAGTTTCCTAAAATAAGGACAGTAGAGCATTTGTGAAAAGCAGTTGTCTAGTCCCAAAACTAAAGCTAAGAACTGCACATGCTGGAGATCTTAAACCAAAACAGAATTTGCTGGAGAAACTCAGCAGGTCTGGCAGCATCAGTGGAGAGAAAATGTTAACTCTGTTTCTTTCTCCACAGATGCTGCCAGACCTGCTGAGTTTCTCCATAAATTTCTACTTTTACCTCAGGAGCAAAGTTCAGTTTATACAATTTCCAGTGTCGGATTAGAAACTTGCAGGTTATTAAAAAGCTGAGATAATCTAAGCTCTCAGTTTTGTCAGTACTCATGTAAGAAGACCTCACAGTTCACATGGAAAAACTGGGGAGAATCAGACATGATATAGAGAGGTAATGTTTCTGGATATGAATCACTGTAAAGTGATGGTGTTGGGCAATGGATTGAAATTTTGTTTTACTTGCTTTTTTTTCTAACTACATCTATTATGAGGTAACTTTGATTTTTGTTGATTATCTGATTAGCTTCTGTTGTTAAAGGAACTCTACAGACTTGTGTTACCAGTTTCAGTGTATGACCACAAAATTAAACCTTTGATCTATCAAGCCAGATAGACAAGGTAAACTCAAGAAGGATGTTTCTGATGACCAGGCAGTCCAGAACCAAGGGTCACAGACTAAGGAAATGGAGGAGACCATTTAGGACCGAGATAAGGGGAAATTTCTTCACCTAGAGAGTAATGAACCTGTGGAATCCTCAGCAACAGAAAGAGATTGAGGCCAAAACATTCAATATTTTCAGAAGGTGTTAAATGTAGTTCCTAGGGCTAAAGAGGTCAAAGATGTGGGGAGAAGGCAGGAAAATGGTACTCAGTCGGATGATCAGTCTGATCATATTGAATGGCAGAACAGGCTAAAAGGGCCAAATGACCTACCCATAATATATATTAATGATTTAGATCAGGTGAACAAAATGTAACATCTCCAAGTTTGCAGATGATTCCAAGTTGGATGGGAGGGTGAACTGTGACAAGGATTCAGAGATACTTCAGCATAATCTCAACAGGTTGGGTGAGTGGGCAAATCAACAGCAGATGCAGTATAATTTAGATAAATGTGATGTTATTCATTTTGGTAGGAAAAACAAGAAAGCAGATTACTACCTGAATGGCTGTAAATTGGGAGAGGGGAGTGTGCAGTGGGACCTGGGTGTCCTTGTGCACCGGTTGCTGAAGGTAAGCATGCAGGTGCAGCAGGCGGTAAAAGCAGCAAATGGTATGTTGGCCTTCATTGCGAGAGGTTTCAAGGGCAGGAGCAGTTGTTGCAGTTGTATAGGGCCTTGGTGAGACCATACCTGGAATATTATGTGCAGCTTTGGTCTCCTTTCCTGAGGAAGGATGCTCTTCCTCTTGAGGGAGTGCAGTGAAGGTTTACCAGGCTGATTCCGGGGATGGTGGGACTGGCATATGAGGAGAGGTTGACGAGGCGAGGATTGTTTTCACTAGAGTGCAGATGAATGGGGTGGGGGGCGGGGGGGTGGTGGGGGGCAGAGCTCAGACTGTCTTATAAAATTCTAACAGGACTGGATAGGGTAGATGCAGGGAGGATGATCCCGATGGTGGGTGTGTCCAGAACCAGGGGTGACAGCATGAGGATTTGGGGTAGACCATTTAGGACGGAGATGAGGAGACATTTCTTCACACAAAGAATGGTGAGCCTGTGGAATTCATTACTACAGGAAGTAGTTGACGCCAAAAAATTGAATGTATTCAACAGGCGACTAGATACAGTACTTGGGGTGAACGGGATCAAGGGTTATGGGGAGAAAGCAGGATTAGGCTATTGAGTTGAACAATTAGCCATGATCGTGACGAATGGCAGAGCAGGCTCAAATGCCGAATGGCCTTCTTTTGCTCCTATCTGCTATGTTTCTATGTTACTCCTATTGTCCATATGTGTGTTAGATTCTGGGATCTGATTTGTCCAGTAGAACCATCAATGGGGATCATGAGTCTACATCATCCATTTCTTGCAAGCCTCCTCAAACACTATTTTGTTTCTTCCTTAATCAATAGCAATTGCGCTTAAAAGTGTCAAACTGTCATGCTTTGGCCAAATACTTTAGCAGTAATCAGTATGCTAAGTTTCCCTGTGATGCATCTGACCCCAGACAAACTGTCACTGTATTTCGTTCTTCATTCCTCATGACCTTCTCCCACCTCCTCAAAACCAATCTCTGCCAGGACTCTGTCTTCAATGGCACTGGTTGGTGAGTTCACCAAAACATTCCAGCGATCCACAAAATAATGTAAAAGTGCTTAAAAAGTTACGCTAGCCTTACACGTGGGCGACTGCCGAGGGTGCAGTGTCAAGAAAATGGTTGGCAGCTGAAGGCTGGTTTGCTGAAAGCTTGGAGGAAAGGCTGGAGTGCAGCTGTTATGTGCTTGTGGTGGACTGGGCTAGATGCGTCACTAGGAGACAGCACACAAAGGAGGGCTGAGAACAGCATGAAGATTTACTGGGTTGACCCACAGTTATCAAGGTGGGTTACAGACAAATCAATATGGTTCAAGGGGGATTTTTTTTCCTTTTAAGAACATATTTAAGTGCTACATACTTAAACTTAAAAAAATGGTGCCAAAATACAAGTTCACCCAGGGCACCATTTTCCCTAAGGCTGAGACGACAAAGTACAGATTCTGTCCAAAGGTGGAAAATGATTTATGGGTATCAGTGTCAAAATCACAACAAGAACAGACAGACACTGCAGGAAAAAGCAGGTATATTTTCAAATCAGGTGTATCATAATTTAGTTGGGGGCTATATGATCACTTATCTATCTGAAAAAGGACTCTTCAACCCAAAGGATTGAGAACCACTGTCATATGGAGAAAAATGGAGCGCCTCTGGCTTCTTCTCTCTACTAGTAATGACTTCTTCAACTCTTAAAGGGTCAATAGTCTGTGGCACTAGTACTGGGGAAAGTGGGACTTCTACTGATGGGACTGTCTCCACCCGAACCATTCTGGGGGCCCACATTCATGCCAACTAAGTAACTAGGGAAGCAGGGAAGGCTTTAAAATAAAATTTGATCCCTTACCACACTGTTAAGGACTCGTAGTAAATCAAAGAATAGTGTCAAGATCGAAGAGAAAGATATTGATACAGGAAATGATAAACAGACTGAAGCAGGAGGGATAAAGAGTCCGTACCACATGGTCAACCAAAAAATAAGACTAGAATTTAGGCAACAGTGATAATCATTGAAGCTTTTAACCTATATATTGTCTGGAGAAGCCAGATGGGTAAAAGTAGCCTAGGTGAGAAGCTAATATATTGCATTCATGATAGTTTCTTCGAACAGTGTGATCCAGATCCACTGGAGAATATGCTATATTTGACCTGGGGGTATTGCGCAATGAAATTAATTAGCAGTCTCATAACGACGGTGCCCCAAGGTAGTTGACTGAATTTTATATTCAGGTTGATGGAGTGAAGAGTGAGGCCAAGACTTTTGTTTTTACATTTATGATAAGGGGAATTATTAAGGCATGAAAGCAGAGCTGGCTAAATTGAACAGGCAAATTAGATTGAAGGATTGGTCAACAGAGATGCCATGGCATACATTAAATGGGATAGTTCAGAATGAAGAGAATAGATATGTTCCAATGAGCAAGAAAAATTCTAAGAACAGACTTACCATCAATGGTTAACTAGAAATGTTAAAAAAATTAAAGAAAAAGCATATAATTGTGCAAAGACAGGTGATAGGTCAAAAGATTAGACAGAATGTAAAAGGCAGCAAAGAATGATGAAAAACTAATAGAGTATGCCACAGGGGTTGGTCCTGGGATTTCAACTTTAGCTATTATATAAATGGCTTGAATGGCAGGATGAAGGGATTGTTGCCAAATTTGCTAACAACGCAAAGATAAGTAGGAAAATAACTTGTGAAGACTCAAGGAGGTCTACTAAAAGATTACTGATAGGCTAAATGAATGGACAATGATGTGGCAAATTGAGTATAATGTTGAAAATGTGAAATTGTCTATTTGGTAGGAAAAATAAGAAATCATATTATCTAAAAGGTGATAAATTGTAGAGTTCTGAAATGCAGAGAAGTCTGGGTGTCCTCGTGCATGAATGGCAAGAGTCAGTGAAGTGATGAAAGGAATCATCAACAGTGCTATCAAGCAGCACCTGCTCAACAATAACGTGTTCACTGACGCTCAGTTTAGGTTTCGCCAGGGCCACTCAGCTCCTGACCTCATTATAGCTTTGGTTCAAGTACAGATAAAAGAGCTGAATTCCCGGGATGAGGCGAGAGTGAATGCCTTTGACATCAAAGCTGCATTTATCCTAGTGTGGCATCAAGGACCCTCAGCAACACTGGAGTCAAAGCTTCCTGTAAAGACTATTCCATTCTAGCAGTTCTTCAGAGTCTGTCACGTGTGTTCTGCTGATGCCAACTTCAACAAGGGGGCCTCCAAAACATCCACCTTCTTCGTCAATCAAGGATTATCCACCACCATAGTCGATAGGGCGCTCAGCCAGGTTTGACCCATTTCCCGCACATCAGCCTGCACTCCCTCTCTTCCCTCCCACAACGACAGGGTCCCCACCATCTTCACCTCCATCCCACCAACATCCACATCCAAAGGATCATTAGCCATCATTTCCGCCATTTCCAATGGGATGACACAACCAGTCACATATTCCCCTTGCCTCCCTTGTCAGTCATCTCCAGAGACCTTCCCCCGGGATACCTTGGTCTACTCTTCCTCCACCCCTGTAGCACCTTCCCACACTATCATAGAAGGTGTAACACCTGCCTCTTTACTTCCTCCCTCCTCACTATCCAAGGCCCCAGACACACCTTCCAGGTAAAGCAGTAATTTACCTGTACTTCGCTCAATCTGGTCTACTGTATTTCTTGCTCACAATGTGGTCTCCTCTACGTTGGGGAGACAAAGCACAGACTGGGTAACTGCTTTGCAGAACACCTACATTCTGTCTGAAAAAATGGCCCCAAACTTCTGAATGTCTGTCACTTCAACACACTATCGTGTTCCCTGGTAAACATCTCTGTCTCGGATTAATACAGTGCTTCAATGAAGCTCAATACAAGCTGGAAGAACAGCACCTCATTTTCTGCTTGAGAAACCTGCATCCTCCTGGACTCCATATCGAGTTCAATGATTTTACAGGCTGAGTACCTTGTCCTTACACCTTCCCCTCACCACCCCTGCCAACACCCCTCTCCCACCAATCACTTATGACTAAGTGATTACATGGCTTGCTATCACAAACAACTCATTGGCAGCCACTAACAGTCCCCATTACGGGTTACTGATTCTCCCAGGCTGACCTTTACCCACTCATTTATCTGCTCAACTGCTTTTCTCTCTCTCAGGGCTCCATCTCCATCGATCATTTACTCTTCCCCAACTCCTCCCACCCCTTCTCTAACATATATGCCAATCTTTTCCAAGCTACAATCAATTCTGAGTAAGGGTCACTGGACCTGAAACATTAACTCTACATTGTCTCCACAAATGTTGCCAGATATGCTGAGGTTTTCCATTTTGGAAATCTTTCAGATTTTGAAGTCAATAGGAATTGGGGAAAACTCCGCACTGGTTGGAGTCATAACTGACACAAAGAAAGCTATTTGTGGTTTGTTGGAGGTCAGACATCTTAGCTTCAGGACAACTCTGCAAGAGTTCCTAAGATTAGTTTCCTTGGCCCAACTATCTTCAGCAGCTCCATCAATGACCTTCTCTCCATCAGAGATAAAAGGTACTGCAGATGCTGGAGAATCCGAGATAACAAGCATGGGGCTGGATGAACACAGCAGGTCAAGCAGCATCATAGGAGCAGGAAAACTTGACGTTTCGGGCCTAGACCCTTCATCAGAAAATGATGTGGCAAATTGAGTATAATGTTGAAAATGTGAAATTGTCTATTTGGTAGGAAAAATAAGAAATCATATTATCTAAAAGGTGATAAATTGTAGAGTTCTGAAATGCAGAGAAATCTGGGTGTCCTCGTGCATGAATGGCAAGAGTCAGTGAAGTGATGAAAGGAATCATCAACAGTGCTATCAAGCACTGTTCATCCAGCCCCATGCTTGTTATCTCACCTTCTCTCCATCATAAGGTCAAAAGTGGGGACATTCACTGATAATTGCACACTATGCAAAACTATTCGTGATTCCTAGGATATTGAAGCAGTCCATGTCCAACTGCAGCAAGATCTGAACAGTATTCAGACTTGGGCTGCAAAGTTGCCAGTAACATTCATGCCAGGTTATGGCTGTTTCCAACAAGAGAAAATCTAACCATTGCCAATATTCAATGGTATCACAATCACTAAATCCCCCATTATCAACAGGCTCGGGGCTACCATTGGCCAGAAACTGAACTGGACTAGCCATTTAAGTACTGCAGTTACAAGGACAGGTCAGAGTCTAGGAATCTTGCAGAGAGTAATTCACCTCCCAATTCCCCAAAGCCTGTCCACCATCCACAAGGCCTAAGTCAGAAGTGTGATGGAAAAAAAATATAAGGACTAGGAATAGGGGTAGGCAATTCAGCCTCTCAAGCCTGCTCTGCCATCGAATACAATTGGGCTGATCTCATCACAGCATCCACTCCACTTCCCTGTCTGCTCTCCAAAACCCTCCAGTACAATACTAATTTAAAATCTGTCTATCTCTTTGAATTTATTCATTGTCCCATCATCTACCGCGTTCTGGAGTAGTGAATTCCATAGATTCACAACCTTTTGAGAGAAGTAATTCCTCCTCATCTCTGTTTTAAATCTGATAACCTTTACACTAAAACTATGGCCTCTCATTCTAGATTGCCCTACAAGAGGTAACTTCCACTCTACAGCTACTTTGTCAATCCCCTTTAGCACCTTACGTATCTAAATTAGATCTCCTCTCATTTTTCTAAACTCTAGAAAGAATAGGCCTAAACTGCTCAATCTTTCTTCATAAACAAAACTTGTCATTTTTGGAATCAATCAAGTGAACCTCCTCTGAGCTGCCTCCACTGCAACTACATCTCTCAAGCTGGGAGCAACTGAGTGTCTCCTTAAACATCTACCACTGCCCTAACTTTCAGTCTTCTAGTCCACTAGGACCAAATCTATTCTCATGCCTTCATTTGTAGCTTTGTTTTACTTTAGGACACTAGTGTGAGACTCAAGTTTCTGCCCTCAAATTGAATACTCCCCACTTGTCTGGATGAGTGTAGCTCCAACAACACTCATGTATATCTTGACACCACACAGAACAAAGGTCCCACGTGACGCCCAACTACAAACATTCAGTCCCTCTACCACTGACACTCAGTAACAACAGTGTGCACCATCTATAAGATGCACTGTTGAAATTCACAGAGGCTACTAAGACAGCACCTTCCAAACTCACGATCACTACCACTTAAAAGGACAAGGGCAGCAGATACAAGGAAACATGGCGAGCCTTCAAGCCAATCACCATCCACATTTGGGAATATGTTCTTTCAGTGTTGCTGAGTCAAAGTCCTGGAACTCTCTTCTTAATGGCATTGTGGGTCTATCTATACCAAATGAACTGCAGCAGTTCAAGAAGGCAGCTCACCACCACCTTCTCAATGGTAACTTGGGATGGGCAATAAATGCTGGCCTGGAATGTCCGCATCCCCTGAATGAATTATAAAGAAGTCAGTATGCAAATACAGCATATGAGAATTAGGAAAGGTATTAGAATGTTATCATTGATCGTCAGGGTAAATTAACACACTCATTGGGGGTGGAGGGTGAGGGAAGAGTCATACTCCAGTTACACAGCGCACTGGTGAGATTGCATGTACAGTGGCCAATATTGTTCACCTTATTTAAGAAAGGATGTAAATTATATGGAAACAGTTCGGAGAGGGTTTACAAGGCTAACATCTTGAATGGGCCAAGTATTCCCATGAGAAAAGGTTAGACAGGCTGGGCTTATATCCTCTGGAATTTATTTAAGTAAGCTGCGGTTTGATTCAAACATAAAATTCTAGGAGTCTTGACATGGTAGATGTGGACAGGATGTTTCCTCTCATGGGAGAATCTAAAACTAGGGCTCCCTGTTCAAAAATGTAGAGTCACCCATTTAAAACAAAGATTAGGTGATGTTCTTTTCTCTGAGAGGTTTGAGAGCATCTGGGACCCTATTCCAAAGGTGGTGAATGCAGAGTCAGTTAGATTCTTGTAAAGCAAGGAGATGAAAGGTTATCTGGGATAGACAAGAAGCTAGATTTGAGGTTACAGTCAGATCAGGCATGATCTTGTCAAACGGCACATTTAGGCTCAAGGGACTGAATGGCTTCCACCTGCTCCTGATTTGTTATGTTCATTTACAGGGCAGTGATGGCTACGTCATTGAACATATTCAAGGCTAAGTTAGGCACATTTTTGACTGACATTGAAGTCAAGGGGAATAGGGTGAAGCAAGAAAAATTGTATCGGTAATGACCTTACTAAGTGGCAGTGAATGCTCTGATGGGCCAAATTCCACTTCTTGAATTCTGCTTAAGCCCCTCTCCCAGTCTATTTTCAATCTTCAACACTACAAATAAAAGGAGTTCACAAACTTGTCTTTAAGATTGAGATCATAATTATCTGTTTTTCCAGTCTCCTTCCCTTCAGCTTACTTTAAATAAAATCTGAATTTATGTCAACACTATGTTGTGGGATCGTTACAAATAAAAAGACACCATTGAAATCCCAATTATGTACGTCCCATCTCAGACATTTCATGCTGTGTGCTCTTCACATTTTACACACTATATTTAAAACTGCCACTAATAAATTCAATCCAACCTGAAATCAATATCAAAACAAAATACTATGCTGGAACTCTGAAACAAGAGGAGAAAACGCATGAAATGCGGAGAGAAACAGAGTTAATGTTTCAGTTAACGAGTCAGTTTTGGTGTCAGGTAACTGACCTGACATGTTATTTCTTCTCTCCAGAAATGATTCTAAACCTGTTCAGCATTTACCAGATTTTCTATTTTTCACTATGAAGTAGATGCTGAAAACATTTAATGCAGTAGTAGTTGCTTACATTTTCCAGTTCTGGATCATGGAACGGAAATTGACCCATCACTCTCTTGTACTCCTCTTCATTCGAGACAGGAATAGCACTGTAGTTATCCAACTCTAAAATATATCTGGCGGATGCAAAATAAATAGTATTAACATGCAGAGTTATCCAATTTCCAATGTACCAGTAGAAAACAACTCTGGACCTAATGAATCTCCGAAGCAAACTCCCTTGGATATCTAGCAGTTTCAGTAAGTTTCATTTAACCATATCTAAATGAATATTGACAATTAAAATCATTTCATTTCTGTACTGCACCAATGTCAATCCTTATTAATGTCCACTGCTTACATGGACTTTAAGGAATCCAATAGATACCTCTTGTTTGTAAAACTCGAAGACACACACACACACACCACAGGTCTGAGCATAAGAAAATGGAGAGAGAGACCATTTAGAGTGATTCTGTGTGTCCTGGACATATTTCTGTTCGTTTTTTAGTCAAGTAAAACACTAAATATTTGTCAGCCTACATCTGTATAAAAACATGATATTTCTACTCTTGTGATTGTTGTGAAACTTTCCATCAGCTCATTCATCAAAGACTCTGAACAGCACACCCCAAGGACTGCAGCCGTTCAAGAAGGCAATTCACCACAACTTTCTCCAGGATTTGGGATAGGCAATAAACAAAAGCCAGCCCACATCCCATGGCCAAACAAAATAACTCAGAATATGAAAGCTTCACATTTCCTTCAAGTCACAACAATTCTTCTATTAAATATTGCAAAAACGCAGTTCTGACAATAGGCACTGTGGAATACTCACATCCATTCAAACCCTACCCTTCGCTCTAAGGCTTCCTACTAGGTTTTCATAGCGCTCTTAATTCCATGCATCATCTTGTTCAAAAATATGAACAGGAACAGGATGGCTCAATCAACCGACAAACTTGGCCCACCATTACCTCAATTCCATTTTCTCACTTAATACTCAGTTCCTGAAAGAATAAAAAAAACATACTGAGCATACTCAGCAATTGAGCACTGCTATTCCTCTCGACTAGATTGTGGAGAACAGAATTTGACAAGGCCCAAGTACAATGCAGTACGAGTGTAATTAGTTACTTTAAATACAATAAAGAAAGCTGTGCAGGCAATGTATTACAGTTATGGCAAATAGGTCTAGTGGATATCAACAACCACATGTGAATTTAAGTTCCAATAGCTTGAGGAATGTTGGCTTCAAGTTGGAATTTGAGTTTCAGGCACTGTGATCCATCACGTGGAGAAAGTTAATTGGACACTTGCACAAGGAGGAAGTCATCCCCCTTAGGCTAGATACTTCTGATTTGGTTCATTGATCAGCGAAAGGAAGGTGTGGCTAGAAATTAATCAGGTATGGGATCTTCAGCACAGCGACAGAGAAGCCTCAGTTCTTGCAAGTGTTCAAAAGGTATGAGCATGCACCATGGGACTATGGTCAGTTTACTCATCCTCCTCCCTACTATTGTTCTCACTTGTTGAACCGCAATCTTTCAAGTGGTCAAGCCAAGTTGCTATTAAAAAGGAAGAGGTGTTGTTCATCTTAAAAGTATTAACACAGATAAGTCCCTGGGGCTTGATAGGATGTTTCCTAGAATATTGAGCGAAGCAAGAGAACAAATTGCTGGAGCATTGACAGGCATCTTTGTATCCTCTTTGACCACAGGTGAAGTCTTGGAGGACTGGAGAATAGCCAATGTTGTCCCATTGTTTAAGAAGGGTTAAAGGGATAATCCTGGGAATTACAGGCCTGTGAGTCTCATGTCGGTGGTAGGAAAATTGATGGAAAAGATTCTCAGAAACAAGGTCAATACACATTTAGAAGCAAGTGAACTTATTCGCGACAGACAGCACAGTTTTGTGCAGGGGAGTTCATGCCTCACTAATTTGATCAAGTTTTTTGAGGAGGTAATGATTGCCTGAATACTTCAGATATGAAACGATCTAGATCCTTCTATACTTTGGTATTCTACATAAATAAGTGATACTCTGCCTTACTATTTTTGCTGCCAAAGTGAAAAACTTCATTTTCACCACAGTATATTCTACCTGGCAGATTATTACCTTTCACCAATTCATCTATATTGGTCTGCACCTCATTATATCCCCTTCAAAACACACTTTATTACATTTCCTTGTGTCATATGCAAATTTAGCTAAATGCTTTCACTCCAACTCAGTCAAGCCATTGACATAAATTGTAAAAAACTGAAGCCCTGTCTTAGCCCCCTGAGGGGCCTACATGGTTCGAATGATTGTAAAATGATCATGGCTGGGTCCTGAATATTTAAGAATATTTGTCATTTCAGAAGGACAGGAAGGAAAAGGAAAAGGAGCTGGGTGACTTTTCAAAAGGAAGACATTGGTGCAGCCATGAGAAATTATCTTAATTTGAAAACATCGATTCAGCTTGGATAGAGATAAAAATAGCAAAGTCACTGGGAGGCAGGCAGCCACACTGTAAGACAGAGGATAAATCAGGAAATATAGGGAACTTATAAAAAAGGCATTGCACTAATCAAGCTGAAAAATTTGACCTTCATGTAGTATGGAAGAATCAAACTGCCATAAGTGGCCTGGAGTCTGCATTCATAGAATGTTATTTGGGACATTTCTTACAAGGGTATATTTTGGATTCAAGTATGGAACAGGTTATTCTGGCCTAGTCAATGCATAACGAGAAAGGATTAATTAACGACCTTATAATAAATGCTCCTTGAGGTAATAATAAATATACTATGAACAGGTGTCTTAAACTAGTATCTTAAAAGGTAAATAAAGCGAATTAAAAACATGAAGACCGAACTACCTGAAGTGGAAAACAAGATACAAGGTAAGATTAGAGAAATACAAAGGCACACACTTAAGGAGCTAGTTCATAACTCAATAATATTCCATTGAGAAACAGATAGAGGGAGAAGAAGAGAGGCAGAGGGAGAGCTCAAGCAAAAGGGAGAGAGAAAATCATGATGAGTAAGATGTGCCCCAACCAAGGAAGTTAAGGATGGTATCAAATTGAAAGTAAAGATGCTGCAAAGATTAGTGATCATTAAAAGATTGGGAAAATATCAGAAACCAGCAAAGGATGAAAAAAAAAACGGAGACTATGAGATAAAATTGACACAAAATGGATGAGTGGAGGGTCTGACAGATGCTGAATGAAAACAACTCTCTCTGTCTTTATACTATATACTGCTTTTGTGGTCAGAGTTCCATAGGTGGCTGAACATACACACCACAGAACAGGCAAGAATTCACCATGAAAATATTAAACAGATGAATGAAAATAAACGCAATACAAACAGAATATTAAGAACCATGACAAATTTTACTGTTCTCTTACAAATGTCAAAGCAACAAAAATATATCTCCTGAAGCAAATCTCACCACAAACTTGCTCTTTGATAAAAAGATCAGATCTTATCACAGTCTTCTGCTTAACCCATTCACTACTGGCAGCAGAATTAATCAAACCTTGAACACAAATACAGTAGTCCGCCAAATCATTGGTTTAAAACAATCCTTAGGATTGGCAGAACAGCCTCATCTGTGCTGTATAACTCTATGTGGCAATTCTATCAAATAATGTTTTAAAACAATAATTCTCAACATGCTGGGGGTTGCTGATATTCATTGCCTATTCCTAGTTGCTCTCATAACTCTGCGTTTTACTATACCATTTTAGGGGTGGCCAAGAGTCAGTTTGTGTGGTACTGTAGTATGTAAGATGTATGGGCTCAGACTGGGCAAGGATGACAGGTCTCTTTCCTTAAAAGATATTTGTGAATCAAGACAACTGGTTCACAATCATTTTTCCTAACAGAGAGATAGCAAGAACTGCAGGTGCTGGAATCAGAGATAACAAAGTGTGGAGCTGGAGGAACACAGCAGGCCCGGCAACATCAGATGAACAGGAAAGCTGACGTTTTGGGTTGGAATCCTTCTTCAGAACTGGGGAGGGAGCGGGGAGGTCAAAAATAAATAGAGAGAGGAGGGGTGGGGCTAGGGAAGGTGGCGAGATGGTGATAGGTGAGTGCATGTAGGCAGTGGTCAGGATTGGTCAGTGAGATGGGAGGAGAGGATAGGTGGGAGAGAAGATGGACAGGTTGTGACAGGTCAACGATACAGGGATGAGAGGGAGGGCTGGACTTGGGATGAGGCCGAGGGGTGGGGAGATTGTAAAATTGGTGAATTCCTTGTTTGGGCCATTGGGCTGTTGGCTCCCAAGGCAGAATATGAGGTGTTGCTCCTCCAGTTTGCGGTTGGCATCATTGTGACACTGGAGGAGGCCCAGGATGGATATGTCATCCAGAGAGTGGGAGGGGGAGTTAAAATGTTATGTGTCACAGCCTGACTAAAATGTTTTGTGTGCACTCACCTATCACCTTCCCACCTACCTTCCCCAGGCGCCCCCTCCTCTCTATTTCTGAGCTCCCCTCCCCCTGTCCATTTCTGAAGAAGAGTCCCAACCCAAAACGTCAGCTTTCCTGTTCCTCTGAAGCTGCCTGGCCTGCTGTGGTATTCCAGCTCCACAGTTTGTTATCACTTTTCCTAACACTAGCTTTTCATTACTAGAGGTGTGCATTTTTTAAAAGCAAACTCAAATTCTCAGACTGAAATTGCAGTATCTGAACTCAAATGTACTGGATTCCTTACCTGGTAGTGCCACCCTGGTCGTGTAAGAACTTTAATTCAGGAAATAAAAAGATGCTATCAGATTGTCCCAGTGCCAGAATACACAGAACTAATGCAGAGAATACAGGGCTGCCCTGAAGGCTACAGAGAACATTTTTCTTTTTAATTTAAGATATAATTGAAGGGTCAAGGTCCATAGTGCAGCACAGTAACAAAGTTGAAAAGGATGGGTGAAAAGATGTTGAAAATTTAAGACATTCTGATCATGAGGAAGATGTAGAGAGCAACTGGTTGGAAAGAAGTGAATGACAATGTAAAGGAGCTGGATTAAGATCAGAAGGAATACCATCAATAATGCAGGGTGTTGGGGAAAGGTTGTGCGGAGTGATAGCAAGAAGGATCTGTATGCTAGAATGCTTGGATTAAATAACTAGTTATTTTATTAACATCATGAGTATTTTTACGTCATGTTCCCTTTTAGATAGTAACTTTCAAATGCCTCCCAACCGTTCCCTTTGAAGACCCTTTAAACTTCCTACCTGTTACTCAAAATCCACGCTCCCTGGTTATGGTCCTTTGAACCAAAGGGAATAATTCCATACTTCTATGCATTTCAATTGGGGTTCACTTCAGCTCCCATCAGCTTACCCAGCTTTCCTCATAATTAAAATTTTCGAATCCAGCTAACATGCTTGCAAATCTTCTCTCTTTCCTCTCTAATCCAATCACATCTTTCTTAGACTGCAATGATCAAAACTGCATACAATGTTCTCCCTTTGACCAAGTCAGCGTTTTACACAGTTTCAGCAGTGCCCTCCACTGATTATATTCTATGCCTCCATTCATAAAAACAAAGTATCTTGTATGAGTTCTTGATCACCTTATCTAGCTGTCAGGGGTCTTTCTACATACACTCCAAGACCCTTTATTTCTCTACACTTCTCACTATCCTACCATTCATTGTGTGCTCTTTGCCTCATTAGCATTCACCAAATCTCTCACCTCACCAGACTGAATGCCGTTTGGCATTGTTTCACCCTACTGATTTGTCCATTGACATCATCCCACAGTCTACAGCTTTCTTCTTCACTATCCCCACTACTGCCACATTTTGCATTACCTGTAAACTACTTAAACATAGCAGCCACATTCAAATACAAACCAATGATATGTTTCAGGAAAGGCAAGAAATCTAGTACTGAGTCCTGGAGAACTTCACTGAAAACAAAAGTCACAAAAACACCAATATATCATTACAGAGACAATAGGTACTGCAGATGCTGGAGAATCCAAGATAACAAGGTGTGGAGCTGGATGAACACAGCAGGCCAAGCAGCATCATAGGAGCAGGAAAGCTTGACGTTTCGAGCCTAGACCCTTCATCAGAAATGATTTCTGATGGAGTGTTATGGAATACTTCCAATTTGCCTGGATGGGTACACCTCCAATAACACTCACGAAGCTTTACATCATCCAGGTAAAAGCAGTCCACTTGATTGGCACCACATCCAGAAGCATCCACTCCCTCCACCACCAACACTCAGTAACAGCAGTGTGTACCATCTACAAGATGCAGAAGTTCACCAGAGCTCCTTAAACAGCACCTTCCAAGCCCATGACTACTCCCATCTAGAAGGACAAAGGCAGCAGAAACATGGGAACACCTGCAAGTCACCCTCCAAGCTACTCATCATACTGACTTGGAAATATATCACTGTTCCTTCATTGTTGCTGGGTCAAAATCCTGGAATTCCTTCTTTAAGAGAGTTGTGTTTATCTTTCAAAATGTGGATGGCAGCAATATAAGAACGCAGCTCACCACCACTTTCTCAAGGGCAACGAGAGGTGGGCAATGAATGCTGGCCAATCAGCAAACCCCATGTCCCACCAATGAATATAAGAATGGCTCTCTACAAAGTCTTGGCTAACCAGATTCAACCTGTCTGATTTAACGTCTAACAAAGCTTTAATGTGAATTGACAATCAGCTTTAATGAGGGCATTCTTCATGGCAACACCTCTACTAATCAGAGTACACCACTTGCCAAATCTTTCCTCATGCAGTGTAAATTCTGGCTTTCCCTTAAATTTGTATTCTTGTAAAATGAATGCAAGACAAAAAGCTTAAATACAAATGTGTGTTTTTATCAGCAATACTCAAGTTCACTATGGAGTAGCAATTTAAACACAGACTGTTTAACAGTTACCTTGAAGTGACCCTTCAAAAGACTCTTTAAACTATCAATCAAACCGTGAACCATAGATACTTTAGATAATTGAAGCTGTTTAAAATTCATAATGACATAACAAACCTGGGACAGGTGATCTTGCTTTTTGTCTAACCTAAAGCCGAAAGCATGTCAAGCAAAGCAATGGTTTATTCTTAAACTCAACAACACTTTAAACCAAATTTTGTTCCCCAAGTTTGAATAGCAGACTTCTTAAAAAAAAACACTTCAGATATAATTCTTTAGATACTTCATCCCATTTACGTCCAATCCATTTTGGTCTCCTATACTGCAAATTAAGGCATTTAGAACAGTCAAAATAGGATCTGTTTGAACTCAGCACCAAATTAAAATAAGCTCTGCTACGTTTAGGTTTCCTGTCTGGGAAATTATCCCTCCATATGCTGATGTAAAATGGGCTTGTCAGACATGGAGGAAGGCACTTCTATAGCCAGCTT
The DNA here is from genome assembly GCA_024137785.1 of Ginglymostoma cirratum. Classification (NCBI taxonomy): domain Eukaryota; kingdom Metazoa; phylum Chordata; class Chondrichthyes; order Orectolobiformes; family Ginglymostomatidae; genus Ginglymostoma; species Ginglymostoma cirratum. Next base: position 1,359,442 of record JAHRHZ010000249.1, read on the forward strand.
TCTGGCACCATTTTAAAACATCTGCAGAGACTCCCCAGTAGGCAAATACTCAGTCCATCCTTTCAAAGATGTTGAACTGCTCATCTTTCCTTTCTAACTTATTATTCATTCTAATATTTCACACTGCGCCTTCATTTCCATCTTGCTTCTAGCATTGATGACAGAACCTCCAACCAACCCCTCATTGACATGCTGGATCTGCTGTGCACTCCCCCCACCCCCCCTCATCTAGCTACATCTCCCATATCAATAACACCCTTTCAAACAAGTACATTCTCGGGTTCATTCTGAGAGCTGTGAAGGTTCAGTCATTGAGTATGTTCAAGCCTGAGAGTAATATTACTCCATTATAAACAATAAGGATATGGAAATAGTGTGGGAAAATGTTGTTGAAGTAGAGGATCAGTTATGACTTCACTGGATGGCACAGTGGCCTGGAAGGGCTTAACAGTCTACTCCTGCTCCTTCATCTTTTGGTTTTAGTTCTGACTGTCAACATTAAGCCTATTGTATGGTGCCCAAGTGGTCATTTCTGGAGCAAAGTTAAACGATTCTCACCGCTAGACAACTTGACTGTGAAAAACATTCCTGCCAAACCACAAATATGATCATGCAAGGTTTTTCCATGCACCTCTTCCAGAACAAGAATGATCAGGAGTGAGATAGAAAGGAGGGTAAACAGAGGCCATTAAGGAGACAAAGGGCTATTTCATGGTTTCTTCCCTCTAGGCCATCACAACTGAAGTCAGCTCTAGCATTGACAAATTCAGCATAAACTGGGGAATTAAGCCGAGCCTGCATTATTAACTACTCACTGTGTAAACTACTGTGTGATTATGAGCCGAACTTGATCGCTGTTAAAAAAAGTGGTAAATGGGACAGTTTTTGCCCATTTATATTCTTCAATAAAGATATCAGAGTTTCTAACAATAGCTTTATGGTCTGCATTTTGGCTTTGAAAGAGAATGAATCAAACCAGAGCCAAGGAATCACTCCGCAATAAACAATACATTTGGTGGAATACGACTGCTGTGGGTTTGCACTGGTAATGGAAAACACATGCACGGTTTGCTGAGGGGAAATGTCTCCAACTGCTCCTCAATTATCATACACTTTCAGGTCCAATAGTAATTTGGACCTGTGACAAAGCATTGGGGGAGAAAAGAGAAGGGAAAAAGAGTGAGAGAGATGAGGTTGGCCAAAGGGATTTGGAAAGTGGAGTGCTAGAGAAAATTAAGGGAAGAGAAAGAGTGAGAAAGAGAATAAGTAACATAGTGAGCTTGAAAGAGCTTATGTAAAATGGGTGAAGGAAGGAACAAAGAGTGAGATATTTATAAACAGAAACAGTCAGATTTTAAGTTCGGAAAGTGTCTTAACTCTTGTAAAGCCATGCTTTATAAAAAGGTACTTCATGAAATTATAGTCTGGAAACCATTGTTTGACCTTTTTAAAAAGATTGAAACCATGCATCTGAGATCAGTCAAAGAAGATTGAAATTAAATCGATAGCAAGAGTCAGAAATGTAGAATCTGTTTGCGTAGAGTTGAGGAACAGCAAAGGAAAAAGCATGCTGATGGGAGTTATGTACAGACCTCCTAACAGTAGTCAGGACCTGAGGAAGAAAATAAATCAGGAGCTAGAAAAGGCATGTAAGAAAGGCATTATTAATATGATTATGGGGGACTTCAATATGCAGTGGACTGTGAAAATCATATTGTTTGCAGATTTTAAGAAACAGCATTCACGGCCTGTCTACGAGATGACTTTTTGGAGCAGCTTGTGGTAGAGTACACTAGTGAACAGTCAATTCTGGATTTGGTGATGTGTAATGAGGCAGAATTGATTAGGGAGCTTAAGGTGAAGGAACCCTGAGGGGACAGTGGCCATATTATATTAGAATTTATCCTGCGGTTAGAAGGGGAGTAGCTAGAATCAGATGTAACAGTATTATAACTGAGTAAAGGTAACTACAAAGACATGAGGGAGGAACAACAATGGCAAGAGTTTCTAAGGATAACCAAGAAAGCAATAACAGGGAGAAGACGAAATATGACGGCAAGCTAGCTAGTAATTTAAAGAAGATTGCAAGAGTTATTTTTTGGATATCCAAAACGTAAGAGGGAAGCAGAGTGGACATTGGACTACTGGAAAATGAGACTGGAGAACCTGTAATGGGGAACAAAGAAATGGTGAACAAATAGGTACTTTGCATCAGTTTTCACAATGGAAGACACCTGCAGCATACCAGAACTTCAAGAGAGTCAGGGGGCAGAGGAGAGTATAGTTGCCATCACTGAGGATAAAGTGCTGGCAAAGCTATAAGGTCTGAAGATGAATAAATTGCCCGGACTAGATGGACCGTACCCCAGAATTCTAAAGGGGACAGGTTAGGAGATTGTAGAGGCATCTTTCAGGAATCACTGGAGTTAGGGAAGGTCCCCAGAGGACTGGAAAATGATCATCTAACACCCTCGTTAAGAAGGGACGAGACAGAAGACGGGAAATTATAGGCTGGTTAGCCCAACCTGTGTGCTGGTAAGATTTTAAGAGTCCATAATTCAGCATGAGATTGTCATGCATGGTAAAATAAGGCTGAAGCTGCATAGCTTTGTCAACGGGAGATCGTGCCTGACAAATCTGTTCGAATTGTTTGAAGAAGTTGTTAGTAAGTAATGAACAAGTGAGAGAAAGGAGAGTTAGTGGATGTGATCTATTTGGATTTCCAGAAAGCCTTTGACGAGGTGCAGCAGAGGAGGCTGCTAAATAAGACAAAGGTTTTAGAGGCAAGGTACAGGCTAACTGACAATAGGCAGACAGTGTGGATATTGAGGTCTTTTTCAGGGTGGCAGCCAGTGGCTAGTGGAGTTCCATGGGGGTCCATGTTGGGACTTCAACTATTCACGTTATACATTAACGATCTGGATGAAGAAACTGAAGGCATTGTTGCTAAGTTTGCAGATGACACAAAGAAAGGTGAATAGACAGGCTGAGGAAGTAAGGAGGCTAAGTTTTTCCGGTACCTTTTGCTTTCGTTTCAGATTTCCAGCATCCACAGTTCTTTGTTTTAAAATTTGAGGTAACTGGGCAACTGGGGACAGAGGGTCAACTGACAAGCCAGCTCACCCTTGTGTGATTAAGCAACTGCTTTCGCTGCAGGCCAGGTCAAGAAAATGTGATAGTAAAGAAACCGGATTCCACGGATCTGTCTCTTTTCCATACACCTTCAGAGTTTTGAACACAGTCTGCTGTTTTTTGACACTCCACGAGTCACAGACAATGATTTTTTTAATAAGAGTTCAACCCAGCAACTGCTACAGATAAATTCTCCACCGACATCAATGTTTCAACACTGAGTTCAAAAGGACCACCATGCTGAGCCTGAAGCTTGCCAGGTCATCAAACTTCAAGATCTGTACACCCATCTACTTCACTGGGCTTCAGATTGCTTAGTCTCCCACCCTGTCAACTGTTTGCATGTGTGTGAACTTCAAGTATGTGTATAAAAGTTGGAGAGTTTTAATTGTTTTCTCAGGCTCAGTTAAGTACAATAAATACTGACTCTCTTTTCCTTTTGTGTCTTTTATATTTACAATATTTGTGGTCTTTCATATTTACAGCATTTACACTGAAGTAAGCAAGCACATCTTTTTTTATAACAATGAAAATAAACTGTTGTGGTCAAGTGAGGAGTGCGGGAAAAAAGGGGCACACCATACGTCACTTGCAAAGTGTGATGAAAGAAAGGAAACATGAATCACTGGAGCATGGGAGTCAATGGATTGTTGCAAGTAGAAGAGTGATGGGTGGACACTTATGGCACAATAGTAGTGTCTCTGCCTCTTAGTCAGAAGACCTAAGTTCAAATTTCACTGCTTCAGAGGTGTCATATCATGTCTTAATACATTGATAAAAAAGCCATCTAAGAGTACAGGGAATACGATGACTTGCGCATTAGGGCAGAAGCATTTTCACTGAGTTGCAATTTGCAGTCGAGAGCTTGGACGGCATCTGAGAGATCAAGTTTTAAATTGATGAAAACAAATAATTTGTTTCAACAGGGAGACGGGAGAAAGAAGTAAGGATTCAGAACTGGAATTGTAGAGATTGGTGCGGACAATGTTGAACTACAATCTTTGTAACAGGCAGATGGGCAAGAAAGGAGCTTTCTTCAGCAGGCTTGGGAGTGTTTGATGGGGACAATGCAAATTGAGCTTTGTTCTGTATCTAAGTCCATGCTGTACCTGTCCCATGAGTGTTTGATGGGGCAGTGTGGAAGGAACTGTATTAAGTGCCTAATTGGTGCATTATCTGCCTCATGCGTGTTTGATGGAGACAGTGTAGAGGGATCTTTACTCTGTATCTAATTTGCACTGTACCTGCCTTAATAGTACTGAGAAATACCAAACGCAACAACAGAAAGTACTCAAGAGAAAGTTCATATATGTATCAGAAATATAAGATAACCAAGGGGCTAATAGAGTAAGGAAATTAAGGTCATTAATAAATTACTGAAGAAATTTAGGGGGACTAAAATCTGATAAATATCCAAGACCTAGAGACTTACATTTAAGGGTTCTTACATCTGAGGTAGCTGCAGAAACAATGGATGTATTGCGTATGATTTTCCACAATTCCACAGATTCCAGTCCCAGCAGATTAGAAATTAGCAAATGTACCTTGGCTTTCAAGAAAGCAGAGAGACAGAAAGACAGCATGAGAGAGAAAAGCATGGAACTACAGGTCAATTAGCCTGATACCAGTGATTAGGAAAGTCTTGAAATTTACTAGCAAGGAAGACTTAATAATATACTTAGAACTTATTGGATTATCAAAGTCAACATAGTTTTATGATAGGGAATTCATGTTTGACAAATTTATTAGTGTATTTTGAAGATATAGTTCTTTGAGTTATGTGTGCTTTGCCTGAAGGTAGATCCTTTGGCTCACATTACCCGATGCTTCATCTGTGAAGGAGAAAACAGAGTTAATGTTTCGGGTCCAGTGACCTGAAAAGTTAACTCTGTTTTCTCCTTCACAGATGCTGCCAGACTTGCTGAGCTTTTCCAGCAACTTCTGGTTTTGTTCCTGATTGCAGCATCCACAGTTCTTTTGGTTTTTACCCGATGCTTCATCCTGTGCCATTTTCTTTGCAACTTAATGTCCAGGATTTAGATGTTTCAGGCAAGAGAGTGGGATGTAAAAGAGATGAGGGATTTGCGTTACTGAGAAGGAAGAACATCACAGCTGTACTGAGGGAAGACAGTGAGGCTATATGGGTACAGCTCAGGGATACGAAGGATTCAATGACTTTGATGGGATTTTACTACAGGCAGTGGGCGATAGAGGAACAGATGTGGACAGATGATGGAAAAATGTGAAAATAACAGGGTTGTTGTAGTGGGTAATTTTAACTTCCCCTATATTAACTGACACTCCCTTAGTGCCAGGAGCTTGGATGGGGTTGTAATTTGTTAGGTGTGTCAGGGAAGGGGCCATACTAGACCTGGTATTGGGGAATGAACCCAGTCAAGTGATCATAGTTTCAGTGGGAGAGCATTTTGGAAGCAGTAAATCATAATTCTGTAACTTTTATGATGTGGAGGTGCTGGTGTTGGACTGGGGTGGACAAGGTCAGAAATCACACAACACCAGGTTATAGTCCAACAGGTTTATTTGAAAACACTAGCTTTCAGAGTCTTACTCCTTCTTCGGGCACTAATTTCGGATGTCGTGTGATTTATGACCCTATAAGTTGTAAGTCACTTATGGATAAGCTGAAAGTATTAAATTGGTGGAAGGCTAACTGCCACAATATTAAGCAAAAACTAAGGAACATATATATATGTATTGGGGCGGCTACTTGAGGATAAAGCCACATCTGGTATTCAGGAATCTTTTAAAGGCCAGTTGATTAGAGCTCAGGGCCAGCACATTCCTGTGACAATGGAGGATAAGGATGACAAGAGTCATTAACTTTGGATGACAAGAGAAATTGACAGCTTAGTCAAAAAGATAAAGGAGGCATATGTAAGATTTAGGAAACTAAAGATGGACAGAGCCCTCGAAGAATACAAAAATAGTAGGAAAAACCTTAAACAAGGAATTAAGAGGGTGAAAAGGATTTAAGGAAAATCCTAATGTGTTTTATATATATATAAGGGGCATAAAGGTAGCTAGGGCAAGGGGAGGTCCACTTGAGGACTAAGGAGGGAATTTATGCATGGAAGAATACTTTGCATCAGTATTCACAAAAGAGAAGGACATGGTGGATGGTGAGTCTTAGGAGGGGTACGTTGATATTCTATGGCACGTCAATATTTTAAAAATGTTGGAAAGAAGTCCCCAGGAGCTGATGAGATCTCTCCTAGAATGCTGAGGGAGGCAGGTGAGGACATTGCTGGGGCATTGTACAAAATCTTCATATCCTCCTCAGTCACAGGATAGGTCCCAGAGTCCTGGAGAAAACCCAACACTGTTTCTTTGCTCAAGAAAGACAACAAGGATAATCTGGAAAATTTCAAGCCTTATATCATTGATAGGAAAATTACTGGAGATGTTTCTTAGGGATGGGATTTACTCACATTTGGAAAAGTACAGACTTAGTAGCGATAGGCATTAAGGCTTTCTGAGGGGAAGGTTGTAACTCACAAACTTGATTGCGTTCTTTTAAGGAAGTGACAACGATGACTAATGAGGGCAGGGTGGTGAATGCTGCTTACATGGACTTTAGCAAGGCCTTTGACAAGGTCCCTCATGGCAGCCTGATACAAAGATTGAAGTCACATAGGATCTGGGGTGAGGCGGTGAGATGAATACAGAACTGGCTTAGTCAAAGATGACAAACAGTAGCAATGGAAGTGTGTTTTTCAGACTGGAGATCTGTGCTGGGACATCTGTTGTTTGTAGCATATATAAATGATTTGGAGGAGAATGTAAGTGACCTGATCAGTAAGTTTGCAGGTAACACAAAGATTGGGAGAGCTGCAGGTAGTGAGGAGGATTGCCAGAGGATACAGCAGCATACAGATAGGCTGGAGACTTGGGCAGAGAAACGGCTGATGAAGTTTAATACAGACTAATGTAAAGTGATGCATTTTGGGAGACCTAATGCCAAAGAGAAGTCTTATAGCAATTGGCAGAACCCTTAGTAGCATCAACAGACAGAGGGCTCAAGGCATACAGGTCCAGAGTTCCTTGGAAGTGATAACACAAGTGGATAAGGTGTATGAGAGATAAAAGGTACTGCAGATGCTGGAGAATCCGAGATAACAAGCATGGGGCTGGATGAACACAGCAGGTCAAGCAGCATCATAGGAGCAGGAAAACTTGACGTTTCGGGCCTAAACCCTATGACACGTTTGCCTTTATCGGTCGGGCCACAGAGTATAAAAGGCTGTGTTGCCTACCTGCTGCCAAGGTTCATAACATCTTTTCTGGGGATGGAGAAGAACTTGGAATGGGAGAGGAAGGATCCAGCTGTTGTGATCCATATAGGTACCAATAGCATAGGTAGGACTAGGAAAGAGATTCTGCTGAGGGATTATGAGGTTGGGTCGTGTTGTTAATAAAAGATTGTATGATTTGGTGGTGAGTAGTGATGTAAATGCAATAGACTGTGATATGAAATCAGTTTGAACAGAAATAAGGAAAAGCAAGAGAAGAAAAGTCATGGGTGGGAATTGTCCATAGGCCCATGAGAAATGAAAAGTCTATGTAACCAAGGAAAAATCAGGCAAGAATGAAGGCTCGTAAATAGGACACTACATTTAACATGATTTTAGTCAGCCTACTGATTGGACAAAAGAGATAGGCAAGCATAACACGGAAGAAAAATTTGAAGAGGGCATCAGGCATTTTTTTTTTGCACAACCTACCTGGGAACAGCCACTTTTATATGGGATAACATGCAAGGAGGGAGGCTTAATAAGAAATCTCGGGGGTTAGCAATTCACAACATGGTTGAAATACAATTCTAGTTTAAGGGAGAGCAACTCAGGTCTCAAACCAGTGACCTCCATTTAAGAAAGTATAATTACAGAGGTATGAAGAAAGTGTTGTCTAAAGCAGGCTGGGTAAGCAGACAAAAGGGAAGGTCAGTGTTGAGTACTGACAAGTAATTAATTAGATATTTCACAACACTGAGAAAAAAACATTCTCGTCAAAAAGAGAGACTCAACGAGAATGATGAACCACCCATGGTTAAAAAAGGCAGGGGAATGAGAGTATCCAATCAATAACTAATGTGTAGACAGTGGGGAAAACTAGTATGCCAGACAATTGTGACTTTCTTAGGAAGCAGCAGAGGATGATGCAACAGCCAATAAACAGCAAGAAAATTCATTCTGAAAGAAATTTGTCAATAAATTGAGCAGCCTGGTGGCTCAGTCATTAACGCTGCTGCCTCACAGCCCCAGGGACCTGGGTTCAATTCCAGCCTTGGGTGGAGTTTGCACATTCTCCCTGTGCCTGTGCGGGTTTCTTCCAGGCGCTCCGGTTTCCTCCCACGGTCCAAAGATATGCAGGTTAGGTTGATTGGCCATGGGAAATTGCCCATAGTGGCTGGGATGTGCAGGTTAAATGGATTAGCCATGGGAAATGCATGGTTACAGAGATAGGTTTGGGGTTTGGGGTGTGGGCCTGGAAGGGATGCTCTTTAGAGAGATGATGTGGACTTGATGTGCCAAATGGCATGCTTCTACTCTGTAGGGGTTCTATGAAATATAAAACCAAACAGCAAAAGCTTCTACAGGTGTATAAAAAGAAAGTAACTAAAATGAGATCGAGCCCCTTGGAAGACACAACTGCGGAACTGAAATGAGAAAAAGGAAAATAGCAGATAACTCAAACCAATATTTTGTATCAGTCTTCATGGTGGAGCATACTGTGAACATCTCAACGACCGTTCCAGCTGATTGCAAAATCACTAGTAGAAGTGATGTACACGAGTAGAAGTACTGTATTTGAATCTCCAAATGATATTCATTAAAATGCTATGTAAAAAACACAAGACAGGAGTTCCTGGAATTGAGGTAATGTATTGCATGGATTGAAGATTGGTTAACACACCGAATGGAAAGAATCAGGGTTAAAGGGTCATTTTCAGGTTGTAAAGACATATCGAAGTGCCACAGAATCAGTCCTAGGTCCTTTTAAAGGGAAGATGAGCAGACTCTTTGCAGTAGGCAGTGAGTTGTAATGATCTGGAATATACTGCCTGAATGGATGGAAGCACATTCAACAGTAACTTTCGTAACTGAATTAGATGAGTAATTAAAAATACATATTTGTAGTGCAATGGAGAAGTGCTCAGGAGAGTGGAACTAATGAGTAGTTCTTTCAAAAAGACAGCACTAGAATGAAGGGCTTAATGGCCTCCTTATATGCTGCACAATTCTAAAATTCCATGACTGTTGATCCCCTACAAATTGAGCATACCCTGTGACCATAAGACACAGGACCAGAATTAGGCTATTCAGCCCACTGAGTTTGCTCCAACATTCAATCACGACTGATATACCCAAGAGAACAACAACAAAGAACAAAGAAAATTACAGCACAGGAACAGGCCCTTCAGCTCTCTAAGCCTGCACCGACATGCTGCCCATCACAACTAAAACCCCCTCCCCTTCCAGGGACTGTATCCCTCTATTCGTATCCTATTCATGTATTTGTCAAGACGCCCTTTAAAAGTCACTATAGTATCTGCTTCCACACCTCCCCCAGCAGGGAGCTGCACCACCATCCTCTGTGTAAAAAAACTTGCCTTGTACCTCGCACCTTAAACCCATTGCCCCTGGTAACTGACTCTTCCACCCTGGGAAAAGGCTTCTGACTGTCCAGTCCATCTGTGCCCTTCACAATCTTGTAGACCTCTATCAGGTCGCCATTTTCCTGTCTATTCCCTGTAACTTTTGATTTCCTTACTCATGAAGAATCTGCGCATCTTTGCATTAAATACACTGAATGACTTGGCCTCTACAGCCTTCTGCAGCAATGAGTTCCACAGATTTACCACCCTCTAGCTGAGGAAATTCATCCTCATCTCAGTTCTAAAGGTTTGTCCCTTCCCTCTGAGGCTGTGCCCTTGGGGCCTGGTCTCCTACTTGTGGAACATCTTCTCTGCATCCACTCTATCCAGGCTTCTGAATATTCTGTAAGCTTCAATCAGATCACACCTCATCCTTTTAAACACCATCAAGTATAGATCCAGAATCCTCAACCTCTCCTTATCATGAGAAGCCTTTCGTCCCTGGGATCATTCTTAGAACATAGCACATAGAACACAGAACATTACAGCGTAGTACAGGCCCTTCGGCCCTCGATGTTGCGCCGACCTGTGAAACTTCCTCTGGATCCCCTCCAATGCCAGCACATCCTTCCGTAGGTATGAGGTCCAAATCTACTCTCAGTATTCCAAATGCAGTCTGATCAGAGCCTTTAACAGCCACAGCAGTACATCTCTGCTCTAGCCCTCTAGAAACGAATGCTAACATTTTATTTGGATCCTAACTGCCAATTGAACATGCATGTCAACCTTAAGAGAATCCTGAATTAGGGCTCCTAAGTCTCTTCATGCTTTAGATTTCCGAAACCTTTCCCCATTCAGAAAACAGTTGACGTCTCTATTTTTTCCTACCGAAGTGTATAACTTCACAGTTTCCCACACTGTCTTCCACCTACGACTTCTCTGCCCACTCAATTAGTCTGTCCAAGTCTCTCCTCAGCCTCAGCACTTCCTTGAACAGATAGCCTCCACCTATCTTTCTCTCATCTGCAAACGTAGCAACAATGCCCTCAATTCCTTCGTCCAGATTGTTAATATATATCATGTGAATAGTTGTGTTCCCAACACTGAACCTTGCCAAGCTCCAGTAATCACCGGCTGATATCCTAAGGGAGACCCCTTTATCCCCACTCTTTGCCTTCTGCCAGTCAGCCAATCCTCTATTTGCGCCAGTACCTTGCCTGTGATTTTTAAGGTTAGTGGTGTCCCATGCTCTAAGTCTTTTGTTTGTCACGAAGGTTTCTAAACAATTAATTTGACTGATTCCAGAGAATAGAGAGTTGAATATGAACACAATGTCACCTTCAACGATACATGGGAACTTTTGAGAGTCATGTTTGGAGACTTACATTGTGGACTTTAGGATAAAGCAGAAGAATTTGTCTAGAAGACCATAGTGTACAAAAAGTCCAGGAAAAGATTGAGAGACAATTGCTGCATCATCTCGTGTGATTGGTGTTACTCGGAGTTAGGTAAACACATATCAAGTCAACAGCGCAGAATTTTGAGTTTATAACATCTGGGAACAACTGTGTACATTTAAAATTGGATTCCCATTTTTAACAAGTAAATGTTTGCCAGTGCAAGGGGAAATTTTATTCTCTTTGAAGATTTATTTACTTAAGACATTGTTAAGCCCAACGGAGAGCCGTATGTGTAAATGGACCTTTTCCAACAAGCCTGCAAGGCTTCAGAAACCGCATTTACAATTAGAAGACTTACAAGATCAGTATGCACAAGGAGATCATCAGCTTCAGGCGCTGCTACACTGACTGGGTTCAGTTGGAAGCAGGCATGCGATACTCCCAACTGTGCAACGCCAACAATAAAAAAGATGCCAATCGCGTGCAGAGTGCACATCTCACTTTCATGAGATTGGAACTGGGACGTGAAATCCTCTAGTACCCTTCTGATGGGCATCTGGGAAAGGGGGTGACAGTCTGAAAATGTGCTGTCTGAACAGAACACACTGTCCTGTCACTTCCATATCTACTTTGCAGCAGTGTAATTTGAGGCAATCGCAAAACACAGAGACATGATAAGGTTTTAGCAATGACCTAGTGGGTTACGCTCTCACTTGTGTCGCAGATTGTGGCTTCAAGTGCAATTCTAGAACGCAGAACAGAAATCCAGGTTTATGCACCCAATTTAGTATTACAGGAACGCTGCACAGCAATGGCACTGTCAGACAGCATCTTTCAAACCTATGGCCACTTCCATCTAGAATTACAAGGGCAGCAAATACATGGGAACACCACCACCTGCAAGATCCCCTCCAAGTTGCTCACCATCCTGACTTGGAAACATACTGGTATTCCTTCAGCGACGCTGGGTCAATATCCTGGAAATCCTTCCTGACGGCATTATGGGTCAACTTACGGCACAAAGACTTTCAGCAGTTCAAGGTGGCAGCTCACCACCACTTTCTCATGGGCAACTAGGGACAGGCAACAAATACTGGCCAGCCAGTAATGTCCCACAAGAGAGGAAAACAAAATGAAACATTTCTGAGGTTAATGTATAAGATTCCACCAATACTATTTAAAGGAGGGTTAGAGACAAGTGTTCCTTAGTGAATACGTGTCCTGATCAATAGGTATCATTTAATGATGCTCTAAAAGTATGTCCCTGGTGTCAGGACACCCTGAGATTCAGAATGGCACTATATAAACCCATATGTGATACTTCAACAAACAAGCAGCCGACTTTAATAGGCACCATATCTACAAATATTCACTCCCTCCACCACTGACAAGCACCTTCCAGAGCCACAACTATTACATCTAGAAGGACAAGGACAGCAGATACAATGGCAAACTCCTCTCTAGGCCACTCCTGACTTGGAAAATATGTTACCATTCCTTAGCTAGTGTAGAGTTAAAATGCTGGAACTCCCTTTCTAACAGCACTGTGTCCCCTTATACCAAATGACTGCACTTCAAGAAGGCAACTCACTACCACCTTCAGGACAATTAGGGATTGGCAATAAATACTGCTCCTGCCAGTGAAGTTCACAACCCCTGAATGGTTGAATAAAAATAACACAAATGTAAGTTTTTCGAACCAACTCTACAGATGAATGATGTTGAATATGCCTAACCAGTGCAGTTTAATCAGACAGCTAGAATTTCAGTTCATTAATCTTGTGTCATTTATTGACACAAATTGAACTGAAATCTGAGCGCAGACTGGAATTAAAACCAAGTCCCCTGCTCCCACACCATCTTGCTTCTCCACTTCAAGTATGGACTCTTACTGGAACCCGGTATGGTTGGCCCATTGGGAAACTCTTCGTCTGAAAGCATTGAAACTAAACACTGGCAGGAAATGTGACTGTGGGGGCATCATGGTCAAAGTCAATCCTACCATCAGGCCAGGGCACAGGTGCACACTTTCCAGGGGCTGCACTAAGCAGCAAACAGGAGTCACAACACTTATTCATAAAACTGTGCTCTGTAAGTATTACCGTACCTTCCTCAACAATCTTCATCGAGCTTGTAAGATCCTTCACTGCTCCACAACAACTTGCATTCGCATAGCTCACTTAGTATAGTGAAATAAACCATGCTACTTGACCAGCAACATTATTAGACAGAACTCAACACCGAGCCACATAGAAAGATAGCAAGAACAAGGCACTGGCAAGTTTTAAAGAGTATGCTGTAGAAGGGGAGCCAGAGTTAGAGAGCTTGGGTGGCAGAGGGATACAGAACTTTGAATGAAGGCAGCTGAGAGCAATGTCATCGATGATGGAGCACAAATTAGGAATGTGCAACAGGCAGGAGATGCATCTTCACCTCTATGATACAATACTGATCTCCGGTCAGAGAACTGATACAGTACAGAAAGTGGATGTTCAGTCCATCTTGTCTGCAACTGTTCTCCAAATGATCATTTCACTAAGTGCCATTCTCCTGCCCTCTCCCTGGAACCCTGCATGTTACTCGGTTCATTCCAGAATTTAACCACTAGCTGTGAGAAAAAGTTTTTTCTCATATTATTTTTGTTCATTTTCGCAATTACTTTATATCTGTGTCCTCTTGGTCTGAAACCTTTCACAAGTGGTAACACTTTTTTCCCTATCTACGCCATCCAGGCTCTTTATGATTTCAAATACCTACATCAGATCTCCTTTTTGCCATCCCTCCTCCAAGTAAAATAGTGCCAACTTCTCCAATCTACTTTCATAAACGCAGCTCCCCATCCGTAGGGCCATTCTTATAAATCTCTCCTTCACCCTTTCCATTATCTTCATGTTTCATTCTTCAATGGCTAAGCCCCTATCAGTAAATCCTAAGATACTGTATGTTTAACTAATTGGTCTCTCAAACTTGTGCTGTGGTCTTTAATGCTCTATTTGATGAGGAAATGATGACATGGCAGCTAATGGAATTTGAAGTCAATTTTTAAAAATCTGGAATATGAAGGTAGCCTCAATCACTATGATATGATTGTGATAACTATCATTTATTGTGAAAATCCATCTTGTTCGCGAATGTCTTTTAGGGAAAGAAATCTGCTATCCATAAAACCGTAGGATAAAGGAGCAGAATTAGGCCATTCGGCCCATTGAGTCTGCTCTGCCATTCAATCACAGCTGATACCATGATCCCAAGCCATTCTGGCTTTCACGTGACCTTAGGCCCACAGCAATGCAGTTGACTCTTAAGAGCCCACTTAAATGTATAAAAAGCCAATCAATTAAATGGCAATTAGGAACAGGCAACAAACAAATGGCTTTACCAGTGAGGTCCACATCCCATGAGAAAAAAATCTTGAATGGACTAATCTTCCTGAGAAAACCCTGGAGATAACTGCTCTAAAGGCTGCCACAGGAATATGCAACAGGGAGAATTCAACAACATGTTTGAAATATCAGAACCTTGCTTGGTCCAGCAGCAAAATATAAACAATCAATCAAACAAAAAGTCTCCTCACGGTTAAGTGGAAATCCAAACAATTACAAACTGACAGTTATTGCCTCACTATTACAAAAAAAAAGGCAAAACGGAGTTGGCACCTCAAGCCTGCTCCAGCAAGTGGCACCAAGAGAGAAAGATGGAGTCATTTCATGGCTTATATCTCTCACGGGATGCCTCAAAGGACTTCGCGTTCAACAAATGACTGCTGTTGCTGTTTTAATGCATAAGCCACCAACAGCTGTAGGATGAATGAACAGTTACTGTGTTTCTGGTGGTGTTGATTTGCTGCAAGAAACTGAGCCAGAATTCCGCAAGAACTCTCTTTGAATTTCAGGCGCGCCACGGGTTCTGTTAGTATCCCCCCAATGGAACCATTGACTTGATAGCCTGTCAGGACCACAAATGCCTCCGACAAATCATAACTATAACCTAGGGGCAATAACCTATAAGAGATGCAGGATTTTACAGTGAAATTGCTGTGAGTTTGGCGAGAAGGGAGGGAGATGGTCCTATCTTTTTTCTTTCCCTATCTTCTTTAGACTTTAGGAGTTGAAAAGGGGTGTCCAAATATATCCATCAAGTAGTTGGGAGCCATTGCGAGTAGAACGCCGTCCTTGATAAGTAAGACCAGATGGGAACTTCCACAGTCCAATCTTTGAAGTAAATATTTGTCTTCAGTTTAGATTAGGTAGTGTTTAAATGAAAAAAATATATATATACATATAATACATCACACATATATACACAGATAGTATTCTTTGGCATGCTTGAGGAAGTAAACATTAAGGAAATAATTAAGAGGTATGTCATGGCAGGGCAATTCAGCTATGTGGGAATAAAGAAAATCAGGTCATACCCATTGGCTAATGTGACCACATGTGCAGGAAGTGCCTCCCACGTCAGCTGCTCAAAATCGGTTTCGGATATGAGGCAATAGTTGGATTCAATGTGGAACATCCATATGGCTGAGATCTTCACAGATGGCACATAAAGTGAGATGGTCTCACCTCAGATAAGAGGTGTACAGACAGAAAGAGATTCGTCAGAGTAAAATCACGAGGCACACCCCAGGCCCAATACCCTTACATGGGTATTAAATAGCACTGCGGCAGCTGGGGTTTAAGTTACAGTGACAGTGGATGGGAACCTTAGCAAGGAAACATAGGCGGGGAAACAAAGATTGCAATGAAAGACAGAAAAGGAGAAAACAAAAATGGAACAAGGGGAAATGAGGACTAGCAGCAAATAGGATCACAGTATAAAAGACAAATCCAAAAGTATTGTACCTGAATGCACAGGTCATTTCAATTTTTTAAAAATTTATTCATTCATGGGATTTGGGCATCGTTGGTTTGGCTAGCATTTATTGTTCATCCCTAATTGCCCAGAGGGCAGGTAAGATTCAACCACACATTGCTATGGGTCTGGAGTCACATGTAGGCCAGACCAGGTAAGGATGGCAATTTCCTCCCTCAAGGACATTAGTGAACCAGA
Source organism: Ginglymostoma cirratum (assembly GCA_024137785.1). Taxonomy (NCBI): domain Eukaryota; kingdom Metazoa; phylum Chordata; class Chondrichthyes; order Orectolobiformes; family Ginglymostomatidae; genus Ginglymostoma; species Ginglymostoma cirratum. The sequence goes on from JAHRHZ010000249.1 coordinate 1,375,642, forward strand.
CGGGTTAATATATTAAGAATGCTGAATTAACAACAAAGAAGTTGTAATCAGGGATGATATAATTATGATTACCGAGACATAGCTGCAGGTTGAATAAGTCTGGGAACTACATTTCAAACTGCATTCAATACTTAGAAAGGACTGACTGAAAGGGAAAAGAAGTGGGGTGGCATTGTTAGTAAAGGATTAAAATAGTGCAATAGTGAGAAATTATATTGGCTCAGAAATTCTATATGCCAAAACAGTCTGACGAGAAGCAGAGAAAAGTAAGTAATAACTGAAAATGATATTGGCAGCTGTTCATCATGCTCCAAACAGGAGTGATAAGGTAGGGGTTGACATTAAACAGGAAACTGATGGGGCTAAAGATCGATTACACATATCCTAGGATAGTAAAAGAGTAGCCACAAAGATAGTAGATGCAATGGTAGTAATCTTCAGGAACACGATTTCAAGGTGAGAGGGGAATAGTTTAAGGGAGATATGCGTGGAAAGTTCTTTACGCAGAAGTTGGTGGGTGCCTGGAACGTGTTGCCAGCAGAGGTGGTAGAGGCGGGCACGATAGCGTCATTTAAGATGTATCTAGACAGATACATGAATGGGCAGGGAGCTGAGGGATACAGATCCTTGGAAAATAGGTGACAGGTTTAGATAGAGGATCTGGATCGGTACAGGCTTGGAGGGCTGAAGGGCCTGTTCCTGCGCTGTAATTTTCTTTGTTCTTTGTTCTTTGAACACTTAGATTCTGCAAAAGTCTGAGAATTAGAAAACAACTAACATAAAAAGGGAACAAGCTAAAAAAAAATCAGGTAAATTTAGGCCAGTTAGCTGAACGCTACAATTGGGAAAATGTTAAAGTCTACTATAAAGGAAGTAATAGAACGGCAGTTAAAAATGCATAATATGATCAAGCAGAGTCAACATAGTACATGAACGGAAATCATACTGTCTAATTTACTAGAATTCTTTGAGGAGGTAACAAGCAGGTTAGATAAAGAGGAAGCAGTGATTTTAATATTTTGGAATTTTAGAAGTCACCACATATTGTGCTTCACACATTGGAGGCAGTATATTAGCTAACGAATAGAAGACAGAGTTGGAATATTGGAGCGTTTTCTAAATGGCATTGTAACTCACTGTGTGTTAGAGATCAGTGTTGAGAACAAAGAGAACAAAGAACAATACAGCACAGAAACAGGTCTTTGGCCCTCTAGGCCTCCACCGACACATTTTGCCCTTCATGCTAAAACTGTCTTCACTTACAGGATCCATATCCCTCTATTCCCTTCCTATTCATGTATTCATCCAGGTGCTTCTTGAATGCAGCTATTGTGTCTGTTTCCACCACCTCCTCTGGCAACGCGTTCCAGGCACTCACCAACCCTTTGTGTGAAAAACCTGCCTCGCACAACCTTTTAAACTTACCCCCTCGCACCTTGACCCTACGTCTCCAAATAACTGACCCCTCCACCCCGGGAAAATGCCTCATATTTTCCACTCTATTCATGCCATTCACAATCTTACGAACTTCTATCAGGTTGTCCCTCAACCTCCTGCATTCCCGTGAAAACAAACCCAGTCTATCCAACCTTTCTTCATAGCTAAAATCCCCCATACCAGGCAACATCCTGGTAAACCTTTTCTATACCCTCTCCAAAGCATCCACATCTTTCTGGAAGTGTGGTGACCAATAATCCAAGAGTGGCTTAAATAATGTTCTATAAAGCTGCAGCATAACTCGTCTATCCTTATACTCAATGCCCCTTCCAATGAAGGCAATCATGCCATAAGCCTTTTTTACTACCTTATCTACCTGCATTGCCACCTTCAGTGATCTGTGGACCTGTGCATCCAGATCCCTCTGCAAATCATTACTCCTGAGGGTTCTGCCATTCACTGTACAATTTCCACCTGTACTTGACCTTCCAAAATGCATCACTTCACATTTGTCCAGAATAAACTCCATCTGTCATTTTTCTGCCCATGCCTCCAACTGATCTATATCCTGCTGTACCTTCTGACAATCCTCCTCACTATCTGCATCTCTACCAATCTGTGTATTGTTCACAAACTTACTCATTAGACCTGCTACATTTTCCTCCAAATCATTTATATAGATCACGAACAGCAGAGGTCCCAGCACTGATCCCTGTGGAACATCACTAGTCACAATCCTCCACTTCGAAAAGCATCCTTCCACTGCTACCCTCTGTCTCCTATGACTAGTCCAGTTCTGTATCCATCTTGCCAGCTCACCCCCACTACCACGTGACTTCACCGTTGTAGCAGTCTGCCCTGAGGGACATTGTCAAAGGCTTTACTGAAGTCTACGTAGACAACATCAACTGCTTTTACCTCATCGATCATCTTCGTCACCTCCTCAAAAAACTTGATCAAGTTAGTGAGGCGCGACCTCCCCTGCATAAAACCATGCTTTACATTTGTTTCTAAATGGATACAGATCTTGTCCCTGAGAATCTTTTCCAGTAATTTCCCTACCACTGACATGAAACTCACAGGCCTGTAACTTCCAAGATTATCCCTGTTACCCTTATTAAGCAATGAGACAACATTGGTAATTCTCCATTCCTCCAGGATCTCACCTGTGGCTAAAGAGGACACAAAGATGTTTGTCAATGCTCCAGCAATTTGTTCTCTGGCCTCCCTCAATATTCTGGGATAGATCCCATCAAGACTCAGAGACTTATCTACCTTAATGCTTTTTAAGACACAAAACAGCTCTTCCTTTTTAATAGCAACTTGGCTTATAAACTCGACATTCCCTTCCCCGAGATCATCCTCTAAGTTCCTTCTCTTTGGTGAATACCAACACAAAGTATTCGTTCAGGACCTCACCTACATCTTCTTGCTCTGTACATAGATTCTCTCCTTTGTCCTCAAGTGGGCCAGCTTTTACCTGGCCACCTTCTTGCTTTTGTATACGGATTCTCCTTAATCCCGTTTGCTAATGACTTTTCATGACCCCTTTTAGCCTTTCTAATTCCTTGTTTAAGTTCCTTCCTACCTTTCTAATATACTTGAAAGGCTTCATCAGTTCCCATCCTCTTCAACCTTACGTATGCTTCCTTTTACTTTTTGACCAAGTTCATAACATCCCTGATCATCCAAGGTTCATGTAACTTGCCAAACCTATCCCCCATTCTTGCAGGAATGTGCCGCTCCTGAACTCTTATCAACTGCTATTTGAAATACTCCCACAATTATTTACAATATAGATTGGCTTGGATGAGGCGAGTGGCTAAACTATAGTTAAGTTTGTGGATGACATAAAAATAGGTGGGAAGTCAAATGGTGAGGATAACACAAAGGCTGTTCGATTCCACCCTCGGACGACAGTCTGTGTGGAATTTGCACATTCTCCCCGTGCCTGCGGGGGTTTCCTCTGGGTGCTCTGGTTTCCTCCCACAGTCCAGGGCTAGGTGCAGGCTAGGTGGATTGGCCATGCTAAAGTGCTCGTAGTGTTCAGGGATGTGTAGATTAGGTGGCTTATAGGGGAAGGTTCTGGGTGGGATGCTCTGAGAGTTGGTGTGGACTTGTTGGGCCAAAGGGCCTGCTTTCACACTGTTGGGATTCTATGATTCCTATGAGGAGAGATTGAGACAGTTATGAATGTTTTCACTGGATTTTAAAAGATTGAGCGAGGGTGTCATAGAAACCTGTAAAATTCTAACAGAACTAGACAAATTAGATGCAGGAAGGATGTTCCTGATGGTGGGAGAGTTTAAGCATGAGGGGTCAACTTGTAGAATTGAGATGAGGAGAAATTTCTTCACTGAAAGTGGTGGGGATCCTGTGGAATTCATTACCACAGAAAGTGGTATTGAAATATTATGTGTTTTCCAGAAAGTAGATGATCAAAGGTTGTTGGGATGGGCGGGATTAGGATATCGATGATCAACCATGATCATTTGAATGGCGGAGCAGGATTGAGGGGTTGAATAGCCTACACCTGCTCCGATCTTCTATATTCCCATGCGTCTAGGACCTGTACTCATTGGGGTTTAGAAGAATGAGATCTTATTGAATATTATAGGATTCTTGAGAGTATAAATGCAGAAAGGTTGTTTCCCATTGAGTGATTATCTAGGACAAGAGGGCACAATCTCAGAATAAGATGTCGCACATTTAAAATAGTGATAAGGAGAAACTTCTTGTCTCAGAGATCTGTAAATCTGTGAAATTTCTTACCAAAGAGAGCTGTATAGGTTGGATCATTCAGTATTTTCTGAGGTAAACCAATATTTAATCATGAAAGGAATCAAGGATTATTGAGAAAAAGACATGAAAGTGGAGTTGAGAATTTTCCAATCAGCCACGGTTACATTAAAAGCACAGCAGATCCAATAGGCTGAATGTCCAACTTCTGCACTGATGTCTTATGGTCTTATTATGATTGTCTTTCAAGTTTGGTCACTGATGCAATGCAGGCAACGTTGTAGCTACTCTATGTACAGCAAATCCTACAGGAACGAGGGTATGATCAGGTATTCAAATGGAGGGATGTTTCTTCTGGGTGAAGAAATTTCTCCTCATCTCAATTCTACAAGTTGACCCCTCATGCTTAAACTCTCCCACCATTAGGAACATCCTTCCTGCATCTAATTTGTCTAGTCCTGTTAGAATTTTACAGGTTTCTATGACACCCTCGCTCAATCTTTTAAAATCCAGTGAAAACATTCAATTTGTAAGAATACCAATTTAAGGGTAAAACTAACATTAATACTTATAAGGTCTTAGAGAAAATTTGTAGCTTGGGGTGTGGATGAGTTGTTTGTTAGCTTGCTGAGCCAGTTGTTCTGTGGTGTTGCAGACGCTTTCTTCTGGATTTATATGATCCTGTGGGGTGACGGTCTTGTCGCTTCTGGTTCTGTTGTTTTAGCAGCGACCCGCAGTATACCGGGTCAATTTCTATGTATTCTTCAATGGAGTCCCATGTTGAGCACTAGGCTTCCAAAAATTCCCTTGCATGCCTGGTGTCTGCTTGTCCCAGTATATTCACTTTGTCCCAGTCGAACTGACAGCCCTCATTGTCATTTGGTGCAGTGTTGCTGTAGGTTTGTGTGCGGTCTTAGGAGTCTGTAGTCATTTCTGATATGTTTTTGATGTCGGGTAGCATTGCTAGTATCTTCTATTGTACTGTGTCCTCTGACTGTCATTTGTTTTGGAGGCATCTCCGGATGAAACTTCTTGGGTATCCGTTGTCAGTGAAAACTTTGTTTTCAAAGTGACAAAGTGACCATACTGGCACCAGTGAATACCAGACACGCAGGGAATTTCTGGAATAACAAGCATGGGGCTGGATGAACACAGCAGGTCAAGCAGCATCATAGGAGCAGGAAAACTTGACGTTTCGGGCCTAAACCCGAAGGGTTTGAAACAAGCCCCATGCTTGTTATCTCGGATTCTCCAGCATCTGCAGTACCTTTTATCTCTGATACAATCAGGGAATTTCTGGAAGCCTGGTTCTCAACACAGGACTCCATTAACAAACACATAGAAATGGACTCCGTATAGAGACCGCTGCTAAAACAACAGAGCCAGAAGTGACAAGACAATCACCCCACAGGATCATATAAATCTGGAAGGAAGCAGAACACCAACGCATCGATTAGAGGCAGCACTGTTGCCTTGAAGGGTAACGAAACATCCGCACACCACAGAACAACTAGCTCAGCAAGCTAACAAACAACTGTAATATTAATATTGTATGTGAAGAGATTGCTATTTAGTAGGCAAATGTACTGCGATTGGTAACAATGTTGCCATGGGGAATGTACCAATCAATGAAGACTGACAGCTAAGTACCACACTTAGTTTATGATCTAAACCAGCAAAGTTGATCCTGACTTCTTGCTTTGTCCAATCGGAGGACACATTAGTCCCAATTCCCAAATGATTCCAGTTACATTCAGGCTTCTTAATGCCATGCTTATGTCAAATGCTGCATAGATATCAAGGACAGTCACTCTCACCTCAGTTATGCAGTTCAGCACTTTTGTCTATTTTTGAACCAAAGCTTAATCCAAACGTTAGGGGCTGGGTGGCCCAAACCAAACTAAGTGTCAATGGGCAGATTATTACTGAGAAAGTACTTAATGATAGTATTATCAATGACAATTTTCATTATGGTGTTGATAATCATGATGAGATTGATATGGTGGTAATTGGCTGGGTTGAATTTGTCATGCTTTTTGAGTATAAGACTTTCCTAGGCAATTTTCTACATTACCAAGTAGCCAGTGCTGTAGATGTACTGAAACAGCTTGACTCAGGGCACTGCTAATTCTGGAGCATAACGCTTTAGCACTACTGCCAGAACGTTGTGTCAGCCCACAATATTTGCAGTATCCACTGCTTCAGTCATTTCTTGATATTATGTGGAGTGAACAGAATTGGCTGAACACTGACATTTGTGATGCTACGGACCTCAGAGGGAGGCTGAGATGAGTTATATGATCATTATTGCATTGCTGTATGCAAAATAGCTGCTGCATTTGACACTGCAATGACAGTTGAAAAATACTTAATTGGCTTTTAGTTTAGAATCTGCTGTTTTGGAAGGACCTACTGAGATGCAAATCATTCTTTCTTTCTGGCTGTATTTGCCCCACCTAGTGGTCACAGTGTGTGCCCACTGGAGTACAGGCTTTTGCTGGCCCAATTCAAACGATGATCCCCCCCAAAGCCACAGATTGGGTTCAGTGCTGAATGGATCTGGCTGGGCAGAAATTCTGAAGCTGTACCTTTAAGAACTTCCCTGATCCGCAGGGATTTCTATTTCACCAAACGGTCCACAGTTCACCTCACCAGACTGGACTGAAACAGGAAAGGAAGAAAAATGCAGCAAGTTTCCCAAGCTCAACCCTTGCCTACAGGCTCTTCAGTTACATCCTGGCCTCCTACATTCAGTCACTGTCGGTAGCAGCTCCCCATTTCATAGTGAAGGAACTGGGAATTTTTTTTTTATGAACTTTGTCAGAACATGGTGTAATTTTATTTGTATTGTTCAAACTTTATGCTACCAGCACACACATCCGACACACAACTAATTCTACAGTTATGCCTGAAACAATAAGGCCACTATTAACATTCTCCAGATCTGGAGAGAAACAGTCTTGGCAAGCACAGGTAAACTCTCACTATTATTTTAGGCCCTCTCAGGCCATGAATCATGTCCAGTGGGAAGTCAGGGGATTCTTGAGTGAGAACTCTGGAAACCACTAATTCCAAAAGTGAGGAAGACCTTTTAACCAGGGAGTGAGAGAGTCAAGTCCCAGTTGTAAAAATGCCGACTCATGAGTGGAAAAATTCTTCTCTATTCAGGTTCCTTCACCAAACATTTGGTTTCTACATGTGTTTTTATTATAATTTGAAAGATTAGATATTGAATGCATTTCAAAAAGCACGGAATATAAAAATAAATCGCCATGAGTTGTGAGTTCTTATGCTGTTTCCTTACTTTTATCGTGTGCATAAAATTTTAGAATGACGCAGCATAGAAAGTGCCCAGTTGGTCCATGTGCCTGTTTGGTGTAAATATTCAAATAGCTCCAGTCCCCTTCTCCTTCCCCACATCCCTATAACATTTTGCCATCAATATTTATCCAATTCTCTTTTGAAAGTTTTGACCTTCCACCACTCTTTTAATCAGTATATTTCAAAATCACAACTATCATCATGTAGAAAATGTTTCTTTATGTCATCTCAGGTTGCCTTAAATCTGTTTAGTGACTGGTTAGTGGCACTTGTGCCGGTGGCACATGGAGGTGAATGAGGATTTAAGATTGACTAACACTGAACTTAGTTTACTCTGGCAGGGCACACTCTGAGCTGGCCTTGGTAACTGTAAGCAGATCGTCTTTCAATGTGGAGAGGCATGGTGTTATAGTAATGTCATTGGAACAGTATTTCGGAGTCCCAGGCTAATGTTTTGGGGAAATGGATTCAAATCCCGTCAGGCAGGGGATTGCATCAGGTGAGATTTCACTCCGTTTCCCAGAGCATTATCCTCGGTTTCTGGATTAGCCATTCAGTGAGAATAGAAGTATGCTTCCACCTCTGCTCATTTTATTCCATGATGTGGAGGTGCCGGCGTTGGACTGGGGTGGACAAGGTCAGAAATCACGTGACACCAGGTTATAGTCCAACAGGTTTATTGGAAAACACAAGCTTTCGGAGTCTCGATCCTTCTTCAGGTGTTAGTGAGGTGGCATCAGACACAGAATTTATAAGTAAGAGATCAAAGGGTCACACAACTGATGAGGCTGTATTAAACAAACCTAAGATGCTGTTAAATCTTTAATCAGTTTGAAGATTTTAATTGATTACTATGTATATGTAAAATCCCGTTAAGGCATCTAAATCAACACCCAAGAATGGGAATATTAAAACTTCTTAATAACAAGCCCAAACCAAAACCCCAGAAGAATATCCCTTCCCACATCGGCATGAATCTTCATTTCACACAAACCATCAATGTGAGCTATCTGGGTAAAATTATCAATTGTATGTTGATGTACTGAATTTTGGCCAAGTGAGTGATGCAGAGACATGTCAATGGGAACTGGGTCGACCATGCTCCAAAACTCATTTCACGAGGTCCGTACAATTAGAAACAGAGTTTTCCATTCATTTATTCTGAGTTGGATTAAAATCCAGGTGTAGGAACAGTAATTTTTTTAACAATGGTTTGTATTTATTCAGTGCCATCAATTAAGTAAAATGTTCCCAACAGGCTTTCAAAAATTGTAAACAGAGAAAGATTGACACAACAAGGAGATATTAAGAATAAAACAAGAAAATGCTGGTAATATTCAGCATCTGTGGAAAAAGAAAAAGAGCTAAGAGAAAAAGCTAAACGAGTCTTCATTTGAAGTTGACTCTTATTCACAATACATATATTTATGGGTTATGAGAATTGGAAAATGGAACCATATGGATATTACAGGTTTGAAGAGGGATTTATCACGTGATTTCATCAAAAAAAATTAAGAGTCGATGAGAACTACAGCTCATTTGATGTTTATTTAAAAAACAATGGCCATTATGTGTTGACAAACCTGGACAGAAATCCTAGGATCTATTTGCTGTTTAATGCCTTCCAGCAGCCTCTACAGTTTTGGTCTCTGTTTTGCCGCAAGCTTGGGACCTGTTAGCTGTTAATAAGAAGTTGGCACAGAGAAAACATCTCCCTCTCTTTCTTTCTCTTAGTAAAAGATAAACCTTAAAAAAAAAACAAGCAGAAGCGATATCTCAGTGAAGCACTTACTGGGAATCAGAGAAAGTTGTAAAAATCAATATCTCTGAACTCCTCATTAACCCTGAACACTGAAGTTTCAGTGTTGATTGATTACTCAATCCAAGGGCCTGGGTCTAACTGATCTTCCACCCAGACAGAGGGGCTGTCCATCATTCTGGCTAATATCAATATGATATCCTCAACAGGAAAGTGAAGCAACTGTGAGAGGTCAGCTCATTCATTTAACTGGGATACTACGAAGAGTTCTGGTTTCCTTATGTAAGGAAAGATACACTGCCATTGGAAGCATGCTCGAAAATGTTCATGAGATTGATCCCAGGTGTGGAGAAATTTTCTGATAGAGATGTTGAGTAGGTTGGGCTTGTAGTTTTTGATGTTTAGAAGAATAAAAGGAGGCCTCATTGAAACATACAAGATTCTTAGAGGGCTTAACAGGGTAGATGCAAACAGATTGAGAAAATCTAGGACCAGAGGGCATAATATCAGAATAAGGAGTCGTCCATTTAAAACAGAGATAACGATGAATTTCTTTCTCAGAAGCTAGTGAATTTGTGGAATTTTTTTTAACCACAGAGGGCTGTTGAAACTGGGTCATTAAGCAGACTCAAGGTGAGACAGATATTTAATCAATATGGGAGTCAAGGGTTATGGGGAAAAGGCAAGAAATGGAGATGAGGATTTCTAATCAACCATGTTCTCATTAAATGACATAGTGGACTCGATGGGCTGAATGTCCTACTTCTGCTCTTATGTCTTATGGATTTATTCCACCCTTGCAGTTTGGACTCTTGATCTGCAAGGATGTCCTTTCCGTTCCTAATTTTCTCCCCACCTATTATACTCCTGCAGAGCTGAGTCTTGTCACATCCATGAATGTTTGTGTCTTAGGATTAAAGACAACGAAGTCTGCAATATTGGCTTAGCTGATAATTAATCTTGTCACCTTTCTTGAAAATAAGTTTGTTTCAAATAAACAAGATATTGTGAGTTTATTGAAGGAAGCTGGTGGAAGTCTCTTTTGTTCTACATAACAGTGATAAGGAGAACCAAACCGACCAATATGGTGATTAAATCAGACATTGACACCTATGGTATGGTTCCTGGAACGGTGTGGTTTGATTTCCAACACACTCCTCCCATCATAGTTATAACATTCTTAAAGTAGGAGACAGTGATGGAAAATCAAACAGCTTTAGGGAATGAACTCAAGAGCTTAAGGCCCAAACAATTAGACCAAACACTGGGGTAACCTCTGGGCTGCTTAGATTCAAAATCACTTAGATTGGTCCAGAGATAATTAAACTCTCTGATTACGGGACACACATCATACAATAGTCTGACACTGTGTGGGCATCTGTGACTGTTTTGACTTTGGTTAGAAAATTTTAAATCTTCTAGCAAAACCAGACAAGGTATTTGCAGCATTTTCCACAACTAGATTTGACATTTGACATTTCTTTTGCTGCTTTACACTACAGATTTATTCTGCTCTGCCACGATGGTTCCACTGGCCAAAGGAAAGCTCAAATACAGGACACTCACCATCCTGCCTTGAAACTACATCACCTTTCCTTCACTGTCTCTGGATTAAAATCCTGGAACTCACTCCCTAAAAGCACTGTGAATGCCCTTATATTCCAAGAACCACAGCAGTTCAAGAAGGAAACTCTTCACCACCTTCTCCAGGACAACTAGGGAAGAGCAACAAACATGGGTCTTACAAGCGATACCCAAAGCCTGTGAAAGAATAGCAGAAAATATCTTAATAGGTCACCTTATTTAACGAACGACTGTCTTTCCTAATCAGCGACACTGGTAGGTTTACAATGTAATAGACCTAAACAGGCCCGATCAGTGAGAGAGAGAGGAAGTAAGACCATATAAACCCTCACCCTGATCAAAACAAGGGTGGAAGAGAATATAGAATGCGCTGATCCATGCTTACTTAAATCTGATGGATCAGAGAAGGGAAGATGAGACAAAAAAGCTATTTCCTGTTTAAACAAAGCTCTTTTGGGTGAGAGGGAAGGGAACAGAATGCACTTTGAGCACTTCACCAGAACCATTTCAGAGGTATCATCTTTTCCTCTCTTGTTTCACTTTGGGAGATAGTCATCATCCAATCTGAACATAACCCCAGGAGAGACAAAATAACTCAAGCAAACAGAAAAACAGGATAACATGCGCACCCACTCTGCTATTCATTTCTCTATGTTACATATCCACATGTATCTACATCTCTTATTCTTACATGCCAATGAAGTTTACAGTTTGGGAATAAGGTTTTTGGAACAATGATTCTCTTAGAAGTGAAGCATGTGAGGGTAGAAATATATACATCTGTAGGAGATCAACAGAGGACAGATAAAAACATGAGAAATAGGTGCAGGAGTAGACAATATGGACCCGTGACCATGTTACACAGTTCAATAAAATCAAAGCTGATGTTCCACTTTAGCTATAACTCACAAACTCCATATCCTTGATTACCTTTATCCCCTAATAGATTTGCAGATATAGAATGAGAAATAAAGGAACAAAAGGTTGTAAAGAGTGCATAGGCTTAAAGATTCAGTCAGCATTGCAAGGCAAAAAAACAGTTTACGGACTTAAGTCTGTCCTGTTCCTGGCATAGGCTAACACAAGGCCACCTCCTGTTTGAACATAGAACATAGAATCAGACAGAGATAGACCCAGTTTATTCTAGAAAGACTATGCACCACATAACATTAAGTTCTATAAGCAGCAACTCCTTTGAAGCTCTTTAAAGCTGGAAGGCTCAGGGAATAGATGACCTCCACCTTCTCAACGACAAATACAGATGCACATTCAATGCTCGCACAGTCAGCAACAGAGGCATCATCAAAACGTATCAACAAATGAAAGAAGTCGCCACAGCTAACTAGATATGCAGAGCACCAGAAGCTTGCACAGTGTTAGTGTTTCCAAGACTTGGAAATATATCACCGATCCTTCACTGTTGCTTGGTCAAAATCTTGGAATTCCCTCCCTAATGGTATTGTGGGTCAACCCACAGCAGGTGGACTGCAGCAGTTCAAGAAGGCAGCTCACCACCATCTTCACAAGGGAAAATAGGGATGGGCAAGAAATGCTGACCAGCCAGCGACGCCCACATCCCACAAAAATGAATAGAAAAAAAATGTCCTACCTATCAGACAAATGAATAATGAGTCCGCTATATGCATTTCAGTACTGGTGTGATGGTAGATACACAGGCTCTCTCGCCCAAAGGATGGTGGATCGCATAAAATACAATGTCCCGTTGCTGTTTGCCACAGGTAAGGTACTTACATACTCAATCAGACGGTCCATGGGTTTCTGATTCTACAACAGGACAACATTTGCCAAATAATCTTGACTGCGCAAAGAGATTTGATTGTCAATCTGTCCCACTGTATGGTTCACTTGCAGGAACCCTGTTCTTTGCAGGCAGAAAGAACACGCACACTCTAGGCACCCGTTTCAGCTTAATAGCCATTCTCCATTTCATTCCTCAGCACAAAGCCTTGACCCTACTTTGCCAATTTGGATTTAAATCAAGTTCAGTGATTAATTGTCAGTTATCATCCATCTATTGCATTCTCCAAAGCAAAACCTCCATCAATTAAAGTCTACTTGCCAACCAATCTGCACTCTCTTCTCATACAATATAAAATATTTTCCCTTTATAATATTATCCTTGCAAATGTTTTCAAGAGTGTAAAATGAAAAGCTCCAACAAAATGTTATTAGAGATTACAAGGTGCAGAGCTGCATGAACACAGCAGGCCAAGCAACATCAGAGGAGCAGGAAAGCTGATGTTTCGGGTCTGGACCCTTCTTCAGAAATGGGGGAGGGGAAGGGGGTTCTGAAATAAATAGGGAGAGAGGGGGAGGCAGATAGAAGATGGATAAAGGAGAAGATAGGTGGAGAGGAGGCAGACAGGTCTAAGAGGCGGGGATGGAGCCAGTAAAAGTGAGTGTAGGTGGGGAGTTAGGGAGGGGATAGGTCAGTCCAGGGAGGATGGACACGTCAAGGGGCGGGATGAGGCTAGTAGGTAGGAGATGGGGGTGGGGCTTGAGGTGGGAGGAGAGGATAGGTGGGAGGAAGGACAGGTCAGGGAGGCGGGGACAAGCTGGTCCGGTTTTGGGATGTGGTAGGGGGAGGGGAGATTTTGAAGCTTGTGAAGTCCACATTGATACCATTGGGCTGCAGGGTTCCCAAACAGAATATGAGGTGCTGTTCCTGCAACCTTCGGGTGGCATCATTGTGGCACTACAGGAGGCCCAGGATGGACATGTTGTCTGAGGAATGGGAGGGGGAGTTGAAATGGTTTGCGACTGGGAGGTGCAGTTGTTCAGTGCAAACCGAGCGTAGGTGTTCCACAAAGCGATCCCCAAGCCTCCGCTTGGTTTCCCCGATGTAGAGGAGGCCACAACGGGAACAGCGGATGCAGTATACCACATTAGCAGATGTGCAGGTGAACATCTGCTTGATGTGGAAAGTCTCCTTGGGGTTTGGGATAGGGGTGAGGGGGAATGTGTAAGGGCAGGGGCAGGTGTAGCACTTCCTGCGGTTGCAGGGAAAAGTGCCGGGTGTGGTGGGGCTGGAGGAGAGTGTGGAGCAGACAAGGGAGTCACGGAGAGCGTGGTCCCTCTGGAAAGCAGATAAGGGTGGGGAGGGAAAATGTTTTTGGTGGTGGGGTCGGATTGCAGATGGTGGAAGTGTCGGAGGATGATGCGTTGGATCCGGAGGTTGGTGGGGTGGTACATGAGGACTAGGGGGATTCTGTTTTGGTTGTTATTGCCGGGAGGGGATGTGAGGGATGAGTTGCGGTTGAAATGCGGGAGACACGGTCGAGGGCTTTGTCGACCACTGAGGGATGGAAGTTGCAGTCCTTGAAAAACGAGGACATCTGAGATGTTCAGGAGTGGAATGCCTCATAAGGATGCCTACCTTGAAGAAGTTACCCTCCTCCCTCCGGGAAGACCTCAGTGGATCTCCTCCCCTTCTCTCCCTATTTATTTCAGAACCCCCTTCCCCTCCCCCATTTCTGAAAAAGGGTCTAGGCCCGAAACATCAGCTTTCCTGCTCCTCTGATGCTGCTTGGCCTGCTGTGTTCATCCAGCTCTACACCTTGTTATCTCAGATTCTCCAGCATCTGCAGTTCCCACTATCGCTGAAACAAAATGTTATTATCTAGTTGTATGGTGGAGGGTTTTCCTGTGCAGCTGAATAAGTGATCCCGTTTTTCTTTGAACCAAAAATGAGACACTGAAGAATTAACTAAGATATTTGCTTTTAATAAACTTAACCGTAACCAAATTTGAAGAATTCATGTGACAGTGTGGACAGAAATCACACAAATAATGCTTTTATTATTTTACCTAGTAATGGTTCTCAAATCAAGTTCAGAGGACTTGCTTCCGTAACGTTAGACACATTATAACATATAGGAGGCAAAGATATTGTCCTGCTGCTAAACTGTAAGTCCGTTCCTCAAGCGTTAACAATGTTAAATACATACTATAAAAGTTCAAACTCTGCACAATGGCTATTCAGACTGAAATACGAACTCTAGCTTCATTTTTGGAGGAAAAATCAAGAGGAAACCTGCAGATATTGTTGCTCCAATATGAAAATGCTTGACAATGCTTGAGACCTCCAGTACAATGAACTGAAAATGTGTAAACACTTTCCCAACATCAGAAAGGATTGTACAATGACGTACATGTCCGAAGAGATCTGCAGTCAAATAACGTAAAGAGGAAATAAGGGTGTTGCAGGCATGGTAAATGTGACGTTGTTTTAAGTTAATCGGCTGGGAATAGGACAAGACATTTAGCTTCGTCACCATTGAATTGGATCATTGTTAATATGCATATTAATACACTCGATGAACAAAAAAAACCCATTCTCAGTCTTTGAAGCTGCAGACTACGAAGTAAAAGGTGAATGTGTACTAATTATTGGAAATCATTCACCTGAACACCACAGCAATGGATAAGCAAAGTAGTACACAAGAACATGATGTATCCCATATATTTATTCTCCAATATGAATATATTCAGTTGCAGGGATGTACAGTCAGCATTAGCACAAGTTTAATTTATCCTGGAATACTGAAGACTTGAATTCTGGCAAAAAGACTGAGCCTTACTTCACCAGCCCACCCCATTCCCAAATAATGGGGTGGAATGTCACAGCAGAGTCCAATTTCCACAGCTATGAAAACTCCACCTAATCATATACAAAAGAGACAGCCAAAAAATCAAGTCTTCTCAATGAGTACACAACTTCAAAGTTCAAAACTGTACACGGCATCCACCTCCCACTGCACTCATCCAGCACTCAGAATAATCCATAAACCATTTAATCACCTGAATAATATCTTTTATATCATCCTAAATCTTCTGTAGCCTAGTTTATGTAACCACACAAATCATATACCCACAAAAATGTCTCCACAGCAACTACAAATCACTGGGTTCCATTTATAATTTACATATTCGTTCACCGGATGTGAGAATTGCTAGCCAAATCAGAATATGTTGCCCGCTCCTAACTATCCTGGAAAAGGTGCTGGTGGTGAACTTCGGTCTTCAACCACCACAGTCTGTGTGATTGATTAATTGATTTTATTGTCACGTGTACCAAAATACAGTGAAAAGCTTTGTTTACAAGCGATACAGGCAGATCACAGCAGGCAAAGGATGTACGGATCAAAGAGAGTTAGAAGCATACAGGTGACATTGCACGTTACATTTGAAGCTAACAGTCTGATAACGGCTGGAAAGAAGCAGTTCCTGAACCTGCCTGTCCATGTGTTCAGGCTTCTGTATCTTCTGCCTGACGGAAGGTGCTGTAGGAGGTCATTACCAGGGTGCGATGGGTTTTTGACACGTGGTGGAAATAAAACCATAGTGCTGTTAGAAAGGGAGTTCCAGGGTTTTGACCGAGCCACAATGAAGGAGTGCAACATGGAGAGGAACTTGCAGGTAGTGGTGCTCCCATGTGTCTGCTGTCCTTGTCCGTTTAATGGAGAGGTTGCCAATTTGTAAGGTACTGTCATAGAGGTCTTGATGAGTATAGGATAAACTCTGCTGGCATTGCACATTGGGAATGGCAGGAATAAATGTTTAAAATGGTGAATGGTGGGTGAGTTTGCTTTGTCCTGAATGACAGTAGTGAGTGCCTTAAGTGTTTTTGTATCTGCACTCATCCAGGCCGGTGGAGAGTATTCAATCATATATTTGAACATTTGCTTTGTAGAAAGTGAACAGGCACTAGGGAGTCAACCTGTTAGAGCATCTGACCTGCTCTTGCAGCCAAAGTATTTATGGCGCTAGTCCATTTCAGTTTCTGGTTGAGAGCAAGGACTGCCCCATCCCCAACCACAGGATGTTGATGGTGGTGAATTTAGCAATGGGAATGCCGTTGAATGTCAAGGGAAGATGTTGTCTTGCTAGAGACAGTTATTACTTGCATCTTTCGTGGCACTAATCTTACGTGTTACTTGGCAGCACAAATTTGAATATTGCCCATATCTTGCTATATGGAGGAATGAACTGTTTCAATATCTGAGGTAAAGTGAACTGGAACCGTACAGTCCTGAACCCTTCTGTGCAAGAAAGACCACAGTGCAGAATCCCTACATAAATCACACAACCCTGAACTTTTACATGCAATAATGGTGCATTCCTTTAGCCTTTGTCTAAATTACAGACTTCTGACTTGTACTTTGGAAACAGTGAGGAAGATGGGGAAATCAGGACGTTATCAGCATCCTAAACTTGTTCTGGACCAATACTGACATCTAATCAAATTGTGAAAAAAGACCTTGTTAAATGACTAAACTTGACCCTTTAGTTACAAGTATCCCCAAAATGACAAAGCCACAGAGCTTTACACCATATTTCTGAAACCAGAATTAAAGGGGTAGAGAAATTTTGCAGGGATCACATGTCATGCAAAGTACTTTATACTCTCTTAGGGAAGTATAGGGGCTCTGGATTTTAAAAATGGAAACAAATAAGTCACAGTGTGGGGTGATAGCAATAGATGGCAGGCAGGAGTTGGATTAGGAGCTAAATTCAGTTTTTCTCTGGTGGCAAGCTATGGCAAAAGGGTCGGAGATGGCTGCAAGTTTGGGTGGGAGGAAGAATCAAGGAAATTATTAGTGAAAGCCTGAGGAGAGATACAGTGACAAGAGTACAAATATTCACAATGACAGGAGTACAAAGATTACCATTTTGTGAAGGGTAGGTCGTGCCTCACAAACCTTATTGAGTTCTTTGAGAAGGTGACTAAACAGGTGGATGAGGGTAAAGCGGTTGATGTGGTGTATATGGATTTCAGTAAAGCGTTTGATAAGGTTCCCCACAGTAGGCTATTGCAGAAAATTCGGAGGCATGGGATTGAGGGTGATTTAGCGGTTTGGATCAGAAATTGGCTAGCTGTAAGAAGACAGACGGTGGTGGTTGATGGGAAATGTTCATCCTGGAGTTTAGTTACTAGTGGTGTACCGCAAGGATCTGTTTTGGGACCACTGCTGTTTGTCATTTGTATAAATGACCTGGATGAGGGCATAGAAGGATGGGTTAGTAAATTTGCGGATGACACTAAAGTCGATGGAGTTGTGGAATAGTGCGGAAGGATGTTGCAGGTTACAGAGGGACATAGATAAGCTGCAGAGCTGGGCTGAGAGGTGGCAAAGGAGTTTAATGCGGAAAAGTGTGAGGTGATTCACTTTGGAAGGAGTAACAGGAATACAGAGTACTGGGCTAATGGTAAGATTCTTGGTAGTGTGGACCAGCAGAGAGATCTCGGTGTCCATGTGCATAGATCCCTGAAAGTTGCCACCCAGGTTGATAGGGTTGCTAAGAAGGCGTACGGTGTGTTAGGTTTTATTTGTAGAGGGATTGAGTTTCGGAGCCGTGAGGTCATGTTGCAGCTGTACAAAACTCTGGTGTGGCCGCACTTGGAGTATTGCGTACAGTTCTGGTCACCACATTATAAGAAGGATGTGGAAGCATTGGAGAGGGTGCAGAGGAGATTTATCAGGATGTTGCCTGGTATGGAGGGAAGGTCTTATGAGGAAAGGCTGAGGGACTTGAGGCTGTTTTCGTTCGAGAGAAGGTTAAGAGGTGACTTAATAGAGACATACAAGATGATCAGAGATTAGATAGGGTGGACAGTGAGAGCCTTTTTCCTCGGATGGTGACAGCTAGCACAAGGGGACATAGCTTTAAATTGAGGGGTGATGGATATAGGACAGATGTCAGAGGTAGATTCTTTACTCAGAGAGTAGTCAGGGCATGGAATGCCTTGCCTGCAGCAGTTGTAGACTCGCCAACTTTAAGGGCATTTAAATGGTCGTTGGATAAACATATGGATGATAATGGAATAGTGTAGGTTAGATGGGCTTCAGATTGGTTTCACAGGTCGGCGCAACATGGAGGGCCGAAGGGCCTGTACTGCGCTGTAATGTTCTATGTTCTATGTTCTATTGCATCAGCACAGAGATTATACAACTGAATGAGAGAATTGATGTATCTGACTCTGAAGGTAAACAGTGCGAATGACATGTTGTTTTGGGCCAAAATTCTGTTCAGGAAAAATAAAACAAATAAGAAAACAATAAAAGGAAATGAAAAAACTCCCAAAAAACCTTTAATTGCTCTAACAGCTACAGGTTGAGAAGACTTCATCTTGAGCTGTTCCTGCAGCTACCTTCAGCTGTGCTTTCTCTGAACCCAGTCCACAAAGCCTGTCCTCTATCGTATCTGAACTTGATTGTTTACCAGAGGTGCAAATTCAATGCTGAGTTTGACCACAAGCACAGGACTAATAATGGCTCTTGGGATCAGACAAACTACTATTTGACAAACATCATAATTGATTCAAGTATGTCTATGGATAGCTTCAGAAATGAGTTCCCTGATTGGGGCTGCTAATCTAGTCCAATCAGTGAGCCCCGGCTGACAGATATAAACAGGAGTGTCAGAGGTTCTGTTCACTCTGAGAGCTGGCTGTGAGGAAACTGGGTCAGTGTCAAGGATTTTCCACATGTAAATAAAGGGTGACCGCAATGGGATACTGGCCTCCATGGCGTCATTTCAGTGGCAATAAGAGAAAAGCTCACTCCTGAAGAAATTCACTCAGAACAGTCATCCTTGAGTTGGGGTAAGCATTTCTGGCATCATGCTGTTAATTGGGAAGCTTGACTCGCTTGATCCTGCCACTGAATACTGGATCCAGTTTGTGGAAAGAATGCATTATTGCTGCAGGGCAAATGACATTGGGGGAGATGAAAAGCAACAAGAAATTCTTCTGACAGCTCGTGGACATGCAGCTTTTTTGGTTATTAGGAGACTAATTTTCCTTGAGACACCAAATACTAAAACCTTTCAAGAGTTGACGAATTTATTTAAGGAATATTACAACCCCAAGCCGCCTCTAATTCTGAGACACTATCAGATTTACTCGGCAATTCGAGAATCAAAGGAATCCGTTTCGGGATTTTTGACAAGGTTCAGACAACTGGCACAGCATGCAACTTTGGCTTAACCCTTAATGAGATGCTGAGACACCATTTGGTAAGCAAGATTAATGATACAACAATGCAAAAGTGCCTATGAGCTGAAGCCCAACTATTCTTCAAACAAGTACTACAACTGGCCTTATCATTGGACTTGATGACAGGATACCAGATTATTTCAGTGGCCACTGACTTAACCTATCAAAACCTCTCTGTCAACTGCTTGTATCTCCCTAACAACTTGCCTTTCCATCTACTTTGGTGCCATCTGCAAATTTGGCTACAATATGTTCGCTTCCTTCCTTCAAGTCATTAATATACACTTAAACGGTTACCGTTCCAGCACTGATCCCTGTGGAAACCTGCTGATCACAGGTTGCTAACGTGAAAGAGAATCTCTTAGCGCCACTTCTGCTTTCCTTCCTTTTAAACAATTCTCTACCCATGCCAATATACTGCAGTGAATCCTCGGTATTGGTGGAATCAAAAATTGTGAATTTGCCTTTCCGCACCAAAAAATAAATATGAACAAAAATCAACGTCCATGGGCAAAAGTTCTGTAACCACAATTTTTAACCTATTTTTATATAAGCTTGTGAATTTCACCACTCACAAGGATTCCCAGAAATGGGACCTTTGTGGATACAGAGGAATGACTGCATCTCCAATACGTTGGGATTTTATCTTATGATTTAATGTTTTGTGAGGTACCTTCTCGAACACCTTTTAGAGTTCCAAAACAACACATCTACGGTTTCCCCTCTGTCCAGTCTCAATCAGACTTCCTCAAAAACACTAATAAATTAGTCAGACATGACATCACTTTCATGAAGCTATGCTTACTCTGTTTGATTACACTATGATTGTCCAATTGTGCCAATATTTCCATAATAATTGATTGCAACAATAGATGTTAAGCTAATCAGTCTATAGTTATCTGCATTTTGCCTCCTTGCCTTTTTGAATGGGTGCGTCACATGGAAAATTTTCCAGTCCTCTCGTCCTTCTCCAGAAACCAAAGTGTTTTTCTTGAAGTACAAACAATGCATCCAACTATGTGTGCAGCTACTTCTTTGAGGATCTTGTAGCATTTGCTGTATGTACACCCATACCACTATCAGGGAGGAAGTTCCAGGACTTGCATCCATCACTGGGTCACTGCAGGAATGGCAATATATATCCAAGTTTGGATAGGGAGTGGCTTTTTTTTTGTATATTCATTTTGTGGGGCATGGCTGCTGCTGACCAGCCAGTATTTATTGCCCGTCCCTAGTTGTCCTTGAGAATGTGCTAGTGAGCTGCCTTTTTGAACTGCTGCAGTCCTCCTGTTGTGGGTTGACCCACAAATCCATTAGGAAGGGAATTCCAGGATTTTGACCCAGTGACAGTGAAGGAACTCCGATATATTTCCAAGTCAGGATGGTGAGTGGCTTGGAGGGGAACTTGCAGGGGGTGGTGTTCCCATGTATCTGCTGCCTTTGTCCTTCTAGATGGAAGTGGTTATGGATTTGGAAGTTGCTGTCTGAGGATGTTTGGTGAATTTCTGCTGTGCATCTTGTAGATAGTACACACTGCTGCGGCTCAGCATCAGTGATGGAGGGAGTGGATGCTTGTAGATACAGTGCCAATCAAGCGGGCTGATTTGTCCTGGATGGTGTCAAGTTTTTTGTGTGTTGTTGGGGCTGCGTTCACTCCACCAAGTGGGGAGTATTCCATCACACTCCTCATTCATGCCTTGTAGATGGTGGACAGGCTTTCAGGATTCAGGAAGTGAGTTACTCGTCACAGTATTACTAGCTTCTGACCTGCTCCTGTAGCCACTGCATTTATGTGTTGAGTCCAGTTCAGTTTCTGATCAATGATAACTCCCAGGATGTTGACAGTGGGGGATTCAGTGATAAAACACCATTGAATATCAAGGGGCGGTCTCTTATTGGTGATGGTCATAGCCTAGCATTTGTGTGGCACAAATGTTACTTGCCACTTCTCAGTGCAAGTCTGTCCAGATCTTGTTGTATTTGAACATTGACAGCTTCAGTGTCTGAGGAGTCACGAATGATGCTGAACATTGAAGATTGCACAATGAACATCCCCACTTCAGATCTTATGATAGAGAGGAGGTCATTGATGAAGCAACTGTAGATGATTGGACCTATGACACTACCCTGAGGGACTCCTGCACAGATGTCCTGGAGCTGAGATGAATGGCCTCCAACAACCACAACCATCTTCCTATGTGTCAGGTATAACTCTAACCACTGGAGAATTTGCCCCCCGATACCCACTGATTCCAGTTTTGCTACGGCTCTTTGATGCCACACTCAGTCGAAAGAAACCTTGATGTCAAGGGCTGTCACTCTCGTTTCACCTCTGGAATTCAGCTCTTTTGTCCATGTTTGAACAAAGGCTGTAATGAGGTCAGGAGCTGAGTGGCCCTGGTGGAACCTGAACTGGGCGTCACTGAGCAGGTTATTGCTGAGTAGGTGCTGCTTGATAGCGCTGCTAGTGACACCTTCCATCACTTTACTGATGATTGAGAGTAGGCTGATGGGGCAGTAAATGGCCGGGTTGGATTTGTCCTGCTTTTTGTGTACAGGACGTACTTGGGCAATTTTCCACATTGTCAGGTAAATGTCAGTGTTGTAATTATACTGGAACAGCTTGGCTAAGGGAGCGACAAGTTCTGGATCACAAGTCTTCAGTGTTATTGCCAGAATGTTGTCAGGGCCTCTAGACTTTGCAGTATCCACTGCATCCAACTATTTTTTGATATCACATGGAGTAAATTGAATTGGCTGAAGACGTGTATCTGTGATGCTGGGGACCACTGGAGGAGGCTAAGATGGATCATCCACTCGTTACTTCTGGCTAAAGATCGCTGCGAATGCTTCAGTCTTATCTTTTGCACTGATTTGCTGGGCTCTTCCATCATTGAGGATGGGGATATTTGTGGAGCCTCCTCCTCCAGTGAGTTGTTTAATTGTCCACCACCATTCACAACTGGATGAGGCAGGACTGCAGAGCTTAGATCTGATCTGTTGATTGTAGGATCGCTTAGCTCTGTCTATCTCTCGCTGCTTATGCTGCTTGACATGCAAGTGGTCCTGTTTGGTGGCTTTATCGGGTTGACACGTGAACTTCAGGTATGCATGGTGCCGCTCCTGACATGTCCCCTGGCACTCTCCATTGAACCAGGGTTGATCCCCTGGCTTGATGGTAATGATTGAGTGGGGGATATGCCAGGCCACGAGGTTACAGATTGTGCTGGAGTACAATTCTGTTGCCGTTGATGGGCCACAGCGCCTCATGGATGCCCAGTCTTGAGTTGCTCGATCTGTTCAAAGTCTATCCCATTTAGCACAGTGATAGTACTACACAACATAATGCAGCTTATTCTCAATGTGAAGGCAGGACTTCGCCTCCACAACTACTATGCAGTGGTTGTTCTTCCCGATACTGTAATAAGTGGAGGCATCTGCAGCTGGCAGATTGGTAAGGATGAGGTTATGTATGTTTTTCCCTATTGTTGGTTCCCTCACCACCTGCCGCAGCCCCAGTCCATCAGCTATGTCCTTTAGGACCTGACCAGCTCGATCAACAGTACTGCTGCCGAGCCACTCTTGGTGGTGGACACTGAAATCCCCCACCCAGAGGACATTTTGTGCCCCTACCACCTTCAGTGCTTCCTCTAAGTGTTGTTCAACCTGGAGGAGTACTGATTCATCTGCTGAGGGAGGACGCTATGTGGTAATCAGCAGAAGGTTTCCTTGCCTGTGTTTAACCTGAAGCCATGAGACTTCATAGGGTCTGGAGTCAATGCTGAGGACTCCCAGTGCAACTTCCTCCTGACTGTATCCCACTGTGCCCCCACCTCTGCTGCGTCTGTCCTGCCGGTGGGACAGGACATATCCAGAGATGGTGATGGTGGTGTTTGGGACTTGGTCTGTAAGGAATGATTCCGTGAGTATGACTATGTCAGGCTGCTGCTTGACTAGTCTGTCAGACTGCTCTCCCAGTTTTGGCACTAACCTCCAGATGTTAGTGTGGGGGACTTTGCAGGGTCAACAGGCTGTTTCTGCCGTTGTCTTTTCCGGTGCCTAGGTCGATGCCAAGTGATCTGTCCCATTCCATTTCTTTGAGACTTTGTAGCGATTAGTACAACTGAATGGCTCGCTAGGCCATTTCAGATGGCAACCACAGTCAACCACATTGCTTGGAGGGGAACTTTCAGGTGCTGGTGTTCCCAGGTATCTGCTGCCCTTGTCCTTGTAGGTGCTGTCGAAGGAGCCTTGGAGAATTTCTGCAAGGCATCTTGCAGATGGTACAGACTGCTGAAACTGATGAAGGGAATGAATGATTGTGGATATGGTGCAAGTCAAACAGGCAGCTTTTGTCCTCAATAGTGGTGAGAGTCTTGGAGCTGCACTCATTTAGACAAGTGGGAAGTATTCCATCACACTCCTGACAAGTGTCTTGTAGGTGGTGAAACAAAAATAGAAATTGCAAGAAAACCTCAGCAGGTCTGGCAGCATCTGTGGAGAGAAATCAGAGTTAACGTTTCAGCTCGAGTGACCAGAGTTTTGAAGGGTTACTGATGAGCTTTTCTAGCAATTTCTATTTTTGTTTCTGATTAACAGCAACTGTAGTTCTTTTGGTTATTATCTTGCCGGTAGTAGGTGGGTTTTGGGGAGTCAGGAGTTGGGTTACTTGCTGCAGTATTCCAAGCTTCTAATCTCCTCTTGCAGTCACAGTATTTATATAGCAAAGCATGTTCACATTTTGGTCAACAGTAACTCCTAGAATGAATCCCAGGGTTCAGTAATGGTAATACCATTGAATGTCAGGGTGCGATGATTAGATTCTCTCTTACAGGAGGTGGTCATTGCCTGGCATGTGTATGGTGCAATATTATCCATGGCCTGTTGCTTTTGGGCATGGACTGCTTCAGTATCTGAAGAGTTGTGAATGGTGCTGAATGTTATGTACTCATCAGCAATATTCCTCACTTCTAACCTTATTGACGAAACAACTTTCAGATA
Source organism: Ginglymostoma cirratum (assembly GCA_024137785.1). NCBI lineage: Eukaryota > Metazoa > Chordata > Chondrichthyes > Orectolobiformes > Ginglymostomatidae > Ginglymostoma > Ginglymostoma cirratum. Next base: position 1,400,502 of record JAHRHZ010000249.1, read on the forward strand.
ATTGGGCTTCGGACACCACCCTGAGGTACTACTGCAGTTACATGCTAGGACTGAGATGGCTTTCCTTCACAACCAGCACCATAAAGTCATAAGACATAGGAGCATAAGTTGGACATTCAGCATATCGAGACTGCTCCACCATGCAAGGAGATCGTGGCTGACCTAATAATCCACTTTCCTACCTTTCTCACCATTATAGCTTAATTATTAAAAACCTGACTACCTCAGCCTTGACCTAACAACCCAGCCTTGAGAGCCTTCCATGGTAAAAAAAATTCTACAGCATTCACTACCTTCTGAGAGAAAAAAGTTGTCCTTAAATGTGTGACTCCTTATTTTGAGATTACGCCCGTTGTATCTACACTGTCCCAGAAACAGTAACAACCTTTCTGCAACTATCCTGTCAGGCTCAGTAAGAATCTTGTATATTTCAATAAGGTTACCTCTCATTCTTTTAAATTCAAATGAGTACTGATCCAACTTATTCAACCTCTCCTTATGTGATAGTCCCTCCATACCTGGTATCTATCTAATGAACTTTCTCTGGACTGCCTCCAATGCCAGAATATTTTCCCTTAGAAAAGGGGCCCAAAACTATTCACAGTATTCCGGCGGTGGTCTGACTAGTGTCTTGTATAGTTTTAGCAAAACCCTTCTTACTTTTTTGCTCCATATCCTCTGAAACAAAGGCTAACATTCAATTCGTTTTCCCTATTATCTGCTGATGCTAGTTTTGTGTGATTCATGCACAAGGACTCCCAAATCTACAATCTTTCTTCATTTAAATAATATTCAACTGCTTTACTCTTCCTGCCAAAGTGCACCATCATCCCTCATGTTAGATATGACTCCAATCATTAGAGAATTAATCCCCAATACAGTGGTTCAATTCTACTAGGGCTTTTCGATGCAACACTCAGCTTTTTGCTGCCTTGATGTCAAGAGCAGCCACTCTGACTTATCTCCGGAATTCAGCTTTTTTGTCCATGTTTCAGTCAAGGTCTTGATGAGATCTGAAGCCAAGGTGCCACAGAGGAACCAGAAATGAACACTGATTCGCAGGTTATTAATGTATACGTGCCACTTTATAGTACTGTCGATGGCACCCTCCATTATTTTGCCGAAGATTGAGAGTTGACTGGTATGTCATTCATTAGCTGGGTTTGGTTGTCCTGGGGACAGGATATATTTGGGCAGTTATCCACATTGCAGGGTAGATGTCAGTGTTGTAGCTGCACATGAATGAATCTGACTAAGGATTCGTCCAGTTCTGGAGCACAAACTTTCAGTGCTATAGCTGGGTTGTTAGGGCCCATAATCTTTGCAGCATCCAGTGCCTTCAGCTGTTTCTGCATATCACTTGGAGTGAATCAAATTGTCTGAAATTGATATCTAACATGGTAGGGCGCTTAGTAAGCACCATGATGGAGCATTCATTTAGCACTTCCAGCCAAAGATGTTTGTAAATTCTCCAGCCTTGAACCTCGTACTGACATGTTAGGTTCCCTATACCTTGAAAAATGTGATATTTGTGAAACCCCTTCTGCTGATTAATTGTTTGACTGTTCACCATTCACAACTGGGTGTGTCAAGACTGCAGAGCTTTGATCTCTTCTGTCAGGAGTGGGATCACTTAGCTCTGTGTACAACTTGCTGCTTCCGCACAATTACAAATAACTTCTTCCTTAAAAAAAAGGAGTGAATCAGCTTGAAGCAGCCAAGCGTATTACTAAAGAGGGCCTGAGTTAATGAGTTGCTTTCAGAGTGAAGTTAAGATATCCTTTCTTCAATATGACCCATGGCCTGAGTGATGCAAAGTTGCTTCGAGTTGCTTTACAGGCTTAAGAACAGCCTCTCTTGGGTCACGCAAGAATGCTCTAAAAGCTTTACTGATTTTATGGGTTGTTCAGCATAAATCGAGCAGCTTAAGTGCAGCAATGGCAAAAATTCCAAGTATTTGGAGTTCAGTCCTCACAATGTCATTTTGTGGAATCCACATCGCATGGACAAAATTCCCTTTTAGGCACATGCATGACGTAGAACCTGAAGTATTCTGACCCTGGGAAATTTGGTTAATAGTCACTTACACTTCATCAGCAAAAGGATGTAACAGTGTTTCTGGCTACCCAGATTTCCTCCCAGTTCAGTTACTTAGTGAGTGAGAGAAATTGTAGCACAGTTAAACCAATAGTTTTCTGAACATCCAGAATTTTCTCCATCAGCCCCCTATTAAATTTCAGTGCTGTCCGTCTCTATTGAACTCTAATTTTCACTGTACTGGAACTAAATTGGAATTATTTATCTTCTATCACTTCAGCTGTTAAGAGAACTGAGCCATTCTGACAAAGCATAACAGCTTTGTTTTTCTTTAATCAGTGTTCTCTGTCTTCTCTTCAGATCCCTCAACATGCAACAACTTATCTCTTTTTAGCACCTCAACTATATGAACAGCTTTCCCTGTTTTCACACATCCACTGAAGACCTGTTGCGTCTGGATTTGCTTCGAGAAACTTTGTTTTAATGCTATTATCTGTTTTCATGTTCTGGACTCTGAATACCCCTCTGTACTCAAATCCCATCAAACATTCAAAGGCAGGTAAAGCACGGGGTTAAATACAGACAAAACTCCCTCTGCACTGTCCTATCAAAATCTCCCAGCGCAGGTACAGCACAGGGTTATTATCAAAGCTAAGCTCCCTCTGCACTGTCATATTAAACATTTCCAAGTCAAGAATGGCACGAGTTTGAAGCATATAAATGCTTCTACACTGTGCCACCAAACACTCCCAGTACAGGCAAAGCACCAGGTAAGTTCAGAATTAAGCTCTCTTTACACTCTTTATATCAAACAATCTCAATTCATGTCACATTCAGGATGAATCTTACTTACCTCTTTAACCTACCTTAACCACAACCTGAGAAAAGCACCCTCTATTGGTTCAGAGTGACATTTTCTTTATTTGTGACAGGATTGTTGTGTCTGAATCAAATTAGTAACCTGTGCTGAATTTTGGGCAGTTGTATGAACTATGAACTTTGAATCAAAGACAACTGGAATGAAACTTCCTGACACATCAAACAATGGGTCCTTCCAGGAAGCTCCTTCTCAAGGGCAATCAAGTATGGGCACAAAATACAGTCCTAGCCAGAGTCATTTATCCCATGAATGAATACAAGCAAATAGTTGAGATACTTTGAAACCATCACTTGTTTCAATTGGACTGAAATTATGCTGAAGTCATAAAAGTACAAACCAGTGATTTTTTTCTTAAACACACAGAAAAATATTCCTTCTCACCTGAAGACCCCCGACCACTTCTTGAGCAGAATTTCACTGTACTGATCTCTGATTTCGAGTAGCATGTCGAAGTACTGATTTACTGGAAATCCATAACCCTGTAAAAGTAATGCAAGTGCTTCAAACAGCAGCACTCTGTATAGCAAAGAGCCAGGGTAAACAGGTTTTAAAATCCTTCACTGGGCTGAATAATTACTCAGGCTTGAGGCTGAGCACACGTTAGCATAGGTTTTGGCAGACCATCCCTGAGCAAACAGGAAGTGTCCCACTGACTGCATATCCATGCATCTTTCATCCAGTGAGGTGCTCAGGTTAACAGGATATGAAATAAAGAAATGCAGATAATGTCTTCATGATTGAAGGAACAATCAATTCACTGGTACTGGCAACATCTTAAACTTTAACTTGCCAATCTATGGAAAAAGGCTCATTGATAGAAAGTACTCCCAGCTCTAAGTCAGAAAACCTCTTTACCGTAACCCATTCTTTCTAGTACTATAGTTGGTGTCCACTGAACTTTCCTCCTTAGATCATCCGAGATCATCCAACCCAATCTTCATCCTCCCAAGTTCACCAAGGGTCATTGTACCACTATATAATTTCCATCATCCACTTTCTCCGCTGTGTGTGTTTGCATCCTGAGTAGGAGCAGGAGAAGGAAAACTGGGGAGCAGCAGCCCCTCAAAATTAAAATACACTATGAAGTTTTGGGAAGGTATGATGGATCAAGATTTGTGCGATTTTAAGTGGAAATTTGCAACATATTGCTTCATTAGGTTAATATCTCAACTGATACAAAAATGAGCAATTAAATCTTAACATGTTTTATCCTAAGTAGACTAAGTGCACCAAATAAATGAGTTACATTCTGTTTAGTTACATAGGTTCAGTGGTTTATAGTAATGTGTTGAGATTGCATTCTTCTGTATTATCTGGTTTTCTGTAAACAGCAAGGAACAGTAATCTTGTACAAGGTCTCCATCCAGTTTTTCAAAGGGAACCAAAAAGCTGGGGTTGTTGGACTTGTTAGGAGGAATTCAGTCGAATGGTTCAATACTCTACGCAGTTTAGAAGAATGAGTGGCGATCTCACTCAAATATCTACAGGTTTTACAGGGTTTCACGGGGTTGATGCTGAGAAGCTGTTTCTCCCTGCTGGAGAATCAGGACAGTCACAATCTCAGGATTAATGATCTGACCCCTAATGGCAGAAATTAGGATATATTTCTTGACTCATTGGGTAGTTTCACTGTAAATATTCAGCAAATGTACAATAACTCCTCACTTGATATTCTAGTTGCACTGTTTATAAATATAATTCAACTTTGGAGTGAAGCGCTTTAAGCAAATCAGATTTACCCACAAGAGTTAAGAAATAAACTGGAGTTAGCTTCCCCAACAAGTCTCTTCTTGGTCTCCAGCTCATCTCGCCCTGGTCTTCTACCTGAACGTTTTGGGCACTTACAGCAAACTTGTGAGAGGGGTAAAAGTAGATCAGGAGCAGGGCAACAAGCTAGGAAGAAGGTCAGAAATGATACGAAAGCAGGTCTGGCTCAAGGAAGTGAGTAGGGTGGCAATCAGCATATTGATCTGGTCATCCAAGGGGTTCGAAGTATCATAAGAATAAAAAACGGTTAGCACTTCTACCTCACAGCACCAGGAATCTGGGTTCAATTCCAGCCTCGGGTGGCTGCCTGTGGGGAGTCTGAACATTATCGCTGTGTCTACGTGGGTTTCCGCCAGGTTCTCTGGTTTCCTCCCACAGTCCAAAAATGAGCAGGTTAGGTGGATTAGCACAGGAGGTTATGGGGATAGAGCGGGGGCGCTGGATCTGGGTGAGATGCTCTTTGGAAGGTCTTCACTGTGATTTGTCTTCAGTGGTCAGGAGTAATATGAGTGAACAAACCCCAGGTTAAGGCTCAGCGTGCAAGTACAGTGAAAGAAGATTGAATTTTAGAATTAGAACATAGAACATTACAGCGCAGTACAGGCCCTTCGGCCCTCGATGTTGCGCCGACCTGTGAGACTAATCTGAAGCCCATCTAACCTACACTATTCCCTTATCATCCATATGTTTATCCAACGACCACATTTAAAGGCCCTTAAAGTACTGGAGCACATGTGGCTGAAAAAAATATATGAGGCATGGAATGATATTGCTTTCTGAAGTGCATGTTCTATTTTCATTTTCGACCCATATGTTCTTACATATACACGCAAGCTTCTTATCTACTAATCATTAGCCTACATACAAAACTGTTTCAAATTCCAACTGTGGAAATGTTTACCTGGAGAGTGTCGGCAAAGAGTACTAGAAGGTTTTTCAAATCCAAGACCAAGTTTGGGTCAGAGCAATATGACTGTATGTGAGGAAAGAAAAAAAGAGATATTTGTAGCCAGGCAACTTCAAAATGCTACACAACATATCTGACTTTGTGAGTCACTTGTTATTATTTCACTCTTTCATCTGAAAGATGGTACCTCTACCAGCACTTTTGTCCTTCTGAACTAGAAGTGTCAGGCTAGAAATGACGGAGGTTATTAATTAGGAGTAGTAGGACTGTGATACTACTTGGCTATATATTGTATCATAGACAATTACAATTAACACTGAATAGATAGTGCTTTTAAGATGATCACAATGGGGGTCCAATGGATCTAATGGCCTCCTTCTGTACTGTACAAAGTGACAGCAGAAAGTGACCTGAAATAAGCAAGATATATTTTGCTCTCTGAATCTGTATCAACATCTGAATGACAGTTTTCACATGTCAAATGGACTTAAGGCACTTTGCAGCAGGACTCGGAAAGGACTGAGAAGTTGAGATTCAGCCAAAGAAGCAGATTGAGAGGACTTTTGAAGGTGGGGAGAGTGGTAGCAAGTTGGAGTTACCAAAGATGTTGGAAAATGGGGTATTATTCAATTTCACAAATTTATTAAGTGGAACAGAGCAGAAGCAAAATTATTTTTAAACAAATTAAAATCAGCAACGAACTATATTCTGTTTCCATCTTCAGTGATATCTTGCAATTTCAGCAATGCTTTGAAAATGGTGATGGGGAGGAACTGAAGGAGACGGTGTGTGTGTGTGTGTGCGCGCGCGCACGCGCGCGTGTGTGTGTAGAGCAGGGGGGGTGCAGCAGATTTCACAATGTCACTTACTGAATGAGTCCTGAGCGCTGACATGGTTTTGGACACTGCCAGCTCCCACAGTTGATCAATGTACACTCTGTTCACCAGACCCTGGGTGGTGTGCAATATGTGGTCTTCAACTACAAAAAACCTGAAGGCAGAATTGGAACAAGTCAGAATCGGTCGCAATATCGGTGAATAAAATACACACATCCATGGGAAAAGCAAGCCTTGACTGTAACAGTTATCGCAGTTATACTTTACTCTGGATCTGTTGCAGTGTTAAGTTTTGCAATATTGTCTAAAAATCTTCATTCCTGGCTTGTCTTTCATTCATTCACATTTACCTGAAGTGACAGCTGTTCAAGATCAGGAGCACAACTATTTATCTGGTTTTGCCTGAATTAAATTTTACATTTGCACTCAGGATAGCAGAGAACTATCAATTCTTGGGGAGGGGAGGGAAGGGGGAGAGGAAAGAGGCAGAGAAGGGAAAGAAAGAGGGTGAAGGAGAGGGGATCAGCAGAAAAGAGACAGCAGGGAGGGTAAAGGAGGTGGAAAAGTGGGGAAAAGGGAGTGAAAGAGAAGGTGAAACAGGAGAGAAAGAGATAAAAGGGGACAGGAGGAGGATGAAAAGGGAGAGGAGATTGACATGAGACAGAAGGAAGTAAGAGGGTTTGGGGAGAGATGGAAAGAGGAGATAATAAGCAGGAATAGGAAAAGGAGGAAGGAAGAAAGGAAAATGAGGAGGGGAAATGAAGAGAAGGGAGAAAAAGAAGAGGGGCAGAAGAAAAGAACACCTTCTTGGCCAATATTTCCACTGAAATTTGTTTATTAGCAGGCCTCATTAGGTAGCTTCTTGGAACAGTATTCTAACAATGTTCTACCAATTTAGATACACTGCACTACTAACATTCCACCTAAAAGCCAGAATTGAGACCAAGACATGGTCTGAATGACTCAAGTACACACTGTTAACCAGCAGAATTATAGGTGAGCCCTGTAGGGAGAAATCTCCAGCTTAAAGCACCCTGTTCATAACTGTGAGACTGGTAAACAGAGATATGAAGGAAGCGGGCAAGTGAGGCAGAGGGAAGCGGGGAGTGGAGAGAGACCAAGATGTGGGGAGGGAACATGAACATGAGGGTGAGAATACAAAACAGAAATAGTGAAAGGCAAAAAAAACTAGACAAAATGCAGGAGGCACAAGGGAAAAAACCCAAGTTTGGAGAAGGGTACCAAAACCCGTATCCTGAAAATAAGCCCAGCAGAATCCCTCCACTAACAAAAACCACTCCAAAATGTAAATAATTAGAACATGGCACCAGTAGAACTTTTCCTTTGCATGAAAAACATACACTCACCCTACAATTTGATTAAAATACCTCCTGTAGCCGTCTAACGTTTCATGCTGGAACAAGACAAGCATTTTTAGTTAGGACAATAAAGGACTGCAAAAATAAAGCATTTTTTTAAAAAAGGGTCATACACTGGCATGCTCAGTAATTCAGGGCAAAAACAAAAAGGAATACTGTTTCATCAAGGTTAAAATGCTCTTTGGTTAATGGAAATGAAAGGGGAGATTATTCCTACCATGTTGGAAGGAGGCTGCAGGACTAAGCGGGCCTGTTTCTTTCTTTGTTTCCTGTAGTAGTTCTCAAATGTATCTTGGGCACCCTGGAGAAATGAAAAAGAAGAAAAGGGGATGTGTGTTGAAGTCGGGAGCGCGTGAACACATTTTTAAGGACTGACAAAAGCAGATTTGTTGTTGAAAGCCAGACACCTTTAACCAAGGCTCCTGCCTACACAATGGGCATTCCCTTTTAGACAGGAGTGCCCCAAAACCTCCTTCTACTTGGCCACTGTATCCCAATTGCACTCATTATCTGAAGCACCCAATTACCTGACCTCGGTGAATGGACATTTCCGCTCATTAAACTCTGCCTTTGTGATTTATCAAAAAAGCTAAAGGCGAAGTTCTCAGCATTGGGGTAAATTATAGAATCATACAGCATAGAATGAGGCCACTCAGTCCATAAGGCATGTGCTGGTTCTATGAATCAGCAAGCCAATTAATTCTTCTACTCTTCAGCCCACAGCCTTGCCAATGTGTAGCCTTCAATTATTAATGTAACACGTTTTTTTGAAAGTTACTGCTGAATCTGATTCAATCTGTCTTCCAGAACATAAGAAATTTACTGAAGGGAAATGCTTCTCTCCGTTTTTATGTGGCTTACTGCTTGAGAATGACAGATAAAAAGGGAGAGAGCACTAAGAAGACTGATGAAAATAATTCAAGGTATCAGCAATTTTTGCTGCAGAAAGGTCAAAGAAATTGCCCTTGGCAATAGGGGAGATTCTGAGGTGACTTAAGCTAAGTTTTCAATGTTAGGAAGTGAACTGGAAAAAAGCAATTGCAGGAAATATTCAGAATTACAGATAAAACAAATACAAAGTTAGGTAATGGATAAGAGGGAAAGGCAGGCGCAAGACTGCTAACTAAAAAATAATGAAATTGCGATTAAGAGAAGAAACCATAATTCAGTATAAATGCATTCAAGAGGGAATTACATAGAGGGAGTTGAGGGATGATGCATGATGTATAACAATTGTAAGTGAAGGCAGATTTTGTGGGGTTAATCGATCATTAGACGATAGGTGTCTGGCCAAATGGTCTTTTCTGGTTCCTAAAACCTCTCACTCTAATGAGCAGCGAATACAGTAGCATTGATTTCAGTAGCAATACCAGCGACGCCATTCTGTGCCTTTAAAACACTCAACTCCACAAAACAGGGTGCTATTTTCACAAGCAGATTTCCTGTTTCCATTCATTGCAAAAGAACAAACTATAACCGGTTTTTAAAAAAAACACACAGAACAAAAGAGGTTTTAAAGTCTAAATGACTCTGGACTGTGGCTGATTTTAATGAGAGGACCTTTCTCTTCCTTACCACCAGCCCCCACACCCACCCACCCCCTGTACAAAACAACTATTTACAATTATTGTTTCTGTTTAAAGTTTTAAATCACAGTAACCTTAAGTGGCTCAATAATCCCCTGACGTTTTAGGGATGGAGTGCATATTCTTTGCATAATTGGGGCAGCGTCCTTGCATTGTTACTTGCATTAGGATCTCTCTGGGGGTTAGGCGGAGCAGGGGGTTTTACGTGGTGAGGGTAGAGGATTTGTTCAGCTGCATAAATGGTATTTGTGATGAGAGAAAACAGTGTCTCCAACAGCCGGGAAATAGATGCTTTCTGTGATCCCTGCTCCAACCACTCAATGATAACTTGAATTTAGATAGCACCTATAATTCAGTAAAATCTTTCAAAGCGATTCACAGGTGTGTTAAAATGTGACACGGAGCCACATAAGGAAGTATTAGGATAGATGACCAAAAGCATTTTGAAGCAGGAAAGAAGAACAGAAACAGAGAGATTTGGTGTGGCAATTCCAGAGATTAGAGCATACGCAGCTGAGGGAATGGCACTAATGGTGGAGTGACTACAATAGGAGAACCACAAAGATCTTGGAGGGTATGAGACCCGGAAAAGGTTACAGAAATGAGGAAAATCATTTCAATCATTAGCGGAGATACAGCGGTGGTGTAGATGAAAGGATGACAGTCACAGAATCTTAAAGCACAAAGGAGATAACCCATCCCCCATCATACCTGTGGAAGTTCTTTGAAAGAACAATGCAATTAATCTAAACTGCCAATCTTTCCCAATGTCAAAAAAATTTATCCTTTTCAAGTTTCTATCCAATTCTATGAAAATGTCGATTTAACCAGTTTCTACCATCCTTTTGGGTTCCACCCTTTCTCAGTCTTCGTTGTACAAATTTGGTTCTAATTTAAAACTTTCTAATTTCTATTGTCATAGTTTTGGGCAATTAATATTGATACCTCTGATTATTGACCAATGGAAACAAGTTTTGCCTTATTTACTTCAACTTCAAAACCACTCAATGCAATCCCTTCTGAGTTTTCACAGCCCTAAGGAGAGTAAACTCTGATTTCTCTAGTTTCTCTACAAATAGACAATATGTTAAAATTTAAAAAAAACTTAAATATAAGATTCAGGGCAAGAGATCTTTAGAGCTCAAAGAGAGATTTCCTTTTCCACACCCCTTATCATTCCTATCCTGAGGGTGAGTTAACAACAGCTTTGCAAGTAGCTTTACCCAAGCAACCAACTTTCATTTGTGAACCCATACAGCCCATGTCAATCCCTTTTCAATGTAACTATCTTTTAGTTTATCTTTCAGCATCATACAATTCTGCACTCTGAATTTATGACCCACTTCAAGGCTTGAACATTGAACTAGCCTAGCATTCTATTCCAGTATTTGGAAGTGCCTCATTATTTAAAAAGCCTGTCTTTAAAATGAGATGTTAAACGGAGACATCATCTGCTTGCTCTGATGTTCAAGGATTTCACAGCACCATTTGATGCAGGACGGTGAGTTCTCTCAGGGTATTCGTTAACATTCCCCTTGATCCAAATCAGATTAGTTAGTCTATTTGTGGGATATTGCTGGATTTTCCTGCTATGCAGCACTTCAACATCATTTGTTGCCCATGAACAGTTTTGAGAAACCGCACATGCTACACAAATTCTAGATGATTTTTCCATAAGGACTTGCACTGAGTTTCCGGAAACATCAGTCTTCAAGAAAGTGAACAACTTCTCACATAAGGTTACGTAAGGCATAACCTTTGAAGAATCAAAAGGAAATTAAAATAGGGCATGTTTTTTAAGACAAAATATGTTTTACTACATCTAATAAATGCTGTTTAGTAGATACATGAAGTTCAGAGTCTTTTCAATGACTGTTTCCCCAATCACTGCTTTCATGGAGATTTTGTGCAAAATATGGAGGACACGCTACCCCATTTCTCCAGCCAGGGTGTTCACAAGTATTCCAACAAAATTACGGTACACACCTTGAATAATTTTACTGGAAACTTATCTGCAAAAATTCTATCGCATGTTCAGTACAATTATTCCCTTCATTCGTCACAGTAGTGTGGGTGGGTTTTCAGATTACTTGGGATAACTGTGGACAAAAAAAACCAGGCAACACCAAGAAGTGAAACAGGAGAGAAAACAAGGTAAAACAGGAAAAAGATCAATTGTACTAGGCATTGGCTGATCAGGAAGTAGTGAGAATACAACAATGTTGAGGTGCTGAGAAGGAATGGTTTAGGCTTGAGAGATCACAGATTTGCTATATATAGTGCAGGAAGAGGCTTTCTGAATAAGCATCATTTTTTTAATACTTTGTGGGACATTGCCAGCTGCCTCGCATTTATTGTCTGTCCCTAATTGCCCTTGAGGAGGTGATGATGAGCTGCTTTCACAAACCACTGCAGTATATGTAGGTAAACCCAGAATCTTACTGTGTGCCATTTTTCTGCCTTCTCCCAGTAACCTATGCATTGCTCCTTTTCAAATAGCAATGTAATTCCCTTTTAAATGCTTTAAATGAACCTGCTTCCACTACAGCATCAAGTGTTGAATGTCAGAGCCTCACCACTTGCTGTGTTAAAAAGTTTTTCCTCATATCACTTTTGCTCCTTCAAATCCGTGCCCTCTCATTCTCAATTTTTTCACAAGTAGGAAGATTTTCTCCTTATTTACTCTGTCCAGATTATCCGATGTGACTTGGTTTAGCACGAGAATGTCAGACGGTGGAAGCATGTGCTAAACAAGGACTTTGAAGCACAACAGGAATGAAAGGAGAAAGCTCAGAGTTGCACTGACCGCAGCAAGCATTGAGGGAATAGTGGGAAAGCTGAATTTAGAAGCAACAGAGAACCATGTCGTTGAACAGCGCCAGGTTCCACCAGCTCAGGCTTGGATGCCTGGCGCCGTCTTTGAGTGCGCAGTCTGGTTAGCACAGAAAGAAGAATTCTTTAAGTCTTGGGGGTTTGTGACATAGCAGTTTAGCTATTTAGCTCATTGCAGCTTAGAGGCAAGGAACAAAATCTATTTAACAAAACTAATAAGGTCAGCACCCGCAGCATTTTCAAAACATAATCACATGCTAAGAAAACAAGTGTTGTAATGACCTGAAAAGCTAAAAGCGTGATTGACATAATAAGATCAGAGCTCCCTGGCAACCCTTGAATGTTGGATTGACGGCGTCTTGTTAAATTCAGTTTTGGACACACTATGCCTACTGGATATCTTTCAGTGAACCCTGAATTCTGCCAAGTTATGCTCCAGAATTCCTAAGCAGACAGCACATCAATTACAAACTGAATATTTGTATGGTATATTAAAGCAACTCTAGTGATCCCTTGCATGCAAGAATTTCTGTCAGTTTTGTGACTGTGGACTGGATATCAGTGTATAAGGTATCATGTTTGTGGAAGAAGTTAACAACCTCTGTATTCATAAAGCAGTTTCTTCATTGAACAGATCTGGTTTCAAATGGCTGTCTCACCCGTGCTGCACAGAAACTGTCTGCAAAATTTGATCCAGGAGGGGCCGACAACGTCACAAAACATTTAAATACAATAAGGGGGTAAAATGGGCAATAAGTGGACAGGCTCGAAGTCTGGGTTTTACTTAAGTAAGTTGGGTCTATGCCCAGGACCAAAAGCTATGTCTATTTATGCTGAAACAAAAACAGAAATTTCTGGAGAAACTCAGCAGGTCTGGAAGCATCTGTGGAGAGAAAGCAGAGTTAACAGCTTAGGTCCAGTTACACTTCTCCAGAATATTTATGCTGATCCCATTTAGTCCATCCTCCTCTCTCATTCTTGTCATCAGCTGTGACTGCAACTCATTTTTCTCATTCAACCTTGCCATTTTCCTTCTGCCACCTCCTGATACGTTTCTGTTTCATATTGCTGCTGCTCCTTTCAGCTTTTCTACTTGCTCTCAATTCTTTTCCTTTGAGCTCCTTTTTGCTTTGTCTCTATCTTCCCAGCATTAGGCCCCCAATCCATCCCTATAATTTGCCATATCATTCCTTCCAGTATTTCATATGCGACGGGGTGGCTGAGAGGTTAAGGCAAGGGACTGCTAATCCACCATGCTCATCACGCCTGGAATTTCATTCTTATTGCTATTGGCGGCATGGTGGCTCAGTGGTTAGCACTGCTGCCTCACAGCGCCAGGGACACGGGTTTGATTCCAGCCTCGGGCGATTGTCTGTGTGGAGTTTGCACATTCTCCCCATGTCTGCATGAGTTCTCTCCCGGTGCTCCGGTTTCCTCCCAGAGTCCAAAGATGTCCAGGCTAGGTGGACTCACCATGTGTAGATTAGGTGGGTTACAGGGGATAAATCTGGGTGGGATGCTCTGAGGATCGGTTGTTGGGCCGAAGGGCCTGTTTCCATACTGTAGGAATTCTATGAGAAAGGGGTAAAGGATCTGTCAGCTTGACATCAATAGTGGGGAAACTGATGGGGGCCATAATATGCGATAAAATAGATGTAACACTTAGAGAAAAATAAGTTAATACTGTATAGTCAACATGGGTTTATCATGGGCCGGTCATGTGTGACTAATTTAATCCAGTCATTTGACAAGGTGGCACAGACAATGGATGAGAGTGGTGCTGTGGATGTTGTTTTTTGGACTTAGGAAGCATTTGATAAGGTGCCACAAGGCAGAAAAATTAGAATATTTAGGATTTATGGGTCCTTGGCAGCACAGATTAGAAGTTGGCCAAAAGACAGGAAACAGAGGGTATGTATAAATGACTATTTCTCAAAATGGAGATGAGTTGAAAGTGATATACCCCAGGGACTCTTGCTCTTTTCGATTTATATAAAGGATTTGGAGATGGGTGTTGAGGGTAAAATCTCTAAAATTGCAGATGATGTTAAACTAAGGAGAAAAGTGAACTGTGAGGATGTCACTAAGCAACTTCAGAGGGCTTTGACAAATTGGCCAGATGGGCAGACACATGGCAGATGAATTTCCATGCAGAGAAATGTGAGGTTTTGCATTTTAGGAGAAACAAGCAGAGTCAATGCAGGTTCAATGGCACAACTTCGAGCGGATTGCAGGAGTAGTGCGAACTCAGGGGTCAAGCTCATAATTCTCTGAAGGCAGCCAGGCAAGTTAAAACAGTTGTCAAGAAGACTTATAGGATCCTTGGACTTATAAAGAAAGACACAGTGTAAAAAGCAAGGAAGTGATGTCACATGTCGACATACCATTGGTCAGACAACATTGTGCTTGGTTCTGTGCACCTTATTTAAGGGAGGTTGTTAAAGCCCTGGAGAAAGTGCAAAGGAGATTTACTAGAATGATAACAGCAATGAGGGATTTTAGAGACAAGGAACGATTAGACAGATTGGGCTTATTCTCCTTGAAGCAGAAAAGATTAAGAGATGACTTTACTGAGGTATTCAAAATTATAAACAATTTTGACAGAGTAAAGAATATAATCTGTTTCCTCTGATTGGTACGTCAGTAACTAGGGAGTCACAATTTCAAGACTGTCAGCAAGATAGCTAGGAGTGAGATGAGGAGAAACTTCTTTACTCAGAGAGTTGTTAGGATTTGGAATGCGCTGCCTGGGTGAGTGGTGGAGCCATATTCCATAGGAGGTTTCAAAACAGAGCTCGATATATGTTTTGAAGTGATGAATATAGAGACAGGATGGGGAAAATGGGGCCAGCAGCTTTATTAGGAGCTGGTACAGACAAGATGGGCCAAATGGCCTCCTTCTGTACTGTAAAATTCTATGATTCTATGAATATCTGAGGAGTTTGTGAATGGTACTGACCACTGGCAGTCGTCAGCATATCACACTCATCTGATGGAGGCAAAGTCATTATCGAAGCTGCTGAAGATGGTGTGTCTGGGGAACTCCTGCAGTAATGATCTTCCACAATTAATCCTACAATCACCTTCTTTTGTGACAGGTAATATTCATGCCAGGTGTTATTACAGCCAGAAAAGATTGCTTCCCTCTCATTCCCCAGTGATGTTAGTTGTACAAGGGATCCGTGACAGTTTCGTCAATCAAATGATGCTTTGATGTCATGGGCAGTCACCATCACCTCACCTGTGGAATATACCTCTTTTGTCCACATTTAGACCAAGACTCTAATGAAGTCTGAAGTTGACCAGTCCTAACCTCATGGTTGTCTACAACGTGTAGGGAATAAAAATCACAAAATAGAACACTGCAGCAAATACCAGCTGAATGTCTCAAGCATCATGAGCACTGTAAAATGTACCAAAGTTTCACTGAAGTGTAACTGGGGGAAGAACGTGACATCCAGTCAAGGACAGATGGTCAAAAGCTAGATTACTTACATATTGTAGGTATTTAGAGGCATCTTAAAAGAGGAGACAGAAGTAGACAAAAGGAATGATTTCAGAAGGGAACAGAGCTTGGGCTTCAGCAGCTAAAGGTATATCTGCCACCAGTGCAGTCAGTAAAATCATGGAGGCACTCAAGGCCAGAATTGGAAGAGTGCAGAGATCTCAAACGCACGTAGGACTAGAAAGTGTGCTTCCATATCAGCAAAGCAACAAGCAAAGCCTAACAGATGCTGGAAATCAGCAATAAGAACAAATAATACTGGAAATACTGAGCAGGTCGGGTAACGATGGACGCATATTAACTCTGATGTATGGTGCCCAGAAATCGACACAAGACACCAGTTGAGGTAAACCAGTGTTTCATTAAGGCCGATTGTACCTCCCTTACAATTGATAAGTACTTGGGTAAGTTAATAGTAGGCTCTACGCTTTCCTAGAAATGCAAAAGTCAGTGCCTTAAGTCGAGGCGGGGACTGGAAAATTGGGAAAACAGCACACAGAGAGAGCAGGCTTTTTAAAAAAATAATTAGCTTGGCTCCTCTCTAACTGCTGTCTCCACACAGCATTAATTGGAAGAGCAAATCCAATGTTTGTAATAAAGCTTCAACAGGCAGTACCTTTTCCCTTCTTCTTTTACTTGTCAACACTTTAGGAAGAGAAATGTGGCGTTGGGGGGATGGTGGGTGGAGAGAGACTTTATCAACTTCACTGTTTGGGACTTAATCATCTGTGAAACAGTTGCAATACAATATTTTCTAGCCTGTCTGAGCGCCTTTCTGTGTCGGCTCAACCTTTCCACCCTTTAAATTGGTCGAGAGATCATGATAAACTACCACTGAAGTGTCTAATTGTGATCTCAGTTACAGTGGCATTGTACCTTCAGCTGGTATGCTGTGTAGGAGCTTGCATCCCCTTATTGTCCTCCCACCAGGAATGAGCGTAAGCCTATCTCGCGCTATTGTACCATTAACTCCCCTGGAATCCCCAAGAGTTGACAATTTAATACAAAGTTCTTTTTGAGAGCAAGTCTGAGATCTTTTCTTTTTCTCTCTCTCTCTCTCTCTCTCCAGCTTTGTCTTTCTTTAAGTGCTGGTGTTGTTCAAAGTCCTTTTCAGACTTGATCCTATTCTGCGTCTAAAGGAACACTTCATATAGGACTTGTTTTGACGTTTTTCCTTCCATTGTCTGCACTCGGCTTGTAATGCTTCTTTTGATCCCACGTGTGAGAGAAAATTTTTAAAAAATCAATTTGGAAATGTTTACAGAAGATGTTTTGCTTCAAATTAATGGGTGTCATTTATTTCCCTGTGAAAGAAGAAGCATTTTAGGTACAATGGGCTGGACAAGCAAGTTTATTTTATTTAATTTTGAAGCATACCTTCATTTCACCAAGTAGATTATATCTTAAAAAGAGAAAAAAAAATCAAAAGATGTTAACATTGCCAGTGTTAGAGGGCTCAGAAACGACAGCCAGGGTCCATAGCAATACTACACTCTGCTGTTGATAAGTCACTAAGCCAAGCAATAAGAACAGTACAACCTGCAATTACATAGCATCTTTAATGTGAACATGTGATTAAAAAATTGATCAAATATCCATTTGAAACATTGACTTAAAGGAGGACATAGGATTGTAGAGGTTTAGAGAAGGAATTCCACAGTTCAGGGTCTACATAATTGGAAGCAAAGGCACCAATGGAGGAGAGGCAGACACTGTTGAGTTGCAAAAACACAGAATTTGAGGAATGTGTGGATCGGGAGGTGTAGGAGTAGAGGAAGTTACAAAGATAATAAGGACAAGGCCATGAAGGGATTTAGAAGAATGAGACAACTGCACTAAATGCGTGTATGTCCATGACAGATTTTAAAAAGTCAACTATTTTAAGATTATATTTTTGCCCCAACATAAAACAGCAGAATATGTAAAATGGGTAGCAACAGTTTTTCTCATTCAAGTAGGAACAGTGATAGACACAAGAGAATAGAGACACACTGCCATTCGAACTATCATGTCTATGGAGTTTCTAGATTCTCAATCATAGGAATTCACCCTAACCCGATATTCCTGTACCCAGTAACATTTTTGTCCAAGCAACTAATTGCCTCTAAATTGGAGGCCTGGGTTTGAAGCCAAGGCAGATAGCACAAGACAGGAAATTTCTTGGTTCACCCAGCCCGCCCTGAGACAGATTCCTCCGAATAGCAAAATCTTCATTTCTGGGGTGCAGTGAATGAATCCAATCCAACCAATCCAAGGCACAGATTAAAGCAACCTCAGGGGCTGTTGAATGCCAAGGCAAGATGTTTAAAAATCACTCAACCCTCATAAGACACATTGGCAGAGATGATGGCCCAGTGATATTAACGGTAGAGTATTCATCCAGAGACCCTGGTAATGTTCTGGGGACCTGGATTTGAATCCTGCCATGGCAGCAAGTAGAATTTGATGCAATAAAAATCTGGAATTCTGGAGTCTAATGATGACCATGAAACCATTGTCGATGGTCACAAATACCCATCATGTTCACTAATGTTCTTTAGGGCCACCCTCACCTGGTCTGGACCACACATGACTCCAGATGTACAGCAATGTGGTTGACATTTTACTGCCCTCTGGGCAGTTAGGGATGGGTAGTGACACTCATGTCCCATGAATGAATTAAAAAGAAGATAGTAAGACATAGGGACTTCTGGATTTTGAGTGGATTTTGGCAATATATTTCCAACTCAGGATGGAGAGTGGCTTGAAGAGAAACTTGAGGGTGATGGTGTTCCCATGTATCTGCTGCCCTAATCCCTCTAGATGGAAGCGGTCGTGGGTTTGGAAAGTGTTGTCTGAGGATCTCTGGTGAATTTCTGCATGGTATCTTATAGATAGTGCACACTGCTGCTACCAAGCACTGGCGGTGGAGGGAGCGGATGTGTGCAGATCTGATGCCAATCGGGGGACTGCTTTGTCCTGGATGGTGTCAAGCTTCTCGGGTGTTGCTGGAGCTGCACCCATCCAGGCAAGTGGGGAGTATTCTATCACATTCCTGACTTGTGCTTTATAGATGATGGACAGGCTTTGAGGAGTCAGGAGATGAGTTACTAGCTGCAGGATTCCAAGCTTCTGACCTGGTTAGGGTTAGGGTTAGACTCTTGTAGCCACGGTGTTTATGGGATGAGTCCAGTTAAGTTTCTGGTCAATGGTAACCCCAAGGATGTTGATAGTGGGGGATTCAAGTGAAGATAAATCCATTGAATGTCAAGGGATTGTGATTAGATTGTTTTTTATTGGTGATGGTCATAGCCTGGCATTTGTATGGCAAGAATATTACTTGTCACTTTTCAACCCAAGTGTGCACAGAATCCAGAATGTGTTGCATTTGAACTTGGACAGCTTCAGTATCAGAGGAGTCATGAATGGTGCTGAACAACGTGTAATCATCCGTGAAATCCCCACTCCTGACCTTATAATGGAGGGAAGGTCATTGATGAAGCAGTTGAAGATGGTTGGGCCTGCAACACTGCCCTGAGGAACTCCTGGAGCTATATATATCAGAATGATAATCAGAAACTGAGTAGCCGCTATGGAAAACAAACTGAGCATCATGAGCATGTTAGTGCTATAGCAAGGCTGATGACACCTTCCATCGATTTATTTCTGATGGATAGTGGACTGATGAGATGCTAATTGGCTGCATTGGGTTCATCCTACTTTTTGTCTTGCTTGTTGTGTCTCCACAACAGCTACGTGGTGGTCATCCCTTTCAGGCAGACTGCTGAGGATGAGGTCAGGTATATATTGGGCAGCACAGTGGTTAGCTTGCTGCCTCACAGCACCAGGGTCCAATCCCAACCTCGGGAGACTGTGTGGAGTTTTCACATTTCCCCCGTGTCTGTATTGGTTTCCTCCCACAGTCCAAAGATGTGCAGGTTAAGTGGATTGGCCATGCTAAATTGCCCATAGTGTCCAGGGATGGGAAATGCAAGGATAGGGTAGGGGGAGAGTCTGGGTAAGATGCTTTACGGAGAGTCTGTGTGGACTTGTTGGGCTGAATGGCCTGTTTCCACACTGTAGGGATTCTATTCTATTTGTCCATCTTTGTGGTTCCCTCACTATCTGCCGCTGACCCAGTCTGGCAGCAATGTACTTTTAGGACTGGTTAGCTCGGCCTGAAGCGGTGATGCTTAGCCATCCTTCTGATAGACACTGAAGACACCCAATGAGAGCAAATTCTGCATCACTGCCACCCTCAGTGTTTCCTTGGTGGTGTTCCAAATGGAGGCTTACTGATTCATTAGCTTGGGGTAAGCAACAGGTGCCAAGTAGGAGTTTCCTTGTCCTTGTTTGATCTACTGCCATAAGACTTGATTGGGTCCCAAGTCAATTATGAAGACATCCAAGGAATGTCCTTCACTAGTGTATACCACTGTGCCCTACCTCTGCTGGTTTTATCCTACCTAGGGACAGTGATATCGCTGTCTGTATGGTATGAAACCGTGAGTTTTAACTCATTCATAGGATGTGGGTGTTACTGGCTGGGCCAGCATTTATTACCCATCCATAGTTACCCTTGACAAGATTGAGGTGAGCGGCCACCTTGAACACCTGTAGTCCACCGCAGGGACTATATCTAGAGTATGACTATGTCAGGGTGTTGTTTGACTGGTCTATGGGATGGTTCTCCCAATTTTTGCACAAGCCTCCAGATACTCATAAGGAGGACTTTACAGTGTTGACCGGAGTGAGTCTGCCATTGCGTTTCCACCGCTAGGTGGTCCATCATGTTTCATTAATGTTTTGAGACTTTTTAGTGGTTGATATGACTGGGTGGCGTGCTAGACCTTTTAAGAAGACAGTTAAAAGTCAACAATTGAATGGCCTACATGTGACTCCAGTCCACACAGGACATTAATGAACCAAATGGATTTTTAATGATAACTGACCATTGGTTTCATGTACATCCAAAACTTATTCATTCAAGTTCCGCCATCTGCTGCAGTAGGACTTTAACTTAGGTCCCAAAAACACCACCTGGGTCTCTGGATTGCTAATTCAGCAATAACACCTTTGTGCTATCATCTCCCCACAATATACAAGGCAGAAGTCAGGAGTGTGGAGAAACTCAACACCATCCACGACATTACAACCTGTTTTAGTGACACACCATCCACCAACTTAAATCTTCACTTCCTCTACCTTTAAGGCACAATGACAGAAATACAGACCATATACAAGATGCAATGCACTGCTTCAGCAAAGCTTCTTCATCAGCATCTTACAGACTCAGGGTCTTGACCAACTAGAACGATGCACAGAGAGATCTGGGTGTTCAGGTCCATTGTATTTGATGCACAGAGAGATCTGGGTGTTCAGGTCCACTGTACCCTGAAGGTCGCTACGCAGGTCAATAAAGTGGTCAAGAAGGCATACGGCATGCTTTCATTCACCGGACGGGGTACTGAGTACAAGAGTCGGCAGGTCATGTTACAGTTGTATAGGACTTTGGTTCGACCACATTTGGAATACTGCGTATCGTTCTGGTCGCCACTTTACCAAAAGGGTGTGGATGTTTTGGAGAGGGTGCAGAGAAGGTTCACCAGGATGTTGCCTGGTATGGAGGGCACTAGCTATGAAGAGAGGTTGAGTAGATTAGGATTATTTACATTAGAAAGACAGAGGTTGAGGTGGGACCTGATTGAGGTCTACAAAATCATGAGAGGCATAGACAGGGTGGATAGCAAGAAGCTTTTTCCCAGAGTGGGGGACTCAGTTACCAGGGGTTACGATTTCAAGTTGAGAGGGGAAAAGTTTAAGGGAGATATGCGTGGAAAGTTCTTTACACAGAGGGTGGTGGGTGCCTGGGACACGTTGCCAGCGGAGGTGGTAGAGGCGGGCACGATAGCGTCATTTAAGATGTATCTAGACAGATACATGAATGGGCAGGGAGCAGAAGGATACAGATCCTTAGAAAATAGGCAACAGGTTTAGATAGAGGACCTGGATCGGCACAGGCTTGGAGGGCCAAAGGGCCTGTTCCTGTGCTGTAATTTTCTTTGTTCTAGAAGGGCAAGAGCATCAGATACATGGGAACACCACCACTTGGAGGTTTCCTTTCAGATGCACATCATCCTGAATTGGAACTATATTGTTGGCCCTTCACGGACAGTAGAGCAGAATCAGGCAACCCCCTTCTTAACAGCACTGTTGGAGTTTCTGAACCCCAAGGACTGAGGCAGTTCAAGAAGTCAGCTCATCAGTAAGTTCTTCAAGGCAATTAGGGAAGGAAGATGATTGCTGGCTTTGCAGTGATGCACATATTCCATAAGCAAACAGGAAACCCAGCTAGACTTGAGCACTTGTCAGCATTTGAAAGACCTGCAGTAGCAGTAGATAGAGGTGAAATGATGTGCAAATGGCCCCTATTATGTCTTATTACTATCTTAAAAAAAAACACATTTCAGAATGTGCTGAAGATGAATGGTAGCAATCAACAGGCCAAGAGTTGTTACTTCTTCACTGTTTCCTGTTTTCTCCTAAAGACACTTACATACACAAAAACAGTTTCACCCATGTGGTTCATCCAATTGGCCCTTCTTCATGAGTGTGTCTTCATCAGTTACTGAACAAAGCTAACTGCCCTCATACCTTCAACTAACATGCATTTTACATACTTGCAACAAAAGTTAATGGAAGAGAATCGAAATTGGTGAAGGTAACCCAAACCACGACAGGACAAATAACGAAATTAACCCAGGCTACAACTGTACAGATGTCAAAAATAACCCAGGTCCTTTTGGGATCACAGTGAAACTGAGAGACTTCTTTGCTTACACTATTCCAGCAATCGAACAAGTGGGTAATGTGGTTTCTGCTGTACTGTGAAGCAGGCAGTATGTATCAATATCACTGATTGCATATCACACAAACAGTGTGCATTAAACAATTACACAATGTTTACATAACACAGTTATTAAAACCTTGTGGAAAAAAAAGAACTTCAGTTCTTTGTACAGAATGAAACCCAATCATTTGTGAACAGGTCACAGCGCGGCCGGCCATAAATATGACACAAGTTGGCCATGGCAGTTCCAACATCCTGCGATAGTTCTAGGAATTTATTGTGGAAAGCCAGTTTCAAGCAAACCAAAAGTTCAAGACCTGCATCAAGGAGGAGATTCCCTTGATACAGAGCTGCAGGCATTTCCAGCATCAGCACAGCCAGCTCTCTCTCTCTCTTCTTCACTAGTGAAATAGCTGAATACAAAATAGCATGTAGAACATATGGACAGCTTGCTGCCAAGTGCTGTCCCCCGGAGACTTGGAAATGCTAGTGGATTTATGACAGGTCATGATTTGTGCAGCCAAACACCAGCATAAACAGGACTGTCCATACCCATAGCAGATGGTTACATGATCCTCAAACACCACTTCACACCACGAAGTGCCCTCCACACCTCAAAGTGCAGTCACAGTTCCGGAAAATGATGCAGCTAGACTGGGCCATGAGCCTCTCATAAACACCTAGGCCTTGCAAATACTTATTTACTACGAAGTGACAAAAACAAGGTTGCATCCTACAGCATACTTTGACATTCCAAACTGTGTCAAAAACAATGAATTTCACTCCTAAAATGTTAATATTGTCATCCTCTCGGCAAGTGTGGCAAATTCATACACAGCCAAATCCCAGATCACCAACAAAATGAATAACCAGCTACTCTGTGAGAGTATCGCGAAGAGACAAACTAGAATTAGCCAGGACACAGAGACTTACAAGCTCTTCTTCAAACAATATGGGATTTTCATTGCCTACCAGGACAGCTAGATGATATAAGACAGCAGATCTGTACTGCAATGTTGGCCAGGTTTGCGATCTTAAGCCCAAGTATGGAACTTGCACCTAGCCTTGTAAGGAAACCAACTTGACAAATGTTGAGTGCTGTTTTCTTATTTTTCCTCATTGTTACGCAAGTGTTTATTGACAGAATTCTGCAAATGTACATGGATTCCACCCATGGTACACTCCTGATATCACAACAGTTGACAAGTACATATTTATCAAGCTGAGTAATTATCATTCATTATAATTATAATTCATTATAATTACCATCACTCAACATTGAGTTCAGCAACTTTAGATCATAACCTCAACCTCCATCTTGTGCTTTGTTTTTCCCTTCCCTTTTATTCTTTGCCCATGTTTTGGCCTTCTTGTTGCATTCAGATGTTTTTATGTAGTCATTCACATCTCATTTCGGTTCAACCTTTGTTTCTTAACTATTGCTGCTTTCTCTGGCATTGCATCATGAAATCTTTTGCTGCCTAATCTTCCCTGGGTTTCAGCCTACTTGAGATTTTCTTTTTTGCATGTTGCCTAAGAGCAGTATGTACTAAAATGCTAATACACGCCACTAACAACCATGACCCCTGCAGGCTGACTGAACGGGCACTAGAAATTAAAAGCAGAGAAAAGCTTGGTTGGGGCTTCAAAGAGCTCCCAGGGAAAACTGAGGCCTGTGAATCACGCAACTTCTCAGCCCAGCCTGCCACTGCAGAAAATACAACACAGACTGCCACAGCAGAACAGGGATCCTGAGTCACACTCAGTGGTATTTAACACAGTCACTCCCAACAGCGCAAACCATCATCTCACAAGATAGAATGCTGTCTGAAAAGGATAGTGATGGGGAAAATGCAGCGAATGGCATTACATGCCATATAGGCAAGGCTGACTGAATGACCTCCTTCCTGGCTGTCACAATTCTGTTATTCCTCCATCTGCAAATTTGCACCACTAATAGCTCTTGCAAAACAAACTCAAAATACTTATCTAAAGGATTTAGGAACTTCCTTTTTATTGGGGATCCCGGTCCCGTTACCCTGTCCTTGCCAAATAGCTAGTGGAGAGCTTACCCAGGGCAACATCAGCTTTCCCACTGTTATTTAATATTCAAGCAGCTGTTAATAAATGGAGAGGTGGGATTCTGTTCCTCAAGGGCAGGAAATTCTGCAATCAAATGATTGACAGGTCTATAAGCCCAGCAGTAGCCATGCAGGAGCAATGACTGTTGCTGGCACTACAGGCAGTTCCGAATAGAGACCATCACTGGAGCTGGACATCAAGTTAAGGAGGTTTCATCAGGCCCTGGTAAGGCGTTAAAATATGGCGTAAAAATAGACAATCCAAATGTCTGTATAAAGCTGGAACAAACTTGATGGTCCAAACAGTTTCGTTCTTTGATGTCAGATAGCGTGATTTTACGCAGGTGGGTGGTTTTGAGAGGCTGGTGGCAAGGGGTGGGAGTGGTAAGAGATGGTTACCTACCAATAGGCTCAAGAAGCCTCTCTCTCAAAACAAAATAAAATTTCATAGGTCTCTGGTGATGGGACCGAAAAGCCACATGCTGTAGTTCACATGCACGCCACCTTCGAAACCGCAGGTGGGGGAGGGTAGAGAAAAGTACAGCCCTGGGAATTTCAGGTGGACCTCAGCAAAATCTGCGAAAGAAAGGTACACGCTCATCACCTGTCACTAGCAGAGACATCACAGAATTACCGGTCCCAAATGAATCTCACTTGACCCAGATGCAGTTAAAATGTCAAAAGCACAGACAAAAAAAATAGCTTAATAGGATAAGTGCAGCTGCCTTCTCGAGTTCCAATCAAGCCGATCTCTATCACGATTTCCTTGGTGGTGCTGTTATACAATCCTAGCATAAACAATACACACTTCATTTACTTGTCCAATGGGATTTGAAAGGGGGAAAAGGGGGTATCTATACTCACTGTGGGTCCAGAGGTTAAATCAAATCATGAATTACAGCTTTTTAAAATTTTTTTTTTAACAAGTTCATTGAGATGCAGTGTACTAGAGTTGTGTAACATTCACCATACTTTCCGATACAGACATTCAAAGTCAGCACGAAGCCTTCTGAGGTAACTACAGCAAGGGTTCAGATAAGGAATGAAGTTCCCCCTACCCTGTTCCATTTAAACACTCCAGGACAAGTACAACATGGGGCTGGATTCAGATAAAAGTTCCTTCTATGCTGTCTCTGTCTGACACTCCAAGAGAAAATCACCAGAGTAAAGCTCTCCATCAAACAGTCTGAGGACAGGTCCAGCACGGGGTTAGATACAGAGTAAACCTTCCTCCAAATTGTCCTAACACTCCAGGGGCAGATACAGCACTGATTAAGTGAAAAGTCAAAGTGATTCATCATCAAATGTGACTCAGGCCAAATATCAAAACAACACTATACATCCATTTCCAAATCATACTGTTCCACCTCCCTCTGAAAACAGACTGATATAATGTATCCCCATTTCTTGTGCATTGTGATATTGCGACCTCTGAGATTGTTAAAAGGCGAGAAAGGGACATCTCTTCAGCTTGTTTTTCACACAGATTGCTCAACTACATTACTGGGCAGCACTAACAGGTGGGCATGGTACAACTGAAAGAAAAACAACCAAGTCTGTACATCTGAAAACGTGGAGCGAGTTTATGTGAGTAGAGATTTACCATTTAGGTAAAGACCCCTCCTCTCAAAATCAGAAGTTGATTTTCCTTTATGAAATGACAGCTTAGATGAAGTTACCTGAAATGTTATCCTATTTGCATACCACCTGATTTCTTTTTCACTGATGAATTAGGAAGGTGAAGCACAGAAGCTAGTGCAGAGCAACCAGAATCTATAAAGAGCAGCTTTGATGCACAGACTTTGTAGTTTTTCTTTCTCCCTGGCATTTTATCATATGAGCTGAGACACATTGTTGCATAACACTAAGACACTGTGACTTACCACTTCATCTGTGCTGTACTTACCCTGGGAGCGTCTGATGAAGCAATGATGCAACTGGAATATGTCCCAAATGGGAAAGGGGTTAAAAATGTTAGCTAAAACCAGGGCAAATACTGCAACAAAATTCCCCAAGAGCCTTATAATACAGGGTTTCAGCATATAAACAATGCTGACACTATAGTTTAATTCTGAGGCACAGCTGTGTTTCAGACAGAACATTCAACACAGGCCTCAAGGTGGAGGTGCCTTAAGCTAACAAATAATGAAGCTAAATATATCAAGGTGCTCATCAAGTGATGAATCCTCAAAAAGGGAAAGAAATATCCTCATTCATTGGTAGTGGGATGGAAAGTTTACATGTCCCTCCTGTATGGATTGTGAAAAGTTGTGCTCTTCTGCATTTTGAAAAAGCCTTCAGATTCAACAGATGATCAAAATACTGTTTTAGTTAACCCTCATTGCAAGCGAAAGAAAAGTGGTTCATCGTAGATTCTGCAATGCCCTCTGCTGTTTTCTTTTGGACATTCTGCCACATCATACTGTTTCCAAATAAACTTGTTGGACAATAACCTGGTGTCATGTGATTTCTGACTTCAGACAAACACCAGCTAATCTAGTCTGCTCGGTTTTTCATAGATTCATTGAATGGCCTACTCCTGTTCCTATATTTCTTTATTCCCAAATCCACCAACGGGAACAATTTTTCTCCATTTACTATGACTGGACGCCTCATGATTCTGAATTCCTATATCAATTATTTCAACCTCCTTTTCTCCGAGGAGATCATCCTAATTTCTGTAGAAAATGTAGCAGCAATTTGTGAACAGCAAGATACACAAACAGCAATACTATAATGATCAGGTGCCATATTGGTTCAGGAATTAACATTGGCTAGAACATCAAAGAAAGCTAGCTCCCCTTCTTTTCTTCAAATAAGGCCACAGAATCTTGTACGCGCTGCTAGAAGAGTAGAAAGAGCCTCAAATTAATGTATCCAAAGTCAACAAATGTCCTTCAGGGAAAGAGTGTTCATATTGATACCTGGTCTGGTTTACATGTGACACCGGGCCCCACAGTAACGTGGTTGATTCTTAACTGCCCTTTGAAGTGGTCTAGCAAGACACTCAGAAGTACCAAACTACTAATTCAGCAGAATGACTATCCATTGAACTAGCCAAACCTCAAACGGCATATCTGCCAGACTGGGTCTGCAGCAGGTAGTGAGGGAGTAACCTACTCAATTGTGGTCTCACCAAATTACCTTTCATAGCTGTATCCATCCATGACTGTATCAATAGGAGCGGCTACCTTTGTGGAGACCAAGTCCCATCTCCACAATATGGATAATCTTCAACCTGTTGAGTAGCACTGTCACTGTGTTAAATAGGATACAGCTTGAACAAATCTAGCAATTCAACACTGGTCATCCATGAAGCACAGCAGAACTGTTTTCAACCGCAATCTGAGACCTCATGATCCAATATATTCCTAGAACATGCCTAGTTTTCTGTCAACAGCAAAAAGAATATTGTATGCCCACCTGAATAGGCAGAAAATAGAATCATGGAATGGCTTCCTTCTGTGTGGGAGCCATTCAGCTCATTATGTCTGTGCTGGTCCTCTTAAGAAGCAATTCACCTTCTATCTATCCACCTTTTTTCTGCAGCCTTGCACATTCTTCTTTTCAGCTAATAATCCAATTCTCTTTTGACTGTCTCAATCAAACGTGCCTCTACCACCCTCTCACGAAGGGGATTCCAGATTCTATCCTACTCAGAGTTTCCATACATGGAAGGAGGACTTTATGCCCATCATATCTGCATCAGTCCTCAAAGATCCATCTATTCTAATCCCATTTTCTAGCACTTGGCCCAAAGCCTTGTGTGCTATCGCATTTGAAGTGTTAATCAAAACAGCTCTTAAATGTTTTGAGGGTTTCCACCTCTGCCACCCTTTTAGACAGTGATTTCAAGATACCCACAACCCTCTGTGTGAAAACATTTTTTCTCAAATCCCCTCTAAACTTCTTCCTCCTCCTCCTTACCTTTAACACAATCCCCCTAGATTATTGACCTCTCTACTAACAGGAAACATTTCTCTCTATCGACACTGTCTATGCCCCTCAGAACTTAATACACCTCAGTCAGAACCTGCCAGCGTCCTCTGCTTGGTGGAAAACCACCCCAGCCTACCCAGTCTCTTCAGAGCTGAATCGCTCCAGCCGAGGCAACATGCTGCATTGTGTCTTTGTCATGTGTAGAAAAAGTATTTCCTTGTATCATCATTGCCCCTTTTGACAATTACCTTCAATGTGTGCCCTTTCATTCTCAACCATTCCACCAAGAGGAACGTTTTCTCCCTATCAATTCTCTTCAGCCCTCTCATAATCGTGAACGCCTTTATCGAATCTCCTCTCAATCTAGTCTTCTCCAAGCAGACATTTCAGCATGATAAGAAGATTGACTGACTGGCTGGCAGGCAGAAAATGTACACTGTGCATAAATGACCTTTTGTTTTTGATTGACAAGTGGAGTTTCCCAGGGGTCTGTGCTGAGGCTACAATATTTTACAATTTATATCAATGACTTATGGAGCAAAGGCATAGTAACTTAATTCCCAGGTGACACCAAGGTAGGTAGGCAAGTATATTCTGAAGAGGACATGGGAGAATGCACATGGGGGTAGGCAGATTGAGTGACATGGTGGCACAGTGGTTAGCAGTGCTGCCTCACAGCGCCAGGGACCCACGTTCAATTCCAGCCTCGGGCGACTGTCTGTGTGGAGTTTGCACATTCTCCCCATGTCTATGTGGG
Source organism: Ginglymostoma cirratum (assembly GCA_024137785.1). Taxonomy (NCBI): domain Eukaryota; kingdom Metazoa; phylum Chordata; class Chondrichthyes; order Orectolobiformes; family Ginglymostomatidae; genus Ginglymostoma; species Ginglymostoma cirratum. The sequence goes on from JAHRHZ010000249.1 coordinate 1,429,837, forward strand.
TTTGCTCCAGGTGCTATGGTTTCGTCCCACAGTCCAAAGATGTGCAGGTTAGGTGGATTGGTCATGCTACATTGCCCATAGTGTTCAGGGAGGTGTAGAGTAGGTGGGTTACAGGGGGATAGGTCTAGGTGGGACGCTCTGAGGTTCAGTGTGGACTTGTTGGGTCGAAGGGCCTGTTTCCACACTGCAGGAATTCTATAAAAAAAAAATCTGGCAATTGGACTTCAATGTGGGAAAATACAAAATTGTTCACTTTGACAGGAAATATAAAAATACACATATTACTTAAATAGAGAACAACAGCAGAATTTCAAGGTACAGAGGGATCTATGTGTTATGGTGCGTGAGACATAGCAAGTCACTTTACAGGCACAGCACATAATGAAGAAGGCTAATGGGAGACTATCCTTTGCTTTAAGAGGAACTGAACATGAAAGTGGGATATTATACTTCATCTGTAAGGCGCATTGCTGAATCCACATCTCCAATACTGTGTGCAATTTTGTTCTCCTTATTTAAGGATGGATGTTGGTGCATTGGAGGCAGTTCAGAGGAGGTTTATTTGATTGATACCTGGAATGAGTGGGTTGTCTTATGAAAAAAGGTTGGACAGACTGAGTTTGTTTCCAATGGAGTTTGGAAGGATGAAAGGCAACTTTATACAACTGAATAGTCTTGACAAGGCGGATGTGGAGAGGAAGTTTCCCCTTGTGGGTCAGTCCAGAACTAAGGGACAGTATTTAAAAATTAGGAGTCATCCTTTCAGGACAGAGTTGAGAATGTTTTTCTCTCAGATGAAGGAGGTAGGGTCACAGAATATGTTTAAGGTGGAGGTGGATAATTTCTTGTGAGATAAGAAAATCAATAAGGTTATTGGGGCAGATGGTAATGCACAACCCACAGCAACCCTCTGGTAATCTCTTCGGCCCTGAAACTGCTCGACCACATACTGAAGCGCCATCCCAATTACGTTCCACAGCCCTACCCTTCCTCCCTCTATTTATTTCAGAGCTCCCTTCCCCATTTCTCAAGAAGGGTCCCGACCCGAAACATCAGCTTTCCTATTCCTCTGATGCTGCCTGGCCTGCTGTGTTTCTCCAGCTCCACACTGTGTTATCTCTGACTCCAGCATTGGCAGTTCTTACGATCTCGAAGCATAAATAGTTCACTAAAGATCTTATTAAATGGCACAGCAGGCTTGAGGAGCCAAATGGCCACCTGCTCATAATTTGAATTTGCATGTTCGTTAGAGATCATGCTCAACAGCTCCAAATTATCTGCATAACTGAAACTCCTCATCCATGGAAGCATTCTTGTCAATCTTTTCTGTGCCCACTCTAACTTTAGATAGGCATATGGATGATAGTATAAGGTAGGGGTTGAGGTTAGATAGACCTTAGGTTTAGGGTAAAAGTTCAGCACAACATCGTGGGCCGAAGGGTACAGTACTATATTCTATGTTCTATGTTCTAACTCCTTCCTTGAGGCCTCAGTTTAGAAGTTCATCAGAAAGAGAAACACAACAGCCAAATAGCCTAATAAAGCTATATATGTCCACCAAATTCTGAGTTATGTAGCAGAGAGTGAGTTTTTTTGAAGTTAATCGATGATCGTCAGAACTGAGGGAGGGTCACCAGACCTGAAACGTTAACTCTGTTTTTTCCTTCACAGATGCTGCCAGACCTGCTGGGCTTTTCCAGCGACTTTGGTTTTGTTCTGGATTTGATCAGCTGGGGACAAGGGTAAGCAAAATGTAGGTGAGGGCAGCAATCCTGAGCCAAGAGGTTTGAGGTAACACTTACATTCCACTCTGGCTCCATGTAACTAATTCACATAATGTGATTGTTTCTGAAACCACGTTAGTAGCAATGGGTGCCAGCGTAGCTAAGGCCAATTGTTTTTTCTCTTCCTCGAAAAACAGGTGAATCTGTTAGTTTTTCATGGCAATTTGGCAGCTTCCATGATGATTTTCTTTTCTGTAGTATTTACCATGGTGGGGTTTGAACTCACCTCCTCAGAGCTGTTAATCAAGAGATCAGACCAGTGCACTTACAATAACCTCAACAAAACCCATTTGGATGAAGTACTAAACCAGCCCTGGTGCCCAGGTGACAAATCCTAACAGAATTCACCACCTTCAGCGGGTGGTGAACAGTCAGAGAAAAACACTAATGCTTCAAGTTACTGCATTTAAATTTTAAATCCCCAGCCTCCCTGGCTAAGTACAGCACAGACATTACATCTAAACGACAAGTATGAACTTTGGCAAGGGATAGGGCCTAATCGAGCAAAACAGGAGTTGCTTAACATTAAACTGTTTGTTCCTTTTCCTTCTGTTTTTTTTTGATAACAACCACAGTATTAATTTGAACTTCTTGATTTATTTCACTGCGCAGCACTGAGAGAGAAAGAATAGATTGCACTGTTTGTTAGAAAACATTGAATACAGGTGTCCAAGAGCAATGTTCTCAAGGCAGCAGTCCCCTGCCAGAACATGTTGAGATACTCCAGTTCCACTGTGCTGTCCAAGTGCAGATAAACTGGAAATAGAGAAGAAAACATACATTCTGGAGGGAAAAAGTCTTTGAGTGGCTGTATTATTCTACATGCACCACTGCCATTCCACCCACTACATCCCTTCCCTGCAAAAGCAATGACTTCCAGCTGAAGTCAGGATCCACAAGCCTTGCCCAAGTGGTTATTAGAATCATAGAGTCATACAGCACAGAAACAGACCCTTCGGCCCAGCTCATTCATTCCGACCAGGTTTCCTAAACTGAACCAGTCCAATTTGTCTGCATTTGGCCCATGTCCCTCTAAACCCTTCCTATCCATGTACATATCCAAATGTCGTTTAAATGTTGTAATTGTACTTTCCTGTACCTCTTCTTCGTGCAGCTCATTCACCCACTGTGCAAAAAAGCTGCCTCTCAGGTCCCTTTTAAATCTTTCCCCTCACATCTTAAACCTATGCCCTTTAGTTTTGAATTCCCCTATCCTGGGCAATTCACCTTATCTGTGATAAAAGGTACTACAGATGCTGGAGAATCCGAGATAACAAGCATGGGGCTGGATGAACGCAGCAGGTCAAGCAGCATCACAGGAGCAGGAAAACT
>JAHRHZ010000249.1:1433352-1452952 GCA_024137785.1 Ginglymostoma cirratum
AGGCCCGAAACATCTAGTTTTCCTGCTCCTATGATGCTGCTTGACCTGCTGTGTTCATCCAGCCCCATGCTTGTTATCTCACCTTATCTGTGCCTGTTATGACTTTATGAACCTCAAAAGTTAACCCTCAGCCTCCTACGTTCCAGTGAAAGAAGTCCCAGCCTATCCAGCTTCTCCTTAGAAATCAAACACTCAAATCTCAATTACATACTTGTAAATCATTTTTGCACCCTTTTAAGTTTAATAATATCCTTCCCATAGTAGGGCGACCAGAATTCAATGCAGTAATCCACATGTGGCCTTACCAAAGTATTATACAGCCATAACTTGACATCCCAACTCCTGTACCCAATGCTCTGACCAATGAAGACAAGTGTACCAAGTGCCTTCTACACCACCCTGTCTACCTGTGACACCACTTTTAAGGAACTATGTACCCGCACCCCTAGATCACTCAATTTGACAAAACTCCCTAGGGTCCTACCTTTAACTGTGTACCTCCTGACCGGGTTTGTCTTACCAAAATGCTACACCTCACATTTATCTAAACTCCATCTGCCATTCCTCTGCCCACTGGCCCAGTTGATCAAGATCCCTTTGTACTCTATTATTCTATGAAAGCCAGGAACCAGTGTTTATCGGTTGTTATCAATGAGCCTGATCCTGACCTCCTGATATCCAGATGCAGAACACAGTTATGCAAGACGAATCCTTACTGGCCTTCCCCCACAATTAAGACCAAAGGAGCAGAAGCCAAGCCAACCAGAGCACGACCCCTCCCCTCAGTTCCGGCCATTTGCATCCATTACCTAAACAGCTTGGCACACAGCCCATTTACCCATTCAGTAGCATGAATGCCATCACCAATTGAAGATCCACTTATCATGGCGTGAGAGAATCATCCGACAAGTGGCTCAGATCTCATGTGGAAGTTCTAAAGGTGCTGACACACTTGTTTGGGAAATAAGGTATAATGAAGAGCACACAACACTGGCAATGCTTAGATGCACCTTGTAAAATCTGTTGAAGCAAAACTGAGGGATTGCACTAGGGAACGAACAACACCACTGCCCAAATCATGAGAAGGATCTGGGTGGGAGGGGTTTTGTGTTATTAACAACTAAAGGGCAAAGTTAATAGAGCGGTTGGAGATTAATATGTGAGACATGACCTACGTGCAAGAGTCTGTACAATATTGGAGATGACGAAGGAGAGAAGGCAGGATGAAATGGATTTGCACCAGCAAAAGAAAGCGTGACGCAAATGAAACTTGGGTGGAGGATGCCACACTTGAAATACTGTCAGACTAAACAAGCATTGAGGCCCCCAAAACATTACTAACTTCCTGGTTTTCAACCCACCACCTCCCTCAATGAATATTCCTTCTCAGTGACAAGACATTGAAAGCCACTGTGTGGTGCTGAACAAGTTAGAGAGTGTTGGCTGGCTCCCAAGACGTTTATGAGGTGCACAGCCCTTCACTAATGACTGGACTGTTTATTACCAACGCTGAATTTTGCAAGACCTTGTTTCTTTTGGCACATTCCTCACGGCTTGTCCCAGGCCTGACCTAACAAGGAACTTCCCCTCTAGGGGCCAACTACTGCCTATACTACGACAGATTGCTATCACAAAGACTTCCAACAACAGCGCCTACACACAGTTATCATAGCCAATAGTTTCTGGAGGGGAAAAAGAAACAAACATTAAGGTTAATACAATATGACCCATTATAACCCTGATTTCCAACAAAGTGGTGGGTTTTGCAGCAGGAGTAAAAGGACAATTTACAGGTTGTAATTTTCATTCCTCCTTCATTGAAGCCAATGATTCGTGCCAGGGTACAGTATGACAAGCATCAGCCTTCATCTGGTACTCTGCCCATAGAGTCCATTCTGTACCTCTAAGTCTTGACAGTAGCTATTTCAACAGCAACACATTATCACAGCTGAGGCTGTGATAAAATCAAAGAAGATTGGAGGTGATGGCCTAGTGGTATTATCGCTGGACTATTAAACCAGAGACTCAGATAATATTCTAGGGACTTGGGTTCAAATCCCACCGTGGCAGATGGTGGAATTAAGAGTCCAATGATGACTGTGAATCCGTTGTTGGGGAAAAACCCATTTGGTTCACTAATGCGCTTTAGGGAAGGAAACTGCTATCCTTACCTGGTCAGGTCTACATGTGGCTCCAGATCTGCAGCAATGTGGCTGACTCTTAAATGCCTTTTGGGCAATAAATGCTACCTGGCCAGCGATGCCCTCATCTCGTGAATGAATAAAGAAAGAAAATGTGCTGATGCAGGAGGGAAATAACAAGCTATAGAAAACACCGAGCAGTATTAAATGGCTAAGGAAGAGATTAAGCAGATCTTGAGTTGGTCAAGAGAGATTGTGAGATCATGGTGTATGATGATTTAAAGAGTTGATTTAGGGAGGACAGGGATTTCGGAATACAAATAAACAAATCACTCTTAAGTAGTGGAATGGCTTGGTTAATAAGGGCATAAAAAAGGCAATCCAAGCACGTGGGTTCATTTCACAGAATCATTGCATTGTTCCTGTGCAGAAAAAGACTTTTCAAATCTGCACCTGTACTCTGAATAAACAGTTTAACTTTGTGCTATTCTCCTGTATTTTGCCAATAAACTTGAATATTGCTTTCTTAAAAAAAAATTATCCAATGCGTGCTTACGTGCCTCAACTGAACTTGCTCCACCACGCTTCCAGGCAGTGCATTCCATACCCTAACCACTCGCTACGTGAAAGAAATTTTTCTTACAGCACATTTACTTAGCTTGTAAATTTAACTTGCATTGGTTCTCTCATTCTCAATGCGTTTATGAATCATAACAGTTTCTCCTTGTTGACTCTATCCAGCCGCCTGATGATTTTGAAAACTTAAATCAAATTTCCTCTTTGCTCTGCAAGGAAAACAGTTCCAACTTCTCCAATGTGTCCTCGTAACAGAAACCTCTCATCCCAGCAACCTCGTCTTCATTCTCAAATGTGTTCACTTCCTTCCCAAAGTTTGGCGTACAGAAATGCTCACAATACTCCAGCTAAGGACTAACTAGTATCTTTATACAAGTCCAACATAACCTCCTTGCTCCTGTACTGTATGCTACTCTTAATAAAGGCTGGGATATTGTCTGCTTTATTCACTGCTCACTCCACGTACCTACCATCATTATTGGCTTAAACACATGCTCTGCACACCCTTTAGAACAGTACCTTTTATTTTATGCTGTGTCCCCATGTTCCTTTATCAAAATGTACCACCTCAAACTACCCTACACTGAACTTTACCTGCCACCTATCTGTCCACTCCACCAACCTGTCAATGTCCATTTGTAGTTTACGCTGTCCTCTGCACAGTTTATAATTCCCCCTGTTGTATCATCTGCAATCCTGAAAACTGTCTCCTGGACAACAAAATCTAGATCATGAATATATATCAGGAAAGCAAGGGTCCCAATACCGACCTCTGGAGTATTCAACTGCAAACCTTCCTCCAACCCAAAAAATATCCATTAACCATTTGTCTATTTTGAATCCCTTAGCTAATTTTGCAGCCATGTTGCTACTGTCTCGGTTTCCCTTTATGTCTGCTGTCAGTTTTATTTTCTAATTGCTCTTTGTTATTCTTATTTTACACCTTCCTTCTGAACTGTCAGTACTCATATTGGTTATCAATTGTATTTCTTCCGACATCTGTCATAAGCACACTTTTTCTTCTTTAATTTAATCTCTACCTCCTCTTTCATCCAGGCAGCATTGGGTTTCTGTGCCCTAAGGAACATAACTCAACTATGTCTCTATGTCTATGTCTATAAGTGTGTCCAGACCATCTTTTTTTTGGAGGGAGCCCATCGTCCAGTGACAGCATTTTCAAAAAACTCCAATTCCAATCTATCCGGCCCAGTTCCAACATCTTCCCCCAGTTAATTATTCTTATTTGAGATTATTCTTTGTCATTTTCCACCAACATCCTAAACATTAGCATCAACATTGTGCTCTAAATGGTCCTCCTATTGGCATTTCCTCTATTTGATACAAATTATTCCCAACAGCCAGATATAGCAGTGCTTTCTCACTGGACTGGGCATATACTGCTGGAGGAAGTTCTCGAGTACAACCTAGACACACTTGTTCCATGTTGTTCTTTATACAACCATTATCCCAGTCTTTATTTAGGTAAATCAAAGTCCCACATTGTAACTACATCATGATGTTTGCAGCTGTCTGTAACTTCCTTGCAGAGTTGCTCCCCCAACAGCCAACAGTACCAGCAAAACTCCCCACAAGGAACTGGGGCCCAGCTTCTGCATTTGCTACCTCCAGAACAGCCAATTCCAGTGTCCCATGGATCTGAAAGTCTTCCTCTGGTACCATCTTTCCAGCCATGCATTCATTTGTTTTAACGTCTTATTTCAGTATTCCCGTGCATGCAACACTGTTCATTGGGAGCTTACTACTTTTGAGGTCCTGTTTACTAATTTTGTAATGAGTTCACTATGTTGTGACTGTAGGACTATGTTACTTCTATATACTGAAGTAATTGGTACCAAAATGAACCACAGCCTTCAGCTGCTCTCCTTTGCCAGAGAATGTCCTGCAACCGATTTCTTGACCCTGATATCAGGAGGGCAACATTCTATCCTGGAGTCACATCTAGGGCATAAAAACGCTGTTTGTTCCTCTCACCAATAAAATCTATCACAGTTGCACGATACAATGTGCTTTCCTCCTGTACAACTGGGCCATCTGTGGTGTCATGGGCTTGACTATTGCTCACTCCTCCACAAAACCATTGCCTTCATTAGTATTCTGAACAGAAAACTGATTCGTGAGCGAGATCTCAGCGGACTCCAACAGAGTCTGCATGGCCGTCTACGAGTGCCTGCTGAGCATTCATTCCCTATCTGCCTGCACGTTGCTGTCCTGTGGTGTTACCAATTCTCTGAATATACCATCCATGTAGTTCTCTGTCACACATATACAACACAATGACTTCAGCTGCCATTCAAGCTCTGATACACATAACTCAAACCTGTCCAGCTGACATTTTTTGTCAGAGGGGCAAAACAGCACAGCAGAAAAGTTAGGCTGAATGCATATCCAACTTTGGCTCGATGATACATCAGCAAAGTGAGCAGTTCTGGTCTCCACAATATGTGGAGAATACTGTGATGTAAGGTGATAGAACATAGAACATAGAACATAGAACAATACAGCGCAGAACAGGCCCTTCGGCCCTCGATGTTGTGCCGACCTGTGAACTAATCTAAGCTCACCCCCTACACTATCCTATCATCATCCATATGCTTATCCAAGGACTGTTTAAATGCCCCTAATGTGGCTGAGTTAACTACGTTGGCAGGCAGGGCATTCCACGCCCTTACCACTCTCTGAGTAAAGAACCTGCCTCTGACATCTGTCTTAAATCTATCACCCCTCAATTTGCAGCTATGCCCCCTCGTACCAGCCGACGTCATCATCCTAGGAAGAAGACTCTCACTGTCCACCCGATCTAATCCACTTGATCATTTTGTATGTCTCTATTAAATCCCCTCTTAGCCTTCTCCTCTCCACTGAGAACAGACCCAAGTCCCTCAGCCTTTCCTCATAAGACCTTCGCTCCAGACCAGGCAACATCTTGGTAAATCTCCTCTGCATCTTTTCCAATGCTTCCACATCCTTCCTGTAATGGGGCAACCAGAACTGTATGCAATATTCCAAGTGAGGCCGCACTAGCGTTTTGTACAGTTGCAGCATGACATCACGGCTCCGGAACTCAATCCCTCTACCAATGAAACCTAACACACCGTATGCCTTCTTAACAGCACTATCAACCTGGGTGGCAACTTTCAGGGATCTATGTACCTGCACACCAAGATCCCTCTGCACATCCACACTACCAAGAATCTTTCCATTGACCCAGTATTCTGCCTTCCTATTATTCTTCCCAAAGTGCATCACCTCACATTTATCTGCATTGAACTCCATTTGCCACCTTTCAGCCCAATTCTGCAGCTTATCCAAGTCTCCCTGCAACCTGCAACATTCTTCCACACTGTCCACCACTCCACCGACTTTAGTGTCATCTGCAAACTTACTAACCCATCCACCTATGTCAGCGTCCAAGTCATTTATAAAAATGACAAACAGCAGAGGTCCCAAAACAGATCCTTGTGGCACACCACTAGTAACCGGACTCCAGGCTGAATATTTTCCATCAACCACCACTCTTTGGCTTCTTTCAGAAAGCCAGTTTCTAATCCAAACTGCTAAATCTCCCTCAATCCCATGCCTCTGCATTTTCTCCAACAGCCTACCATGTGGAACCTTATCAAAGGCTTTACTGAAGTCCATGTACACCACGTCAACTGCCCTACCCTCATCCACATGCTTGGTCACCTTCTCAAAAAACTCAATGAGGTTTGTGAGACACAACCTGCCCTTGACAAATCCATGTTGACTATCTCCAATCAAATTGTTGCTTGCTAGATGATTATAAATCCTACCTCTTATAATCCTTTCCAAAACTTTTCCTACAACAGATGTAAGGCTCACTGGTCTATAATTACCTGGGTCATCTCTACTGCCCTTCTTGAACAAGGGCACAACATCTGCAAACCTCCAGTCCTCTGGTACTAAACCTGTGGCCAATGTCGACTCAAAGATCAAGGCCAAAGGTTCCGCCATCTCATCCCTAGCTTCCCAGAGAATCCTCGGAAAAATCCCATCCGGCCCAGGGGATTTATCTACCTTCACACCTTCTAGGATTGATAACACCTCCTCCTTACTAACATCAATCCTTTCAAGTCTAATAGCTCGTATCTCAGTCTTCTCCTCTACAATATTCTCCTTTTCCCGAGTGAAAACAGATGAGAAATATTTGTTTAGCACCTCTCCGATCTCCACAGGGTCCACACACAACTTCCCACTTCTGTCTTTGACTGGCCCTATTCTTACCCTCGTCATCATTTTATTCCCCACATACCTGTAGAAAGCTTTAGGGTTCTCCTTAATTCTACCTGCTAATGACTGCTCATGTCCCCTCCTTGCTCTTCTTAACTCTCTCTTTAAATCCTTCCTAGCTAATCTGGAACTCTCCATCGCCTCATCTGAACCATCTCGCCTCAATGTCACATAAGCCTCCCTCTTCCGCTTAACAAGAGATACAATTTCTTTTGTAAACCAAGGTTCCCTTACCTTATCACTTCCTCCCTGCCTGACAGGGACATACCTATCAAGGACACGCAATATCTGTTCCTTAAACCAGCTCCATATTTCGATTGTCCCCATCCCCTGCATTTTGCTACCCCATTCTATCCCTCCTAAGTCTTGCCTAATTGCATTATAATTGCCCTTCCCCCATCTATAACTCTTGTCCAGTGGCATGTTCCTATCCCTTTCCATCGCTAAACTAAACGAATTATGGTCGCTCTCTCCAACGTGCTCACCTACCACTAAATCAAACACCTGGCCTGGTTCATTACCAAGTACCAGCTCCAGTGTGGCCTCCCCTCTTGTCGGCCCTTCGACATACTGTGTCAGGAAACCCTCCTGCACACGTTGGACAAAAACCGATCCATCCGACGTACTAGAGTCATAGCATTTCCAGTCAATGTTGGGGAAGTTAAAGTGTCCCATAATGACCACCCTGTTCCTTTCACTCCTGCCCAGAATCGTTTTGCCGATCCACTCCTCCACATCCCTGGAACTTTGCAGAGGCCTATAAAAAACTCCCAGCAGTGTGACCTCTCCTCTGTTGTTTCTGACCTCAGCCCATACAACCTTAGTAGACGAGTCTTTGTCAGAAGTTCTTTCAGCCACCGTTATACTGTCCTTGACTAACAAAGCCACACCTCCCCCTCTTTTACCACTTTCCCTGATCTTTATGGAAGATCTAAACCCTGGAACCTGCAACATCCATTCCTGACCCTGCTCTATCCACGTCTCCGAAATGGCCACAACATCGAAGTCCCAGGTACCTATCCATGCTGCAAGCTCACCTACCTTATTCCGGATATTCCTGGCGTTGAAGTAGACACACTTCAAACCAGCTTGCTGTCTGCCAGCACACTCCTGTGACGGTGAAATCCTGTCCATGTCCTCCCTACTCTCATCCTCCTGTGTACTGGAACTACACCACAGGTTCCCATGCCCCTGCTGACCTAGCATAACAAGCAGCAAGGTTTCCAGCATCAATCCTTGTGGTAAACTGCTGGTCACATGCTTCCAATCACAAAAGCATCCCTCCACCATCAGCCCTAGCCTCCTACTTGCAAGCCAATTTTTGATCTAGTTTGCCAACTTGCCTTGGATCCCATGGGCTCTTACCCATTGGACTATGTGGGATCCTGTCAAAGGCAAGATCCTTAATGAAGTCTATGTAACCCACAACAACGGCACTACTCTCAACAATGTCTCATCAATGTATTTAGACTCCTTTTTAAAAAACTCAATGAAATTATTCGGACAGGAGCTCCCTCTAACGAATCTGTGCTGACTATCCCTGATCAGCTCCTGTCTTTCCAAGTGTTTATTGATCCTGTCCCTCATTCTTTTTTTCCAATAAATTCCCTACCCCTGATGTCAGACTAACTGTTCTTTAATTTACTGACCTATTCCTGCTGGCCTTCTTGAACAAAGAAACACGTTGGTTATCCTCCAATCATCTGGCACTTCACCTGTGGCCAGTGACATATTAAATATCCACCAGCGCACCAGCAATCTCCTCCCTCGCCTCCCATAGCTGCCTCGGATACATCTCATCAGGCCCTTTATGACGTCTAAAACATCAAATCCTCACTTTATTGATCTTAACGAGTTCTAGAACCTCACCATCCCAATTGAAATCCCCAGCAACGATGTCTTTCTCCTTTGAATACACATGAGAAGCATTCATTTAAGACCTCACCCATTCTGAAATTCTGATGAAGGGTCTAGGCCCGGAACGTCAAGTTTTCCTGCTCCTATGATGCTGCTTGACCAGCTGTGTTCATCCAGCCCCATGCTTGTTATCTCTTTTAAAAGTGATATAGTAAGAATTCAGGACTAAAGTGTTCCTCTAAGAGTGAAGGGCAAGGACAGCAAGTCCAGGAAACCCTGGATGTTAAGGGATACCGAGAATATAATAAAGAAAAAACAGGAAGCAGATTCAATAAGAAACAAAATGCATTCTATTCTGTGACAAGAAGGATCCAGTTTGCTGTAACAGCAATTGTCATTGCTTAGAGTCAGAATGCTCACCCACTGAAACTTCAACCACTTGACTGGCCTCATTCCCTAAGATTGAGGTCTAGCATTGTCCCATTTCACGTCAGACTATCCATGTACTGGCACAAAAAGCTCTCCTGGACGCACTTTAAGAATTCCACACCATCTAACCCTTTCACACTAAGGAAATCCTAGTTATTGATCGCAAAGTTGAAATCCCCTACAAAGATGACCATATTTTTGTAGAATCATAGAATCCCCACAGTATGGAAACAGGCCATTTGGCCCAACAAGTCCACACAGGCCTTCTAAAGAGCATCCCACCCACACTTACACCCCCATCCCATCCCTGCATTCCCATAGCCTACATATCCCTGAACACTATGGGCAATTTAGCATGGCCAATTCTCCTAACTTGCACATCCTTGGACTGTGGGAGGAAACTAGAGCACCTGGAGGAAGCTGACACAGACACAGGGAGAATGTGCAAACTCCACACTGACAGTCATGCGAGCCTGGAATTGAACCCGAGTCGCTGGCACTGAGATGCAGCAGTGCTAAGCAATGAGCCACTGTGCTGCCCTTTACCCATAACTTTCTCTGATTTGCCTTCATATCCATTCCTCTACCTCCCTCTCACTGTTGGGAGGCCTGTAGTACAATCTCAACAAAGTAATCACCCATTTTTTATTTCTAAACTTTACCCAGATGGTCTCATTTGAAGAACCTTTGAGAACATCTCCCACATTACTGAAGTGATGGTTCCTTTATCATAAATGCAATGCCCCCACTTCTCTTACATCCTCCACATCCTGCCTGAAACTTCTCTACCCTGGAATGTGGAGCGGCCAGTCTAGCCCTTCTTTTAACTGTGTCTCAGAGTTGCAACAATGTTATATTCCCACACGCTAATCTACGCTCTAAGTTCATTTGCCTTACCAGCAAAGCTCCTTGCAATGGAATAGACACAATTTAGCTTCCGGACCTCCCTTGTGCTTTATCGTGCCCATGTTTTCTCTGCTGTCTGGACCATTCTAGCATTTCTTCGATATTTGATTGGACCTTGCTCTTGATTTTACATCTACTCTGTACCCCATTGCGCCCGCCAAGTCAGTTCAAAATTAAAATCTAAAGTTCAAAATGAAACAAAACCTTTTTTAAGAATTAAGACACACTTACCCTTGCTCTCATTCACTGTAAGTTTATACAGCTCTGAAATATGAATCCTCAAAAGAACAATAACTATAGAAGCATCATTATAACAAATGGCATGTAATTGTGAGGTTGCTGTTACACATACAAGCCATAAGAAGAATTGTGCAATAGTAGGAAATAAAGAAATACTAGAAATAACAAGACAGGGGGCGAATTTTGGGCCAGGCTCAGTATTACATAACTTTGTTGCTTGATTAGACAAAGAGATATTCTAAAATAGAAGAAGGTATGACAGGTGGACAAAAAGGATTAAATAATAAGGACAGGTTGTATAGGCTTGGCATGACCTTCCGAGATCATGGACGCTTGTCAGGGGAGGAGTGCTGAATTGAACTGAAGTGTTTAAAATTATTTAGGAGTCCATGGGCAGCTAAAGAGGAACTACTGTGATGGAGTACATAACAAAAAGGGCATAATTTAAGATTAAAGCTGGGTCATTTGACACTGGGGAGTCCTACTTCACACATAGGTTCATGGAAATCTGAAATGCTTTCCCCCAAAGGTGGTCAGGGCTAGGGTTCAATTAAAAATGTCAAAACTGAGCATTTTTTTTATAATGAGAGTATTAAGTACACTAAGAAAGAATGGAACAAATGTACAGATCAGTCTTGAGCTAACCGAATAGCAGGAAAGGCCCTAAGAACTGAATAGGCTCTTCCTAATGTAATAAACAACAGGTGAACTGGCCAGGGGTGAAATGTAGTGACATTTCATAAACAAAAAATGTAGAATGTAAAGTTCATGTCAAGCATCGGTAAATAAGTTAGTGTTAGCTTGACTTGATGGCAGCACACAGTTGGAAAACATGCAAATTCAAGTTCTGCTGCAGGTCTTGACTCAAATACTGAGAGAGTGCTACAAATTTGAGGAAGGAGTTTTCACCCAATGGGTGGTGGGGATCCTAAATGCACTACTTGGGCAAGTAGTCGAGGCGGGTACCCTCACAACTTTTAAAAAGTACTTGGATGAGCGTTTGAAACGTCATAACATTCAAGACTATGAGCCTGCTGCCATAAGGTGGGACTGGTGTAGATTTAGTGGTAATGATTTGATGGGCCAAAGATGTGTCTAGGACAGGTATGCTCTGAAATGCGTAAGTTTAATACAACAAAAACAGAAATTGTTGGAAAAGCTCAGGAGGTCTGGCAGCACCTGTGAAGAGAAATCACAGTTAATGTCTTGGGTCTGGTGACCCTTCCTCAGAAACATTTGCAGTCCTTTTGGTTTTTATTGGGTAAGTTTAACATTGAATCTAGCAGTTTGACACCTACACCTAACTGAGGTGTTTCAGAAAGAAGTCACTTAAGCCACCTTGGGTCAATTGCACTGTATGACTTAGCTGTCCAATTCGTAAAGGAACAATGTGACTTGCTATGAGGTTCTGCAGCAAGAAAATGATCATGGGTGCGAAAAGCAAAGGAAGGAGGCAATTATGGACTCAAATTGATCTGTGCTATCACTGAACATTTGAAGCGACCAGTCAGTTGCTCATAAATAAGACACTATTCATTAAAACTCCAGTCTGTGGTGAAGCATTAAAGGTTTATTGAGACAGCAAACAATGAGCAGCAATTATAGAATTAACTGGGTAAATTGAGGCAACACTCTTTGACCTGTAGCAAATCCTGGAACTAACATATCATGAACCTTATCGCTTCTCAATAATCTAGCTGTCAATTTCAGATCCTTGTGTATCCAGTAACCTTTGAACTTTCACTCAATAATGTGTTAGAAACTGACAGCGTGGGAGCGAAAGAAACACAGCTATCTGATTGGATATCATATTTCAAAGTCAAACTATCCTGTTAAGTGACTTTATTTCTATTCTGGCTGCAGCTGATTAACTAGATTATTTGGAACCAGGCCAATGGATGAGAGATTTAATATTCACCTCAGAATGAAAAAAAAACTTGCTGCATTTCCAACATTATTGGCACAATTTATACACAGCTCTGAGGGACACCGTTGCAAAGAATTCAGGAGAAACATCTTCAACAGAGAGTGTGAGAATGTTGAATTTGATACTACATGTAGTGGGTGAGGCAAACAGCATTCACATATTTAAGGAGCAGCAAGCTAGACAGGAGGGAGAATTGCACAGAAGGTTATGTCTACAGGGTGAAATGAAGCTTCTTTGTCCTGCTTTAAGACAGTCTCAAAAACTTTTGAGAATGACTACACCGACTGGGCTTGTGCACTAATATTCTTTTAAATAGCTCACCGTCAAATAGTGTTTGATAAAGCTTCTTTGGATATTTTACTGCAAAGGTGCCAAATAAATGCAAGTTGTTGCTATGAGGTGGGAGTTGGTTTTTGCAAAGGATAAACACTGGTTGGGCTGAACAAGCCATTTCTGTTCTGTAAGTTCTACTTACAGGGCAGTACGATTTGTGAAAACACATTGTCGCGGGTTTGACGAGTAAAGAGATTATAGTGGAGTCGGCAAACATTGCAAAGCAGTTGGTCTCACCCAGCCTAGAGCACTACGGAATTGAAGAGGCAGCATTTCTTGGTTAGAGGGGCAGCAGCAGAAGATTGGCAGAATGATGGAATTCAAGGCATTCTGAAGTGCCAGCCATCTTCCTATGTTCAGAGACGCACATGAGGAAGACCGAAATACTGGAAATAACTGCTCAAACAATTATTAAACACTGATGGAACGCAAATAACTTGCACATGATGAGAATGGAAATGATAAATGCTGCGGCTATAAGTGAGGCTTTGACACTTAAGGGAAACATTTTCTTAACATCAATCATGATGCCCTCAAATGACAGATTAGGGATTCTTTCTTATTTTTGGCTTATCCCCTGGAATTTAGATTCAAAGAACTGGCAAGGCAGTTCAATGGAATCATGCAACTGTTTGTTTATGGTTAATAGTTCTGCCCTGGAGCACAATGCACACACCATACCCATGAGAATTTAACTAACAACATCATCTTATGATCATCAGTGAGCACAGTGCAGGAAAAGGCCAACCAGCCCATTTAGTCTTTGTGACATACAATTTCCTTTGATCACAGACTCTTCCTAACCTCTTTCATCTTCAGGAGATGGGCTATAACTGCAGCAAAAAAGTTCCTTGCTGGATTCCTGTCTCAGGTTGAAAATGCAGCCAAGTAATTCAGTGTTGGTGTGCAACTTACACATTCAAAGCCACTGGTTTAATATAAATATGCCCTGAGTAAAGCTAGTTCAGCCAGGGAACTAAACTGCCCGACCACTCCTGGATTACGCAGGATAAAAGAAAGGGTTCCAACAGCTGATTCTCAATCGAGACCCAACTGGCATTGATACTCCAGAAAGATTTCTCAACAGTCTACAGGAAGTGATGATTAGCTTCCTGGATATTACTGGGACTAAACTAAGGAGGAAAGAAATAGCTCCACAAGGGCAATAAAGGACTGGCAACAAATGTCTTGGTGTGAGGTTAAGCATTTTGGTTGTAAAAATCGAAACGCAAAACATTTTTTTTCAAAGGTGTTACACTTGTAAGCGTTGATTTGGAGAGAACATCAACACGCAGGGACAGCAAGCAATCAGGAAAACAAATGGCATTTGACGTTAATTACAACCAGATTGAGTAAAGGAATAATGCTACAATTGTACAAAGGTAACGTCGCCACAGTCTAACCAAACCGTCGGCTGCTCTTTCATTAGAGAGAGATGACTGGTGGGGTTTTAAGTCACTTAGAGACAGCAAGAACTGCAGATGCCGGAGTTAGAGTCAACACAGTGTGTAGCTGCAGAAATACAGCAGGTCAGGCAGCTTCCGAGGAGCAGGAAAGTCGACGTTTCAGGTCGGGACCCTTCATCAGTTTCAGATCAGGACATCAACTTTCCTGCTCCTCTGATGCTGCCTGACCTGCTGTGTTCCTCCAGCTTCTCACTGTGTTGAGTGGTGGGGTTTGACCTGAAGGTCACCATGCTTCAGGCAAAGGGAGAGGCTGGGTAGAGTCCTTCACGGTCACCTCAGCTGGTGCAGGAATTGAAACCACACTGTTGGCATCACTCTGTGTCACAAGCCAGCTGTCCAACTAACTAGCTTTGGTGAAACCACATCTGGAGTACAGTAGGCAATTTTGCTCTCCAAATTTAAGGAAGTATAGACTTGCACAGCAAGTTTTGCAACAAAATTTCACTAAATCGGCCCGCGGAAAGACAGGGTTGTCCTTGATGAGCAGCTGAACAAATTGGCTAAAGTACTCTGGATTTTAGAACAGCAAGTGATCTTGTTGGAACATATAAGATTCTGAAGGGGCTTGGAAGGGTGGACTGAGAGATTATTTCCGCTGAACAGGAATCTAGATTACAAGGGCACAGTCTCCGCATATGGAACCTATTATTTCGGACTGCGATGGCAAGAAATTACTTCACTCAAAGAATTGTGGATCTTTGGAATTCTCCAGCCTAAAGTTTGCGGATGATCCGAACTTTGTGTAAAGCTAAGAAGTGACTGCCATGGGTGAGGTATCGGAAGACTGGAGGATGGCAAATCTGGTGCCACTATTTTAAAAAGGTGGTAAAGAAAAGCCAGGGAACTATAGATAGGTCAGCCTGACGTCAGTGGTGGGGAAATTGTTGGAGGGGATTCTGAGGGACAGGGTTTACATGAATTTGGAAAGGCAAGGACTGATTAGGAATAGTCAACGTGACTTTGTGCGTGGGAAATCATGCCTCACTAACTTGATTGAGCTTTTTGAAGAAGTGACAACAAAGATTGATGTAGGCAGAGTGGTGGACTTTGGCTAAATGGACTTCAGCAAGGTATTCGATAAAGTTCTGCACAGTAGACTAGTTAACAAGGTTAGATCACATGGAATCCAGGGAGAGCTAGCCAAATGGATATTAAATTGGAATGAAGGTATGAGACAGAGGGCGATGGCAGAGTTTTTCAGACTGGAGGCATGTGACCAGCAGTGTGCCGCAAGGATTGGTGCTGGGTCCACTGTGTTTTGGCATTTACATAAATGATTTGGATGTGAATATAGGAGGGATGGTTAGTACATTTGCAGATGACATGAAAATTGGCGGTGTATCGGACAGTTATGAAAGTTATCTCAGAGTACAACGGAACCTTGATCAGATAGGCCGAGGAGTGGCAGATGGAGTTTAATTTAGATAAATGCAAGATGTTGCATTTTCATAAGGCAAATCAGAGCAGGACTTATACACTTAATGGTAGGGTCCTGGGTAGTGTTACGCAAAAAGGACCTTGGGGTGCAGGCTCATAGTTCCCTGAAGGTGGAGTCACAGGTAGACAGGCAAGTGAAGGAGGAATTTGGTACTCTGGCCTTTATTGGTCAGTGCATTGAGTATAGAAATTGGGAGGTTATGTTGCAGCTATACAGGACATTAGTTAGACCATTTTTGGAATACTGCATTTAATTCTGGTCTCCCTGCAAAAGGAAAGGTGTTGTTAAACTTGAAAGGCTGCAGAAAAGACTGACAAGGATGTTCTCAGGGTTGGAGGGATTGAGCTACAGGGAGAAGCTGAGTAGGCTGGGGCTGATTTCCATGGAGTGTCACAGGCTGAGGGGTGACCTTATAGAGGTTTATAAAATCATGTGGGGCATAGATAGGGTGAATAGACAAGGTCTTTTCCCCATGGTAGTGTTGTCCAAAACTAGAGGGCATAGGTTTAAGGTGAGGGGGGAAAGATATAAAAGGGACCTGAGGGGTGACTTTTTTTTATACAAAGGGTGGTGCGTCTATGGAACAAGCTGCCAGAGGAAGTGATGAAGGCTGGTACAATCAAAACATTTAAAAGGCGTCTGGATGGGTACATGAATAGGAAGGGTTTACAGGGATATGGATCAAATACCTGCAAATGGGACTAGGTTAATTTAAGATATCTGGTCAGCATGCATGAGTTGGACCAAAGGGTGTGTGTCCGTGCTGTAAAACTCTATGACACTATGACTCTATCATTAAAACATTTAAGGCTGAGTTAGACAGAGTCTTGAACCCTCAGGGAATCAAGGGATAGAGGGAACAGGGAGAATACGTGGAGCAGAAACCTGAGAGCAATCATGTCAGCATTACTCCTGCTCCTATTTCTGGTATTCTTGTGAACAGTGACTACACCTCAATGGTACTAGACTGCATGTCCTGTACCGTGGAACCGTATCAATGCAAGTTCTATCTTCGTTTCTTCAAAAAAAGGAAGAATGTTTTCTTGGTCATGAGGTCATAAACTAAGCAGTGCAATGGAACTGCATTCTGGCATGCTCAGGCATTGAGAAAAAAAAAGAAAACTAAGATTAAAAAAAAACGTAAAGACAAATAAAGAACACCATTAATCCTGTAATACAGAGATTGGCTGGTCTATTTCACAAAAAATTAATGAAGCAGATCTCAAACTGATTTGGGAGATCATTGGTGATATGATTCCTAAGGGCTTAAGAGTGAAGGGAACGTTGAAGCATTGAAGGCAGCAAACAAAATTGCCATTCAGTTACTGGAGCAATAAAACCAAACCCCAGCAATAGTCAGCACTTTTAGGAAATCAGGGAAAATGGGGCAGAAAAAACACAGAGGCAAAATAAGCCATACTTTGAAAGTAGACACAGATTTCGCAATCCTTAAAACTTAATGCGCAATCATTTCACTCATCTAATTGTTATCCTGTTTTCGAGAGAGCCTTTAAGATATTGGCTGTTTGTACACACTACTTTCAACTATTTATCCAGACTGGCGGACTCAGGAAATGATTTCTGAGGAAACTCTTCAGATTTCAATGGAGGGCACAAGATGACTGTTATTTTTTTTTTAAAACAGCTTTACCAGGAACAATAGATAACTGAAAGATTTGAAGCCTACTTGCCGGTACCCTGCCACTGACCCCGTGAACTAACATTTTGCCACTCTCGACCTTTCTGTGAGAGTTCAGAGCTTCCTGTGGCAGTGGCACCAGTTCCCAGATAGCTCAGTCTCTCCCAACTTCCAGCTGCCGACGGTGGGAATTAAAGATACCTACACTCTTTGTCACCAAGACCCTGACCATGGACTGACCTTGAGACACAAACCACAGCACATGGCTGAACTTTTACCCTGCAGATAAGCAGGAGGGAAGCATGAGAAACTACTGCAGCAGGCCCAAACTTGTAGTATCTTTCCTTCCCATCTCAGTCTTGCTTTGAGCATTCGATAGAAACAGAACTGAGTTACATTTGGTCTGAAGTAAAATTTCTGTCTTAAAAAGCTAAATCAGACTGAAAATTGGAAATCAATTAGAAGCAAGTTATATAGTTAATATGCCTCACTTTGAGAGACAGTTGCCTGAATGTCACTCCTTGACTCCACGGTCATGTTGTGAGGTTGACAAGAGGTTAATGGCAGGCAGCAGTGACCAGATACCTTCCCAGATGTGGTGACATTCTCTTGGTCTCAAGGGCTAATAATACTTTGCAAGATAGTAATCTGACACTCCCATGAGGATGCAGTAATACAGTCCAATCCTTCAATACACATAAGCAAAAATATCATAGACATCAGAAATGTGTTGCAGGTTCAGAAGTTAGATCCAGTTCGCAAAGGTTAATACATTCGTTGGTATAAAGGGTCATAACCTGAAACATTAAACTGCCTTTTCCTTTTCCAGACACTTTGGGACTTCTCTGGCACTTGATTTTATTTCTGATTTCTGTCAGTCCAAGTTGTTTTGATTTCCTTTAAATCCATTGTAAAGCAATAATACCGGAATCATTCCTGTAAAATTTGCCAATGGTGAAACGTTCTCTGGTGTAACAATTCCACAGGGTCCCTGAGTTCCTCAAGATAACTTTGGACAGTTCATTCTCACCTGTCACACACTGTTTGCTCTTGTGAGGTGAAATGTGCTCCGGGATACACTGCCTCTAAGAAGCCAGCAACGTACACAGAGTACTTAAATGTTAAAATGCAGCATGAATCTCAACACAGTTAACATGCACATCTGATTTCCTGCTGGTGTGAAGATACTCACCAGTAAACACATGCCACAATCAAACTAAACCCCACAGCTACCAAAACAGGCAACAGCTTGAACTCATGATTCCAAAATATCTGACCAGTCATATTGTCATCTCGCTGCTGGGCAAGCAAACAAACGCTGCAGATCTGCATCAGAGATGTTAATTTGACCTGTATCTCAAGTTAATTTTCACCATCTCCACCACCATCCCCCACCCCACCTGGAATACATGATTGGAGCCAGGTAACTTACCAGTGCAGTATATATGTGCAGACATCTGTACACGGGGGAAAAGTCGACAAGATCTTGGGCACTTAGTACCTGTCAGACAAATGAAACAACATACACAAAAAGAAGAGAAAGAAGGTGAAACTTAGTGCATGGCCCACATCCATATCAATCAATAACACTGTCAATCAAGGCAACACTTCCATAAAAACATCAAAAGCCCCCAAGTAGATATCTATTATAAAAGACAGGTGTGCTGCAGCTGTTGGAAATTATCAGGACAATACCAGGCTTGTATGTTTTGGGCAGAGCCTTTTACCTTAACACATGTAACCAGGCCTCCCCTACCGGGATTAGGGCTTTTATTAAGTTATGTCACGAGCCTTAAAGGAATCCTGTAGGATAAGAGTCCCACAATGGATGAAGTACTGTGAAATGTTACTACTTACCACTGAAGCACTCACAGATTTTTAACATTTAAACTTTTTGAGAACTAATGGCACATCAAGGTGAGGAACTTCAGCATTCCATTACAGTGAGTAACAGCATCAAACATTTCCAAATACAACACAGGGTTAGATATCGATTAAAGCTCCCTCAGCAGTGTCCTCATCAAACACTCCCAGGACAGGTACAGCATAGGGTTAGATACAGAGTAAAGTTTCCTCTACAATGTTCTCATCAAACAGTCCAGGATGGGGACACCATGGAGGTACATACAAAGTAAAGGTACCTCTACAATGTCCCCAGAAAATACTTCCAGGATAGGAATAGTGTGGTATTAAACCAATTAAAGCTCACACAATACTGTCTCCGCTAAACTCTCCCAGAGCAGGTACAACACAGATCAGATATACAATGAATCAGCGATAAAAGGTACTGCAGATGCTGGAGAATCCGAGATAACAAGCATGGGGCTGGATGAACACAGCAGGTCAAGCAGCATCATAGGAGCAGGAAAACTTGACGTT
>JAHRHZ010000249.1:1453352-1597222 GCA_024137785.1 Ginglymostoma cirratum
TCGGGCCTAAACCCTTCATCAGATTTCTGATGAAGGGTTTAGGCCCGAAACGTCAAGTTTTCCTGCTCCTATGATGCTGCTTGACCTGCTGTGTTCATCCAGCCCCATGCTTGTTATCTCGGATATACAATGAACCCGCTTTTACTGTCTCTCAACAAACACTCCGGTACAGTCTGAGCTAGAAATGCAGTGAAGCTCTTCTATACTATCACATCAAACAGTCACAGGACTGTTATTACACTAGTAGGATACTGAGTAAAGTTCCCTCTGTTGAAATTTTCAAAACTTAGATGAGAAGATTGTTCATTTCAGCTCTGCAGCCTTTTATTTCTTGTTTTGGTCTGCTGAGTATTTCCAGCATGTTTACTACATTTTGAGTGTCCAACTTCCACAACAGCTTGGTTTTTGTTCAAAGATATAGGTTGACTGATGGTATGGAGTGGTATGAAACAAATGTAGTCAAATGAACTGAAGATACATGACCCGAAATGTCAACTTTCCTGCTCCTCAGAGGCTGCCTGGCCTGTGTTCCTCCAGCTCCACAGTGTGCTGTTTTTAAGACACAAGAAAGATATTTAAGTCCACTTTCTGCTACCTGTTCTAACATCTTCTGATTGTTCAATGTGTTGGTTTTATCACAAAACATCTGCCATCAACCAAATTGCCTGGGAATTTTCTTCATTTGCTCATGAGGTGTGGACATTACTGGTCACAAAACTGTTGAAATGCCGTCAAAGGCCTTTTAGCTCATTATGTCCACACTGGCTCTCTGAATTAGCATCATGACTTGGTACCATCCACCCACCATTTCTCCATAACCCTGAATGATATTTCTATTTAAATAATCATCTAAAGTCTTCTTGAAAGCCCTTTCAGGCAGTAGAGTCAAGACCTGAACTACTCAGCATGAGTAAAGGTTTCTTCTCAAATCATATACACTTCTTTTGTAATTAAACCTGTGCTTTCTCATTCTCAATCCGTTTACAAGCAGGAACAGTTTTCCCTGAATACACACCCTTCGTATTTTTGAAAACCTCACTCAAAACTCCTCTCAGCCTTTTTCTCACCAAGGAAATGATCTATATATCTAATCTTTAATCATAAGTGAAAATTCTCATCCCTGGAACCATTCTTGTAAACCTTTTCTGCACTTTTTTCAATGTGTTCACATCCTTTCTACAGTGTAGTGGCCAGAACTGTATATAATACTCCAGCTGAGGTCTAACTAGGGTTTTAAGTCACTCGGAGATACAGATTCAGCATAGCCTCCTTGTTCTCTCACTCTCTGTCATGATTAATAACTCCTAGAATACTGTACGGTTTAGTAATTAAAAATTGAAAGAACTGTGGATGCTGTAAATCATAAACGAAAACAGAAATTGCTGGAAAAGCTCAGCAGGTCCGACAGCATCTGTGAAGACAAATCAGAATGAATGTTTTGGGTCTGCTGACCGTTCCTGAGAACTGAACAAAACGTTCACTCTGATTTCTCTCTACACTTTCTACCTGTCACTTCTCTACACTTTCTACCTGTCACTTCTCTACACTGAACTTGATGTGTCACATTTCACTAACTTGTCAATGTTGTTCTGAGTTCCACATGTGTCACAGTTTACAATGCTTTCAAGTTTTGTATTGTCTACAAATTTGAAATTGCCCCATGCCTGCATGGGCAAAAATTTGGCAAATAGAATATAATGTGGGGAGATGTGAGGTCATGAGCTCGGCTGGAAGAATATAGGAGCTAAAAATTAATTAAATGAAGAAATCTGCAGAAACAGACTATCCATAATTCTTCCTAATTAATTTTGATCCCTTCTAGTGACAGTTTTCTCCTCTGTCCCAAGGGCCTGGGCAGCGTTCACCTCTTTTGTAAAGGCAGGTGCAAAGTATTCACTCAACACCTCAGGCAGGCTCCCCACCTCCAAGTGTAAATCCTGTTTTTTTGACTCCAATCTGCCCTACTCCTCCTTTAAGCACGCACTTACTATTCATATGCCAATAGTTGAGTAATGTAGAGTGGCAAGTCAGATAATTGAGCATAACATAAGGAATGGCAGAGAATGTCTGAAAGGTTAATCCAGAGAAAGATACTGAAGAATGAGAAGGAGCTAACTATTAATGAGCAAAGCTAGAGCTTCTACAGGCATTTAGAAAAGAAACAGTAAATAAAGTAAGTTCTTGTCCTCTAAAGAGCAAGAATTGGAAGTTAATTGTAGATATTGAAGAAATGGTGGATTAAACATACAAATATCGCGCTTCTGTCTTCCTATGTGGGATACAAAATACATTCCAGTATTCCTTCTAAATCAGGATTTGCAAGGAAGAGTGATGAGGAAAGTGGTACTAAGCAAACCAAGGAGGCTAAGGAGTCCATGGGTCCAGATGGACTTCATTCCAGGGTCTTAAAAAAGGTTGCAAATGAGTTTGTAAATGTGTTGGTATTAATTTTCCAAAATTCACTGGATTTGGGAAAGGTTCTGTTGGATTGGAAAGTATCCAAAATAGTCCCATATTCAAGAAGGGAGGGATGCGGAAAACAGAAAACCATAGGCCAGATAGCTTGATATCTGTCATGGGGAAGGTGCGTGAATCACCCTTGACAGAGATTATAACTACACACTCAGAAACACTCAATGCAGTTGAGAAGCGTTGACATTGTTTTGTCAAAGGGAATATCATGTTTAACTAATGTATTGGAAATCTTTGAAGCGGTAACATGCTGTAGATAAAGGCTGAGCGAGCAGACAAGAATTTAGCAGATGGGATATAATGCAGAAAAGTGGGAAGTTGTTCACTTTGGTAGGAAGCATAAAAAAGGCACAGTATTATTCAAACAAAGAACAAAAGTAGAATTCCAAGGTGCCGAAGGATTCTGTTTCATGAGTCACGAAAAGTTAGTCTGAACATACAACATGTAAGCAAGAAGGCTATGGGATGCTATCTTTTATTTGGAAAGGGAATTCAACATACCAATAACGGTGCTTCAGATACACAGGGCATTGGCAATGCCACATCTCAAATAGAGGGTGCTGCTCTGGTCTCCTTATTAAGGAACAATGTAAATGCATTGGAGGTGGTTCAGACACCATTTACTGGAGTGATACCTAGAATGGGTGGTTTGTCCTAATGATTATAGATTGAACAGTCTCAGCATGTTTTCGCTGGAGTTTAGGAGACTGAATGGTGCTTAAAGTGTATCTGATCCTGAATGATTTTGACAAGGTGAAAGGATAGTTCCTCTTGTGTTCATTCCAACTTGGAAGACACTTTTAAAATTAGGGACTATCTTTTCAGAACAGGGATGAGGAGAGGCATTTGGAGAGGTAATGACCTAGTGGTATTATCACTAGACTATTAATCCAGAAACTCAACTAATGTTCTGGGGAACTGGATTCAAATCCCACCATGGCAGATAGTGGAATTTGAATTTGATAAAAGAATCTGGAATTAAGGGTCTAAGAGTGGCCATGAATCCATGAATCCTCCGCCTCCACGCTTACTTCTCCAACCGCGAATCTAACCCTCCCTCTACTGACCCCTTCTCCCGCCTCCAACACAAGCCCTCCTCCTGGACACCACCCCAAGGCCTCCTACCCTCCCTCGACCTCTTCATCTCCAACTACCGTCGAGACATCAATCGCCTCAACCTCTCTACCCCTCTCAAACACTCCAACCTCTCCCCCGCAGAACGTGCAGCCCTCCGCGCCAATCCCAACCTCACCATAAAACCCGCGGACAAGGGAGGGGCAGTCGTAGTATGGCGCACTGACCTCTACATTGCTGAGGCCAGGCGCCAACTCTCTGACACCTCCTCCTACCGCCCCCTGGATCATGACCCCACCCCTGAGCACCAAACCATCATCTCCCAAACCATCCACAACCTCATCACCTCAGGTGACCTCCCACCCACCGCCTCCAACCTCATCGTTCCCCAACCCCGCACCGCCCGCTTCTATCTCCTCCCCAAAATCCACAAACCTGAATGCCCTGGTCGACCCATTGTCTCCGCCTGCTCCTGCCCCACCGAACTCATCTCCACCTACCTAGACTCCATTTTCACCCCCTTGGTCCAGGAACTCCCTACCTACGTCCGTGACACCACCCACGCCCTCCACCTCCTCCAGAACTTCCAATTCCCAGGTCCCCAACACCTCATTTTTACTATGGACGTCCAGTCCCTAAAAGATTTTCTGATGAAGGGTTTAGGCCCGAAACGTCAAGTTTTCCTGCTCCTATGATGCTGCTTGACCTGCTGTGTTCATCCAGCCCCATGCTTGTTATCATGAATCCATTGTTGATTGTTGGGGAAAACCCATCTGGGTCACTAATGGCCTTTAGGGAAGAAAACTGCCATTCCGTTCATGAATAATAAAAAAAAATTATTTTGTCTAAGTGGGTTGTGCAACTTTGTAACACTCTGCCTCAGAAGGCAAATGGCATGAGGGTCATTGAATAATTTTGACTCAGAGGTAAATATATTCTCCCTGGGATCAAGGGTTATTTGGGTAGCATGATTTGACTGAATGACAGAGCACAGGCTTGAAGGGCCAATGGTTTCTGCTCCTATTTTATCTGTCGATATCAACAGCGTTCCCTTCATCAAGACACTCTGTCAGATTAGTATTTATTTTCTAACTCTAATTGCCCTTGAGAATATAGTGGCATGTTGCCTTCGTGAACCACTGCAGTCCTTGGTGAATTACACACACTGCTGTTACAAAGGGAGTTTTGGGATTTCAATGCAGTGACACATGAGGACATGCAGCGTGCTTGATTGGTGACCCATCCACCAACATAAACGTTCATGGTCTGCATCACCGATGCACAGTAGCAGCATTGTGTACTATTTACTAGATGTGGAGATGCTGGTGTTGGACTGGGGTTTCTGACCTGTTTACTAGATGCACTGCAGTAACTCGGCAGTAATGCTTCAACATCAAATCTATATCTGCCAAATCTTTGACATCTACCACCTGAAAGGACAAAGGAGGCAGATATATGGGAACACCACCATCTGTAGGTTTCCTTCCAAGCCAGTCACCATCCTAACCTGGAAATATATCGCTGTTCCTCAAGTTAACGTTTCAGGTCCGGTGACCCTTCCTCAGAACTGGACCCGAAACATTAACCCAGTAATTTGATGCTGGGCTCAGGAGTCCTAGGATCTTGGTCTTGGGGGTAGAGATTGAACTAACAAAACAGACCATTTGAGACCATTTTGGTCAGATATGTCAAAAAGGCATTTAAGGCTAGATCTTCAATAAAGAACTGGAATTCCTTGCAAAGGAAGTTTTAATGAAATGTTGTTCCTAGAGTCACTAATGTGAGGGTGGGATATGTCTTGACCTTTTAAAATGCAGCCTGATAGGTTTTTTTTATGGGGAGGTGCGCAGGTCAGGCGGATCAACTGCAGTTTATCTCTTATCTGTAATAATGAAGCTTTTTTTTGATGTCTCAATTCAACCCGAGAAGCTTGCCACTTATTTTCTTATCCTTGGTTCCTCTACACATTCTATCCTTTAAAAGATTAACAGTTTACCAAGCCAGATCATAATAAAGGTCTGGCTTGTCCATTATTCTCATAACTGAGATTCTAACACATGGATCAGGCTGATCATGTATCCAAGATATTGCTTGCAAGAATTCCAATAAACATGTTGCAACTGGTAAACAAGGTTCCTCACTTGAATATAAATTTATGACAAAGAGCCCTTTTTCACACAATATGATCAGACTATTGACATCTGCGACAAAAACCCCATGCTCCTGCGTCATCACTGTGTCTCGTAAGTGAACCTGAGAAGTATTTTGCTTGTCAGGGTCTAATTTGAAGTCAGTTTTATGTGTTCACCTCTTACTTCGTGATTTACCTTCTACTCACTACAAAAAAAATTGCATTAAAAAAAAAGTTTGTCTCAACAGTGTTGCCCTGACTGGAGAAAGAATAAAAAATTTTGCAGCACTTCTCATCAGTCGCTGTCCCTGAAATTAACTGGAAACACGGGAACAGGAGAAGGCCCTCGAGCTTGTTCAGCCATTCAATTAGAGCATAGTTGATCTATATCTCTACTCCATCCTCCTGCTTTGGTTCTGTAACCACTCATATCCAAAAATCTATCCATTTCAGTGTTGGAATGTTTGAATAGCATTCCCCTTGGCTGACCTGCCCTCAGTCTCAACAGTTCTGTAGGGGTAAAGCTCCATCATGGTGGATTAACCTTTTTTTAAAAAAAGAGTCCTCTCACATTTTAACAAGTTTATTTTGTAACATATAATTGAGAACGAGCCACTTACAATAAAGTAGCTCTCTATAATTGCTGAAGTATTCATGTAGCTTTGCCATAGAGTTTTATCTACTCCAATCCTGGCATACATAACAGGCATCTAGCAGACACAATTTTAAACTATTTCTGTCCAAATAGTACTTCAAGCTTAATTTTAAGAACATTTACGCCTATTATGTAAAAATCTTAAAAATCTGAAGGATGCTAAAGATTTGGGAAAGAAACTGACTCACACAAGGGATACAACCTTGCTAAGAGAAAGGTATTAACAACTCCCAATCATGGACACGGATCTCATGATTGAACAACCAAGAAAACATCCAGCCGAGTTTGGTGCACTAATGAAGTAAATTCAACCTTTTTTTTTACCTTATCCATGTACAAGTACAGATATGCAGCAATGTGCAGACATGATAGGCCAATTAGCATCATTTTTTCAATTGTTGAATTTAAAGTGTCTGGGCTCCATCTCAATCAAACATTTACTTAAAATAATTGGCTTTTTGAAATAAAGCTCAAGAAAAAGAAAAACCTCCCATGAAGTTCAGAGCTAAAAATATTATATTTGAAATTTACAGATGGCCTGGACTGTTTTCAAGGCTGTAATCACAACTCTCGGGTTCAGAGGATGCTTACAAACCACAACTAAATCCAGAGATGAGATTACAGATTTAAACACTGTACCATCGATCCACTGCTTGTCATGCACATTACAAAGTTAATTCATAGAGAATGAGAGGGGAAAAGGTTATTCTATCCTTTCTTGGTAAATAGCATCATATGCAGTGCAAGTCACTGAGAAGAAATAACATCTGCTTTTGAAGACTAGCAACAGCGATATGCTGCAATGTTTAATGACTCACAAACAATAGTTTGGTGACGATCTCTTTCTATGGATCAGTTAGGTTATTGACAGGGATTGTTTCACTTGTATTTTCCGGCTTTATAGCCATACTGCAATGATAAAAGGGCAATCACTGAATGAAAAGGGAGAAAAGAGTTGTATTTACACACAGCCTTTCACAACCTCATGATGCCCCACAATCCTTTATAGCATTGTAAGTGCAACTGCGGTTGCGGAGGTAAGGTTGTCCTAGTAGAATTATCCCTGGACTACTAATCTGGATAATGTTCTGAGGTCCCATGTTCAAATCTCAAGTTGGCAGACAGTGGAAGTTGAATTCAACAAAAATGAAGAGCCTAATGATGACCATGAAACCATTGTTGCTTGCCAGGAAAAACCCATCTGGTTCACTAATATCTCTTTGGGAAGAAAATGCCATCCTTACCTGATCTGGCTACATGTTACTTCAGAGATGCCCTCTGGACAATTAGGGGTGGTAATAAATGCCCAAATCTCATGAATAAATAAAAAGGAAGTAGGCAACAGAGCCAATTTTCACATTGAAGCTCCAACAAACAGAAATGAGGTGTTGAATATTAAAAACTTAGGAGGTCTGGCAGCATCTGTACAGAGAAAGCAGAGTCAACATTTTGGGTCTACAGACTCTTCTTCAGTTCTGATGCGCCCAGACCCGCTGAGTTTCTCCATCAATTTCTGTTTCTGCAACTGACGTTATGAGGCTGGGTGAAGAATAATTATTGACAAGGATACCAGGTAGAATTACCTTCCTCTTCAAATAGTGAGTAAGTCCAATCACATAGCACTCTCCCTCAGTCCAGACCATAGTGAAACATGCACCTGATGAGCTTACACCACTAACTCAGAGCCTGAAGTACGAGTGCTGTGCCACAACCAACAACTGACAGGTCAGAAATACTCATGACAAACTTTTAATCTTGGACTCAGCTGTAAGGTGATGCATACAACCAAGGCAAAATTAAGCTTGCAGATTATAAAAGTGTTCCTGCATATGTTACAATGCCATCTTACTATCTGGGTAAGAACAAAAAGAAATCCTTCCAATCTTGTTTAGAACAAGACATTAGAGTCAGAATTGAAAGTGGAGGTCAAATAATCAGATACAAATTCATTTTTGTTTTTCCCATGCATGCACCGCCTAGTGGAGAGATGAACTTCTGTAACTGTTACCTGATTCTCAGAACTGCATTAAGGTAACATAAGCCAATTACCCTGGAGTTATTACACCATTAAGTCCTTAAGACTTCTTAAGTTCCTTTAGAGCAACCCTACATCATCTGAAATACACTATTCTGCAGTCTCTGGGTTCTATTACCATTAATGATGATTGGGTTTAATAAGAGGTAATGACATACGGTTTCAGTGGCATGGGATCAATGAAAACCAGATAAATTCCACACACAGGGTTAATTCTCAATTACAGAGAACCTTAAATATAAACAAGCTGTTTTGGGAAAATTAAAACTCACCTCGGGGGCAGTCATTTTTTTTGTTCTGTGTTCAGTGGATGAAGGAATTTTGATGCTGGAGAGCAGAGCAACAGCATCAACTGCAGGGACACCAGGTGTGGTTTAAAGGGCGACTATAATGCACAATTGTGGGGCCAATACCAACAGCAATTGAACCGGGTGGGCAAGGCTGTCTACAATTTCCACACTGCAGCCTTCAAGCAGACATTGAGAAGAGTCCCAGGCCAAGGACAAAACTTGCAGCTTATGAATCAATTGTGCAAAGTGGCTACTTAGTTGAGTAGGGAAGGAGTAACGATAGGATGGGGGATAAAATGGTGTTACTCGCATGATTATACAGAAGAAAGCTCTAATCCAATTGAAATGTAAACAACAAATATACTTCCCAAAATACAAAGGTTTCAAACCCTTTTCGATTAGTAATACAAAGAATCTATTAAATAACTCGTGTTACATAGTGCCTTTTGAAGTTGAAAATATGCTAAGACAGTTTACAGTTAGGGATAGAGATAAGTGAGAGGAAAATTCTCACAGCTGTAAAATGTGTTCTGTGAAAGGTGAATTTTCAGTTTATTTCCAACTGTGAGAACTGTGGGGCATTTAGAAAGCGAGTTATAGACAGGGGAAAGTGGCTGAAGACTCTCAGCAATGCTGAAATGGAGGGAAAGAAAATATTAGTTGCAAAACAAAGAGAATGAGCATGGATGTGAGGCTGGAGGAGGTTGCAGTGTCAGGAAGAATGACATTGACAAGGGTTTCTTTTTATTCGTCAATGGGATCTGGGCATCATTGACTGGGCTACCATATATTGCCAATCTCTAGGTGCCCATGAGAAGGTGACGGTCAGCTGCCTTCTTGAACTGCTGTAGTCCATGTGCTGAAGGCAGACCCACAATTCTGTTTGGGAAGGCATTCCAGGATCTTGACACAACACTGAAGGAGCGACAACATATTTCAAAGTGGGATGGTGAGTGGCTTGGAGGGGAACTTACAGGTGGTGTTCCCATGTATCTGCTGCCCTTGTCATTCTAGATGGAAGAAGTGGTCCTGCGTATGGAAGGTGCTGCTGAAGAAGCTTTGGTGAATGTCTACAGCGCAAAATGTAGATGGTACACACTGCCGCTACTAAGCGCCAGTGGTAGAGGGAGGGAACGTTTGTGGATTTAGTGCTAGTCCAATGGGCTGCTCCTAAAGTTTCCTGTCTTCATACTTGAAAATAAATTAGTAAAGCTAGTTGGGTGTAAATTCAGCCACATAATTAAATGGCTGCATTTAGTTCTCCTTCAAAGTGGCGACTACGTTTGCAGTGGTGGCAGTGGTGGTGGTGGCTGCAGAATTGAAATTTTGGGTTCTAAGGTGGACTCATGGACTCGTATACTTACTTCCTTGCAATAGAATCACAGGATCCCTACAGTGTGGAAGCAGGCCATTCGGCCCAAGACCACGTTATAGCAGAGGCCAAGTCTTTACCCTGCCATCCTGAAAATGATCCCACCAATATCTCAACAATATCTTATGTATTTCAAATATCGTGATCCTTTAAATATTACAAGGGTTTTGACAGCTCAATTATTGGAAAATGATACACAAACATGGCCTGCATTCCCTTTCAAAAATGGAGGGCATTTTAAATGTTTAAAGAATTCAACTTGGTAGATGTAGAAAAAAATTTCTTCTCGTGTTGGAATCAAAACTCGGGGACCTTCATATTAAATTCACTGTTGGGCAATTTAGGAGAGAAATCACAAAGCATTCTTTACAAGCAAAGCACAGTGGAAATCTGGAAATGTATCCTCATTCCGCAAATAGCTGGGGATGCTGGCAGTCAATAGCAGCTTCAAGTCTGAGATTAGGTAGACAATGGGTACCAAGGGATATAAAGCTATGGCAGAGAAAGCAGGGGTGAGGTGCGGCTTGGTCATGATCTAAGTGACTGGCAAAACAGTTTTGCACGGCTTAAAAGTCTATCCCTGTTTCTATGTTCTTTATAGAAAAAGAAGAAGAGGACATAAAGTATTCCGTTCCACAAGGTGATCCTGCTCCTGTTGTTTGCAGGAACTGTTTTTCTGCACGTACATCTTGGAAAACAGCAACACCCGAACCCATTAAACGCCCTGCACCGATTCATCAAATGGGCTGGCTCGTCACTGTGCTATAAAAAGAAAACGAATTTTGGCTGATACCACAACCCATCACGTCAAAAACATCCACTTATTGCTACAATCAGGCCATCTCATTGATCACTGTTTGTTCCCTTCAGAACCATTAAACAGTCATAAGGAGCTGAGCAAAAAAAAAACACAACAAAGAGCGACCTTCATGTCTGTTGAGCTGCACGTCAATGGAATTTGGACGTGTTGTTGGCCCATGGAGCGCGGAAGCCACTTACGCCAGATGAGAAGGGCTTGGTTCCAATGGTCTGCGAAAGGTTGATGTTCACAGCAGGGGAAGGAGGAAATGGGCAATCAGAGTTAAAAGTGAGAGTTTTTTTTTCCCTTAAATAGTTTTACATCAAAAACATACAGCTGAGCCCGTTGAGAAATGCCAAGCTTGATTGCACTGTTGGTAAAAACAACAACACAATCTGATAGTGCTGGGCAAAGACATGTGTCGATCGTGTCACCAGCTCCTTTTGCTGATTCACAGGCACATTTCCCAGCTAAGTATAAAACAGGAAGGGCAAAACTGTAAGCATCCTCAAGATTTATCTGCATATTACCTGATGACAAGATATGGTGCTGAACCACACAGACCTGTGGGTCACAGGTTCCATTCCTGGATGATCTCATTTTGGGTGGCATTAAGGTGCGACAATTGGTTTTCTTACTCCAAGGACAGGAAAAGGAATAATCAGTCATCTTTCCCTGACCCTGAACATCATCCAATTACACCAACTCGAAAATGTGGACAACAGGTGATATAGTCTTAGCTGTGGTGCCCCCTCACATGATCAAACAAAACTGTAACACTCACCTTCTACGCTTAAATCCCAAAGATAGGGGAGATTGTGGAATGAGGTGGCACGGTAGTAATGTCACTGAATGAACAATTCAGAACCCTCCAAATACTTTGTAAAGGTTGTGAGGTCTCCTGCCTCAACTGCCCTCCCAGGCAGTGCATTCCAGAGCCCCACTGCCCTCTGGGTGAGAAACAGTTTCCTCAAATTCCATCGTACTTTCTGCCTTTCACCTTAAAATTATGCCAGCTTGTTATTGACCATTCAGCTAAGAGGAAGGGCTGGTTTCTATCCATCCTGTTCATGCCCTTCATAATTTTATACACCTCAATCATGTCCCCTCTCAGCATTCCCTGCTCTAAACAAAAACAACCTAAAATTATCCAGCCTCTCAATAGCTGAAATGCTCCATCCCAAGCAAAACTGTGGCAAATCTAAAACAGAAATTGCTTGAAAAGCTCAGCAGGTCTGGCAGCATTGGTGCTGCAATGTTTTGGGTCTAGCAACCCTTCTTCAGGACCTCTCGGCACCCCCTTCAGTGCAATCACATCCCTCCTACGCTGCAGTGAACAGAACTGCACACCATACTCTAGCTGTGGCCTAACTAAAGTTGGGGGAGGCGATGGCCTAGTGGTATTATCATTAGTATTATCTGTTAATCCAGAGACCCAGATTCAAATCCCACCATGGCAGATGGTGGAATTGGAATTCAATGAATATCTGGAATTAAGAATCTAGTGATGACCGTGAATCCATTGTCAATTGATGGAAAATCCCATCTGGTTTACTAATGTCCTTTAGGAAAGGAAACTGTCATCCTTACCTGGTCTGCCTGACATGTGACTCCAGACCCACAGCAATGTGGATGACTCTTAAATGCCCTCCAGGCAATTAAGGATGGGCAATAAATGCAGCCTAGCCAGCAATGCCCTCATTCTGTGAATGAATAAAGAAAAAAAAAAACCTCTCTGCTCTTATAATCTATGCCATGATTGATAAAGGCAAATACGCTTTCTTTACCACCTATCCTAAAGGACCCCAAAATCCCTCTGTGTCTCTGAGCTTCCTACAGTCCTGCCATTCAATGAGTACTCTTTTGTCTTGTTACTTCTTACAAAGCGTATCACTTCACACTTCTCAGTGTTAACATCCACTGAACTGCCCATCTAACCAATCCGTCTATATCCTTCTGTAACCTAAGGTCTTCATCACTGTCAACCATCTGGCCAATCTCTTTGTCATCCGCAAACTTACTTTTCATTTCCCCCCACATTTGCTTCCATATTGTTTATACATATCATGAACAATGAGGGACCCAGCACGGATCACTGCAGTACGCCACGGAACACAGGCCACCAGTCGAACTAACCTTCTGATTCCTACCATTAAGCCAATTTTGGATTTAACATGTTAAAATTCCCTGCTACTCACATTTTTTTACCTTCTTTATCAATTTCTCATGTGGGACCCTTTCAAAGGCATTGGTGAAGTCCTTATAAACTACATCAACTACACTACCCTTAGTTGCACACCTCGTCACCTCCATGAAAAAAATCAGTCAAATTTGCGAGGCATGAGCTCCCTCTGACAAAGCCTTTCTAACTATCCCTGATCAAATTTTGCCTATCCAAGTGGAGTTCGATTCTCTCCTTCAGAATTTTCTCCAATATTTTTCCTACCACTGACGCGTGAGACTCAAGTGTTGTAATTCCCTGGTTTATCTCCACCACCCTTCTTAAAATGTGGAACTGCATTAGCTTCCTCCAATCCTCTTTGTGACTAGACAGGAATTAAAAATTTGGGTCAGAGCCCTCGTAATTTCCTCCCTCATCTCTCACAGCAGTCTTGGTCCACAATTCATCCAGATTTGGGGTTTTATTCCACTTTTAAGTCCATCAAAACCTCTAATACCTCCTCACTCCCTATGTCAAATTACTCAAGAATGTCACAATTCCTCTTCCTGAATACTATACTTACATCCTCTTTCTCCAAAGTGAAGATAAATGTACTTGTTTAACACCCGAACAAGGCCTTACTCTTTCCCAGGTTATCCTCTTTCCCTTGATATGCTTACAGGATATCTTGGGATTCTCCCTAATCTAAACCACCAGTGTTTTTATGTCCCCTTTTTGCCCTCCTAGTTGCTTACTTAGGATGCCTCCTCCAATAGGATGCCTCCTCCAATTTATATATTCCACAAGGGCGCATTTGCTCCTTTTATACCTGCTAAAAAAAAACCTCTTTTTCTTCTTATCCAGTCCTGAACATTCCCAGACATTCAGTGTGACTGTTGCAAAACCCAACTGATTCGCTCAAGACGATAAGAAATAGGAACAGGCATAGGCCATTCAGCCCCCTCAAACCTGCTCCTTCATTCAATAGGATTATGGATGATCCAACATTCATCATGCCCACTTTCCTGTGTTTCCTGTAATCTTTGATTTCCCTACTGGTCAAGAATCTATCTTAGCCATTAACTACCTCAGGACTCTGTCCCCACAACTCTCTATGACAAGTTGCAAAGACTCACAACCCTTTGAGAGAAGAAATTCCTCCCATCTCAGTCTTAAATTGGTGACCCTTTATTCTGAGACTGCACCCTTTGGTCCTAGACTCTCCTGTGTTGGGCAGCATCCTCTCAGCATTTACCCCTTAAGAATCCTGTATGTTTCAATGAGATCATCTCTCATTCTTCTAAACTTCAGTGATTAGAATCCCAAAGTGCTTAGCCTTCACGCATATGACAATCCAACCATACAAAGGGATCATCACGATCATGTGATCATGGATTAGCCATTCATGCAGATCATGTCCTTTGGGGAGGAAAATCTGCCATTCCTACCTGGTCTAGCTTGAATGTGATTTTGGACAACAGCAATGTGGTTGACTCTTCACTCCCCTCTGAGCAATTTGAGATGGGCAATAAATACTGGCCTAGCCAGCGACACTCACAACCCATGAACAAATAATTTAAGAAATGCTGCTGAAGCTATATCTCAGCTGACACTGAAAAGAAGCAGTGAAAACAGATTAGAAACAAACTCATTTTATTCACTTCCCTGGTGTCCTTTCTATTCCTTATGAAAACAGGAATGGGGGAGGGGTAAGACGAACGGAGAGAGGGAACATAAACAGTTTGTGGGGGAAGATGAATGGCCAGGGTGCAAGATATAAGGGGAAAGGGGGAAAATGAACAGGGAGTGGGGAGAGGCAAAAGGCTGAGAGGGGTAATTGTGATTTCTAATCAGCTTTCAAAATCTGCAAAGCGTGACCAGTTATCTGCTAGCGTGAGCATGGCACACAACTGCTGTATATGGCGTCAATTACGCTCAGAAGTTTCTGCCTCCCACAAGTATGCATGGGAAACCAAGCCCCAGAAGTGTATGCACGCTGATGAGATCAGTAAGCCACAAGGACATTTACACAGCACATATTGGTATGTATCATTGATACTCTTCCCGCATCCGCCCATGGTTCTAATACAACCATCAGACGTGGTGGCACTATTTTTGTGTGGTTTAGTAGAACTGAAGAGAATTTCTAATTCAGTGAACTCTGTCTAATTCTGCTTCAAAAAATTAAGCACAGATTCTAGAGCAACCAACCAGCCTGGGACTAGGGGTACGCTGCAATGTCAGAGGTGCCTTCTTGCATAGAATGGAACATACAGCACTGAAAGTGGCCATTTGACTGCAGCAATCCATGTCACCATTTATACTTTGCTCAAGCATCCTCCTGACTAGCTAAATCTAACTCTGTCAAATAACCATTTAGTTTTTATGTTTATGTAGCCTCCCCTAAATGTACCTAAACCAAGTGACTTTGGAGAGATGGTCCTGTCACTGGACTTGTAAACCAGTGCTCAGGAGGAGACTGGCAGCTGTGCAATCTGAATTCAGTTAATACATTTGAAATATAAATCTAGGCTTAGCAATGGTAACCACAACAACCATCATTAATTGTTGTACAAACCCACCTGGTTCACTCACGTCCTTCAGGGAAGGAAATCTGCCACTCCCACCTGGTCTGGGCTACATATATCTCCAGACCCATAGCTGTGTTAGTAACTCTTAACTGCCTTCTGCAATGACCTTTATTCTTTATTCATTCACATCACTGGCCAGGCAGCATTTATTGCCCATCCCTAATTGCCAGAGGGCAGTTAAGAGTCAACCACAT
Organism: Ginglymostoma cirratum; assembly: GCA_024137785.1. Taxonomy (NCBI): domain Eukaryota; kingdom Metazoa; phylum Chordata; class Chondrichthyes; order Orectolobiformes; family Ginglymostomatidae; genus Ginglymostoma; species Ginglymostoma cirratum. The sequence continues at coordinate 1,469,127 of JAHRHZ010000249.1, forward strand.
TGCTGTGGGTCTGGAGTCACATGTCGGCCAGACGAGGTAAGGATGGCAGTTTCCTTCCCTAAAGGGCACTGGTGAACCAGATGGGTTTTCCAACAATTGACAACGGATTCACGGTCATCATTAGATTCTTAATTCCAGATATTTATTGAATTCAAATTCCACCATCTGTTGTGACGGGATTCAAACCCAGGTCCCCAGAACATGATCTGGGTCTCTGGATAATACCACTAGGCCATCGCCTCCCCTGACCTAACAAGTCAAACAGTTCATGGGCAGTTAGGGATGGGCCACAAATACTGGCTTTACCAATGTCCACTTCCTATTAAAATAAAGGGAAAAAGATGAACAAAATCCACAGTCCCACCATTCTCTGCTTACGGCATTCAAGTCAATATGATGAAACTAATGTAGATGGAAAGCGATGAGATTTCCTGGGATCTTGATGAAATTCTGCCCTTCAACCAAATCCAACAGATCAGTTGGTAATTTGTCATGACTGTGGATCATGTGCCGAATTATGTGCATTTTACTAATGATTCTATATCAAACATATTGCACTGTGAATTACTGTAGCATCAGGAAGGGCACGACACAAATCACAGATCATAGAATCCCTACAGTGTGGAAACAGGCCTTTCAGCCCAACAAGTCCACACTGACCCTCACAGCATTCCACCCAGACCCATTCCCCCAAAACCCACTTAATCTACATATCCCTGAACACTATGGACAATTTAGCATGGCCAATCCACGTAGCCTGCACATCTTTGGACTGTGGGACGAAACCGGAGCACCCAGAGGAAACCCACGCAGACACGGGCAAAATGCGCAAACTCCACACAGACAGTCGAACCCGGGTTCCTGGTGCTGTGAGGCAGCAGTGATAACCACTGAGCCACCGTACTGCCCTTAATGAAAACTGCCCCTAATGTAAACCCAATCTTTCCATTTCTAATGTTGTAACTAGAGGTTTTAAAGAAGACTTCTTAAATCATTGCTAATCTCAAAGCTGTTTATTTAGTAAGGTGGCCGTTTCAAGTTTATTCAAGAGTCTTGTTCAAGGCATCAGGACCACCGAGACCTGCGATGATGTCATGGAGCTGTACATCACACGCCTGTAAAAAGCCAGATCTTTCTCAACGGAAACTTCTGTATCCAACCAAGACCCAAGTATCCAACTGACCAGCTTCCAAACTGAAGATCACTGCAGTCAACAACAACACAATGTCATCGTCAAAAGCTGGAAGATTTAAGAGGAAGTCACCTAATTTTCTTTTTTACCTTGGACTTTGACCCACAGTCTATGTGTCTTCTTTACCTGTATGCTTCACCCACAATATTCTGAAAAAGACTGTCCTGTTCTGTTAGTAATTACCAAATTATTCTCCCACATGTAGATACATTTTTCATAATAAATGTGTCCTTGTGTCTTGTTCATTGAGGAAACCTGGTGTCAGTCTCTTTTAAAAAAACGAAAGAACCAGGGATGCTGTAAATCAGGAACAAAAACAAAGTTGCTGGAAAAGCTCAGCAGGTCTGGCAGCATCTGTGAAGGAAAAAAACTATATGCACCAGGATCGTGATAAGAGTGACTTCACATACCACAGTGTGGGCAGAGGTAGAACACATTAGATTAGATTAATTTAGATTCTATTAGTTTAGGCACTGCTACAATAAGTACCCTCTGGAATGACAGACAATCTACAGAGCACATTGAAATGAGACAACAAAGAAGACAGATTAGTCCTTATATGATGGAATTATAAATCAGAGTCTGGTACATTCATGATTACCATATACAGCAGTATTTACTATTAATATACAATTCATAGTATTATCTTGAAGTCTGAGCCTGAAGACAGTTCTTGATTTGATCATCTCTTTGACCAGTCTGTAAAGAACTTTAAACTCATTTCCGGCATCTGCGGTTCTTTAGGTTTTTTATCCCAAAATCATATTGTGGCATCAAATCACACCAATGATCAAGAAGGATTTTCTTCATAATAAGCCACTTTATTGACCCCAAAAGAAAACCCAACAAAAACATCTTGTTACCTCTCATCAACTTATGTAGTTAAACTCAACTAATCTCCAACATGACAAGAATGGTTTTGGAAACATTTCACATTGTCTGAAGCTGCTGGAGGGTTCTCTTGAGCGTCTCCATTCCATATTGCATAGCAACTCTTAAAAACAAACTCCCAGAGTTGAAAGTGCATGAATTTAAGAATATGAGAAGGTAAGAAAATTTTGAATGGAAAGAGGCCACTCTTCCATCTCAACCAATACCTCATACCCTTAGATGTGTCCATATTATTCATTTTAATTCATTTCTGTTCCTTTTCATTAACATTTTGAAGTTATGGAGATGTTGTTAATAATTATGAAAATCAGGAACCTAGGCAATGGCTAATCTGTACCGCCTCCAATCATTTAACTGGGTTTTCCTCCAGTTCCTTACATTCCAGATATTTTTGGTGAAATAAACAGATTTCTCAGGGTGAATGTTAAGTGAAAGAGAGTATCAAAGTTTTGCTCTGCCATCTTGCCTCACTGGAAACTTGCTTCTTTTGTACTTGTGATCTGCAACTGGAGTTTCAGAAGTCTTCCTACATCCACAATCTCACCAACTTGTTACCACTGAGGGAAAATTCAGTTGAAGGCATTACACAGGTGTTTAATTCAACACAAGGTGCACATAGAGTTCAAGTACTGTTCTGTCTGAAGGAAGTGGTACTGGGCAAATGGCCAATACCACAAGGAATACCACAACTACAATGGGAGGAGAACATCACCGTCATACAAACAGCAGCACATACCAATTCCAGATTTTTGTTGAAATCAAATTCCAACAAATGGCATGATATGATTTGACCCCAAGCTCTCAGGTCTTTGGATTCATAGCTTAGTAATAACATCACTAAGCTATCGCCTCCCCTTGCAGATTAAGAGCTTGCTTGTGCTGATTCCTTCAAAAGAAATTCAACAGGAAATATTCATTAGTCCATCTTAAATATCTTGACATTAGCTGCCTTATTAACAACAAGAATTACACTGTCATGTTAGCATGACCTGGGGGCCTGGGTTCAAATCATGTCATATGATATGGTGGAATTTGATTTCAACAAAAATTGGGATTTAAGTGTCTAATCGTGACAATGAAGCCATCAGGAAAATGTTGTCTGATTTACTAATGCTCTTTACAGAAGGAAATCTGCCATCCTTCCCTAGTGTGACCTATATATGACTCCAGACCCACAACACTGTGGTTGATTCTTAATTGCACTCTGTGAAGTGAGGGTTGGCCAATCTAGAGAGTAATGCCTACGTCCCATGAGTGAATTAGAAAAAACAAGTGCCATTTAAAAAGAAGGTATTTATATGGTGCCCTTGATGTGGTGGTGGTGGTGAGCTATCTTCTTCAATAATGCTTGATATGCTGGGGCACCATAGTGCTACTGGGAAGGGAGTTTTAGGATTGTGACCCAGTGACAGAACAGGAACAGTGATATAGTCAAGATGTTGTGCAGCTTGGAGAGGAACGTGCAAGTGGCAGTGTTTTCGAATGTCTGCTGCCCTTATCCTTCTAGGCAGCCTGGTCAGCTGATCAGAAGGCGTTGTCAAACTCTCCAGCTTTATTAATTGCCTTTCGTCCTTCACTACACTGTGGTAAGTGTTATTTTGGACGCCTCAGACACTGAAGCAGTCCATATCCATATGCAACAAGACCTGGATAATATTCAAGCCTATGCTAGTAATTGGGAAGTGATCGTCATGCTCCACAAATGCCAGGCAATGATGATCCCTAACAAGGCAGAATATATGCACCTCAACAAATGCACTATTATTATTGCTGAATATCCTACCATTAACGTCCATTGACAGAGACCAAATGGAACAACCATATAAATATTGTGGCTACAAAGCAGATCAGAGGTTCATAATTCTACAATGAATAACTCACCTCCAGACTCCTCAAAGCCTGTCCACCATCTACAATGTGATGGAATCCTTTATACTTTTCTGAATAACTGCAGCTTCAAGGAGATTCAACAGCCTTAACGTCATTCAAGACAAAGCAGCCTGCTTGATTGGAATCACAACTGCTTTGATTCCCTCTACACTGCTGCACAGTCAGAGCTGTGTGTACATCCACAAGATTCACTATAGCAATTCAGTAAGGCTGCTTCAACACCACCTTCAAACTCTGAACTGTACCACTTTGAAGAACAAGGGTAACAGACATACGGGAACATCACCACCTGCAATATGGATCAGTGATAAATGCTGGTCTGGTAAGTGATGCTCAAATTGCAAGAAAAAAATTGGAATAAATCACATAGTGATCAGTAAATTTCTGGGTCCCATAGGACAGGTGAAAATGCTGGAAAATATTTATGAAAAAACCAAGATGACATGATGTCATGGGTCCTTCAGGTAGGATCTGCTAGGGTGCGCTACAGTGTGCTACAATAACCTAGTAATTAAACAATTGCTTGTTGGCTTGAATCAGTCACCAAAACGAATTACCTATATCAAATGAAAGGAGTTTATGACTTTAAAATTGCAACTATGATTTAATACTAAGCTCAGTAAAGTGATTCAATCTTTTACTGCAGGTTTAGTACTTTAACGTTGCCCAGTCTGTGATCAACAACTGGACAAACAGAGAAGTTGCAGCGAAGTTGTATATACTATTCAAAGCAATGGAACTAGAATTCTTCTTCTTCGCACTTGTCAATCAAACCTTTGTCTACTCTTTTATAAAGCTACTGTTATTGTCTCTACACTTTCCCTGTGCAGGCTAGGTGGATTGGCCATGCTAAATTGTCCATAGTGTTCAGGGATGTGTAGATTAAGTGAGTTATAGGGGTTGGGTCAGGGTGGGATGCTCTGAGGGTCGGTGTGGACTTGTTGGACCAAAGGGCCTGTTTCCACACTCTAGGGATTTAAAAATAAAATCTTCATCTTCTTGATTGTCTTGAAACTAAAAGGAGAAATCCCAGCCTCTCTTATCCCCTTCCATAACTGAAGTCACACATACTATTCCTACATTTTTTTTGCACTTTCTCCAAGACTTTAGCAACATACTAACAACAAACAGGCAGAAAAAAACATTGTTCTGAGTGCCTCAACAAGGTCACATATATTAAAAATGAACTGCAAGATGGGGTTGCGCAAATTCTGAAATACCTGGCACATTAATTAAAGCTTTGATGCCATTAAATGCAGCAGTGTGAAATAAAGCAGGCAAAGGGCTTTTTTTTGAAAGAAAAGAAATACAAAAGATTAAATTATCTTTTTGGGCCAGAACATGTCGGATTTTTGGCACTAAAACCTTAGAGATTTCAGACTTATTCATATGAAAGTGATACTTACCAAAAGACTATTTAAGGGGAGTATCAATTGCCTCTTTCCTAAAGACACAAAGTGAGTGTGAGAAGCAGCTTGCAGAACAGGTGAACAGAACATCTCAAAACAGAGTGACTAAGTTTAAAGTCTCTGCCTGAAACTTTTCGCATCTGTCTAGAACCACTTGGAAACAATCATCGACTGGGGGGTTAAATAGGCTGGGGCTTTTTTCCCTGGAGCATTGGAGGTTGAGGGGTGACTTTATAGAGGTTTACAAAATCATGAGGGACATGGATAGCGTGAATAGAAAAGGCCTATTTCCCAAGGTAAGCTAGAGGGCGTAGGTTTAAGATGAAGGGGAAAGACTTGAAAGGGACCTAAGGGGCAACTTTTACACATAGAGGATGCTGCACGTATGGAATGAGCTGCCAGAGGAAGCGGTGGATACTGGTACAAATACAACATTCAAAAAGCATCTGGATGGGTATATGAATAGAAAGGGCTTAGCGGGATATGGGCCAAATGCTGGCAAGTGGGACTAGCTCAGTTTAGCTAATCTGGTTGAGATGAATAAGTTGGACTGAAGGGTCTGTTTCCTCTCTGTATAACTCTATGACTGTGTAACCACTGTCTTGACAAATTTTGAGAGACAGCAAGAAAGATTTGCATTTATATAGCAACTTTCAGGATGCCCAAAACTGTTTCACAACCATGGAAGCATGCAGTCACTGTTGTAATGCAGCAAACGTGGTAACCAAGACTCACAATTCACAGATCAGATAAAGTTTTTAGTGATACCGGCATAGTCATAAACACTGTATTGACCCAGGCACTTGTTATATCTTACACAAACAGAAGTTGGTGGAGAAACTCAGCAGGTTCTGAAGACAGATCACCAGACACAAAACATTGACTATGATTTCTTTCCACAAATGCTACCAGAACTGCTGAGTTTTTCCAGTAATTTCTATTTTTTTTCTGATTTCCAGCGTCTGCAGTTCTTTGGCTTTTTTACTCGTTATATGTTGTCAATGTAGAGGGCTAACAATTTTACAAACTCTATAACATACAAGTTGCCCTCTAAATAACACATCATCCTAATTATGACACATCAGCCAGTCTTTTACAGTCATTCAATTACTATCAACATCCTGGAACTTACCACCAACCAGAAATGTGGACTAGACACATACATGCTGTGGATACAACAGCTGGTCAGAGGCTAGGAATCCTGCAGGAAGTAACTCACTTTTTTGACTTGACAAAGCCTGTCCATCATCCGTAATGCACAACAATGTGATGCGTGCAACCCCAACAAGAATCAAGAAGCTAAACACTCTTCACCAACTGATGCTCAGTAGCAGCAGTAAGAACATAACAAATAGGAGAAGAGGTAGGCCATCTTGCCCCTCAAGTCTGGTCCACCATTCAATGAGAACATGGCTGATCTTTCTGTGGACTCTGCTCCACTTAATTCCTTTCCTGTTTAAAAATCTATCTTTGCCTTAATCTCATTCAACAAGATAGCCTCGACTGCTTCATTGGGCAGGGAATTCCATCGATTCACAACACGTTGGCTGATGAAGTTCCTCCTCAACTCAGTTCTAAATCTAAATCTGCTCCCACTTATTTTGAGGCTAGGCCCCCTAGTTCTAGTTTCAGTCGCCAGTGTAAACAACCTCCCTGCTTCTAATTTATCTATTCCCTTCACAATTTTATGTTTCTATAAGATAACCCCTCATTCTTCTAAATTCCAATGAATATACTCCCAGTCTACTCAATCTCTCCTCCTAAGCCAACCCGCTCGTTCCAGAATCAACCTAGTAAACCTCCTCTGCACCTTTTCCAGTGCCAGAACATCCTTTCTCAAGTAAGGAGACCAAAACTGTTCATGATATTCCAGGTGTGGCCTCCCCAACACCCTATACAGCCGTAGCATAACCTCCCAGGTTTTAAACTCCATCCCTCTGGCAATGAAGGACAAAATTCCGTTTGCCTTCTTAATTCCCTGTTACACCTGCAAACCAACCTTCTGTGATTCTTGCACAACGACACCCAGGTCCCCCTGCACAGCAGCATGCTGCAATTTTTTACCGCTCGAGTAATAGTCCATTTTGCTGCTTTTCCTATCAAAGTGGATGACCTTACATTTACCAACATGGTATTGCATCTGCCAGACCCTTGCTCACTCACTTAAACTATCTATGTCCCACTGCAGACATTCAGTGTCCTCTGCACACTTTGCTCTACAACTCATCTTAGTGTCATCCGCAAACTTTGACACATTACACATGGCCCCCAACTCTAAATCATTTATGTAAATTGTAAACAATTGCGGTCCCAACACTGATCCCTGAGGCACACCACAAGTCATTGATGGCCAACCAGAAAAACACTCATTTATCCCCACTGTTTGCTTTCTGTCTGTTAAACAATCTTCTATCCATGCTAATACAATACCCATAACGCAGTGCACCTTTGTCTTTTGTGCAGCACCTTGTCAAATGCTGCAATTTTTCACCCTTTACGTAACAGTCTATATAGTAAGTCTTCTTTTCCTTCTTTCTTGGTAGTCCCTCAGGATCAAGGATGGCTTTCTTCCAATCTCTTTTTTTTTGGGAGGTTGGCGTTGAATCGAACAATCCTGGAATTGCAGCCTCTGCCACAGGTGGAGCAGATAGTGTCGGTGAGGCAGGTGGATAGAAAGCGCTGGATTCAGTCTGCTCTTGCACTTGACCTCCACTTGACTTGACTTACTTCGGTTGTGGGTAAAGTGTTGGAAAGGATTATAACAGATAGGACTTATAATCATCTAGAAAGGAATAATTTGATTAGGGATAGTCAACACGGTTTTGTGAAGGGTAGGTCATGCCTCACAAACCTTATTGAGTTCTTTGAGAAGGTGACGAAACAGGTGGATGAGGGTAAAGCGGTTGATGTGGTGTATATGGATTTCAGTAAAGCATTTGATAAGATTCCCCATGGCAGGCTATTGCAGAAAATTCGGAGGCATGGGATTGAGGGTGATTTAACGGTTTGGATCAGAAATTGGCTAGCTGGAAGAAGACAGAGGGTGGTGGTTGATGGGAAATGTTCATTCTGGAGTTCAGTTACTAGTGGTGTACCACAAGGATCTGTTTTGGGGCCACTGCTGTTTGTCATTTGTATAAATGACCTGGATGAGGGCATAGAAGGATGGGTTAGTAAATTTGCGGATGACACTAAAGTCGGTGGAGTTGTGGATAGTGTGGAAGAATGTTGCAGGTTACAGAGGGACATAGATAAGCTGCAGAGCTGGGCTGAGAGGTGGCAAATGGAGTTTAATGCGGAAAAGTGTGAGGTGATTCATTTTGGAAGGAGTAACAGGAATACAGAGTACTGGGCTAATGGTAAGATTCTTGGTAGTGTGGATAAGCAGAGAGATCTCAGTGTCCATGTGCATAGATCCCTGAAAGTTGCCACCCATGTTGGTAGGGTTGTTAAGAAGGCGTACGGTGTGTTAGGTTTTAATGGTAGAGGGACTGAGTTTCAGAGCCGTGAGGTCATGTTGCAGCTGTACCATACACTGATGCGGCCGCACTTGGAGTATTGCGTACAGTTCTGGTCACCGCATTACAGGAAGGATGTGGAAGCATTGTAAAGGGTGCAGAGGAGGTTTACCAGGATGTTGCCTGGTATGGAGGGAAGGTCTTATGAGGAAAGGCTGAGGGACTTGAGGCTGTTTTCGTTAGAGAGAAGTAGGTTAAGAGGTGACTTAATACAGACATACAAGATGATCAGAGGATTAGACAGGGTGGACTGTGAGAGCCTTTTTCCTCGGATGGTGATGGCTAGCACGAGGGGACATAGCTTTAAATTGAGGGGTAACAGATATAGAACAGATGTCAGAGGTAGATTCTTTACTCAGAGAGTAGTAAGGGCATGGAATGCCTTGCCTGCAGCAGTTGTAGACTCGCCAACTTTAGGGGCATTTAAATGGTCATTGGATAAACATATAGATGATAATGGAATAGCGTAGGTTAGATGGGCTTCAGATTTCACAGGTCGGCACAACATCGAGGGCCGAAGGGCCTGTACTGCGCTGTAATGTTCTATGTTCCACATGCTCCACTCGGTCACTCTAGAAGTGGGTGGCATCTTTGCAAATATTCCTTCTCCAGTTTGTGTTTTCATCAGCAAGTGATTGCCTTTGTTGCCCAGCCCATTGTGCATAGCAGTTGGGACGTCCTGTTGAGGTTGCACAAGATGGTGAGGCCACTTTTGGAGTACTGCATACAGTTTTGGTTGCCCTGCTATAGGAAGCATTTTATTAAACTGGAGATGATGCAGAAAAGATTTACCAGGAAGATACTGGGAGTGGACAGTCTGAGTTATAAGGAGAGACTGGACAGGCTGGGACATTTTTCGCTGGAGCGTAGAAGGTTGAAGGGTGACATTATAGATTCTTATAAAAGGTGAATAGGAAAGGTCTTGTCCATAAGATAGGGGAGTTCTAAACTAGGGCGAATATTTTTTAAGGTGAGAGGAAAAAGATTTAAAAGGGACCTGGGAGGGGCAACATTTTCACACAGAGGGCGGCTCATATGTGGTATGAACTGCCAGAGGAAGTGGTAGATGCAGGTACATTTACAACATTTAAAAGACATTTGGCTAAGTACATGAATAGGAAAGGTTTACAGGGTTATAGGCCAAACACAGGCAAATGGGACAAGTTTCAGTTCTGGGTAACTGGTTGGCATGGATCAGTTGGACTGAAAGGTACACTTCCATGTTGTGTGACCCTTAACTATGTTGATGAGGCTCTTGCATTTGTTTCAGGAGGCTGTCAGTGTGTACTTGTAGTGTTCCCTCTGCCCTCCACGTGATCGCTTTCCATTGTGGAACTCAGAGTAGAGCACCTGTTTAGGGAGTTTTATATCAGGCATGCAGACAATGTGGGCCGCCCATTACAGCTGACAGCACATGACCAGAGCCTCGATGCTGGGGGTATTGGTCTGGGAGAGGATACTCACAGTGGTATATATATCCTGCTAATGGATGTCCAGAATTTTACAAAAGCAACACTAGCGACGACTCTCCAGGGATTTGAGGTGCCTGCTGTACATGGTTCATGTTTCTGATTGCATATAGGAGTGTAAGGACCACAGCTGCTCTATAAACCATGAGCCTGATACTGGGTTTGAGGATTCAGACTTTGCACCCTGTTCCTCAGGCAACTGAAAGTTGCATGGTGAAGCGGAGTCCATATTGGATTTCATCATTATTTTCTGTTCTGTAAAGTATGGGAAATGATCCACATTGTCCAGGGGATCACCACAAATTTTGAAGGTTGGGGAGCACAGTGTTGCATGGCAGGAACTGGCTGGTAAAGACCACTGTTTTCCAGATTTTCTTATCTGCCTCAGTGAATGTGTCAAAAATGCGTGTGCACACGCAGGTGTCACGTGTGCGCTGCAGCTCTGACCCTGCCATCCCCAGGTGGGCAATAGTAACGTGTGATTATACTGTTGTGTAGCAGCAGTGAGTACCATCTATAAGATGCATGACACTGCAATAACTCAGCAGGTATCCTTAGAAGTTTCCTTATCCTTCCAAACCCCACAACCACTACCATTGAGAAGGCCAAGGGTAACAGGCAGATGGGAAGACCACCAAGTTCCCCTCCAAGCCACTCATCATCCTGACTTGGAGATATATTGCTGTTCCTTCAGTGTTACTAGGTCAAACTTCCCAGATGGCATTGTGGGTCTACCTACAGCAATTGGTTTGTAGCAGTTCAGGAAGGCTGCTCACCATCACCTTCTCAATGGAGAGTAAGGATGGGAAATAAATGCTGGCTCAGACAATGACATTCACATGCCATGAACAAGTTTTTAAACACTGTCCACAATCCAACCATTGGCTGCCCAGCTTCAGTGCACTCCAGATTCCCACATCAAATGGATTAGCAAACAGGCTATTTTGTTACTCAGTATGATGGCTCTTGATCAGCAACATTGTTCATTTGCAACATTTCCACAGCTAATTAATTGTTTACAAGGAAAAGGGAGAAAAATTGCTTATTTTTAATCATGCATGCTCACTGCATTGATGTTATTTGATGTACCACCTCCACGCTGCCATACCAGACCTTCAAAAACTCCATTCTTCAGCCAGATGACTGGTCACCTCTCAACTCCCTGATAAATGCTGTCACTTTGTAAAGAGGCTGAGATATTTTCCTGCACAAAATGCACCTACACAGGCAAGCTGTAGTGGAATCTGTTACTGTGGAATAAGTTGTTTTGGCAACTATCATCAACACCACTTAGTAGGGGGGGAGAGGGGAACACAAAGGGCATTGTACACAGTTCATCCGCCCTTTCATCTTGCAGAAGATGCTTGGAGGCAAAGAGCCAGCATACAGTTTAAAACAAGAGTCACCGATGAAAGTTTTCTCTTTAAAAACGTGTTTTCTCTTCCTCCAAGCAGCAATTATAATAAAACTTCTGCTCCACCTGCCTCTTGGGAGCTTGAGGGAGAAAAAAAAGGCTGAAAATGGCCAACTTAAGTCAGATGGTAAATAATGACTGTAAATATTTATGCTAACTGGGTCACCGAATAATGTGAATACAAAGCTGGAATCTTTCCAGCCTTTCTCATGTTGCAGCTCAGTTGGTAGCCTCTGGGTCAAGATGTTCAAACCCTACAGCAGGAGTGTGAGTGCGTGGTGCAGGCTAGCACTGCGGCAAACAAGTGCTGAAATGCCAAGAGTATCAACTTTCAGGGAAGGCAATAAATCGAGCTCCTGTTTGCTAGTGCAGGGGGGCAAAAAAAGGTCTCACAGCACTGTTTAAAGAAACACACCTGTTGCGCATGGGACTGTTCCTCCCTCATTCACCATACAGATAAAATGTAGTGAACTCTTCCTTAATCTCTGCACCATTTGTGTAATCTTACTGTGTGGAACTGACTGCCACTGTGGTCTGCACTGAGCGTCAAATTTGTCATTAAATATAAAGAAGTTTTAGGAATTTTAAATAAAGAAAAGACTTGTACTTATACAACAACTTTCACACACTCCTGATCCCTCAAAGATATTTACAGCCAATTAAATACTCTGAACAAACGTAGTCACAGGAACCATGGTAACCAATTTGCGCACAGAAAGCTCCCAAAACAAACAGACAGGGACCAAATCAACAGTTTAATGCACTGGTCGAAGGTTAAAAAGCCAGGCCATGTGGGAAGAGCTATCTTTCTCTTCTTTCGTGTTGGATCTTATACAATCGTCAAGATGGAAAGATGGATCATCAATTGAACATCTGAACTGTAAGTTAGCACCTCCAAATTGCGTCCGTTTTCCTCTATATTTCATTGGATTATCAGTTTAGACTTTGTGCTCCAGCATCTGTCTCTCAAAAAACAAGTCAGAAAGAAAAACTGTGAAACTGAGCTTGATGATCTCAATTAGCAAGTCAGCAATGATTTAATAATTAGCTTCAGGTTACAACAATAGGGAGTGGAAACATGGATATGGTTCCTACTTGCAATTTTTAAAAAATCACATCCCATGATTGTGGGGAACACTGGTAACAGACATATATTGCCCATCCCTAATCATTCTGAGAGCTGACAGCAGCTTGCTAAGCAACCCAAGAATGGGTATTAACAGTCAACCACAGTATGGGACTAGGTCAAGATGGCAGGATTGTTCATGTGGAAGTAAGCCAATTGGCTTTTTAAAGGCAATTTTGCAGCTTCCATGATCACTTCTTCCAGTTAACAGCCCATAAATTACCAAGTCTATTAAACTTTACATATTGACAAGACGGAATTTAGACTCACTTTCTCTAAGTTAGTAGTCCATTACAGTAGCTTACCCAGCTATTGCACTTTGCTCATTTTTTGCGGATATTTGGTAAGCATGGGATCAGGGTCAGCCAAAAGAAAGCTTTGCGGTCAACTGATCTGGCTGCACTTTACCATTGCCACATTTGACGAAAGGGCACAGAAGAAGAACTAGATGGATAATGATTAAATTAATAGCAAAACTTAATTTGAAAAGTTAGGAAGTAAGAAGTGCCATTTTGGTATCAAACTACTAAGTATGAGATTTATCATGGAGTTTTTATGTGAAACCTTAAGCAGAATGCCCCAGAATTTCATTCAAAGCAGTTGAGAGCATAATGATTATGTTACTAGGTTTATAAACAAAAGGCCTGTACGAATAGTCTAGGGAGCAAGAGTTCAAATCAAACTACAATAGTTTGAAAATCTCCCCTCAACTCATTTAGATTGTCATAAAAATTCAAGTGGTTTACAAGGCTAGACCTGCCATCCTCATCGGTCTGGTTGACGATTAACTCTGATGTGGCCTGACAAACCATTCAGTTGTACTGAACTGCTGCGAAGTATAACAATATCCTGGAATAGCAATATGGGAACATCTTCAGCACACATGTTCCATCATTTCAAGTGGAAGACTCACCATTAGTTTTTCATGACCTTTACGAATAGCAATAAAGACCAGATATTGATGATTTGTGACTCTTACATATGAACTGAAGACTCCAAAAAAATTCATCAATCAACATGCTCCACATGTTGTTTTGTACTTAGTAGCATCCACAATCATGGCCAACAGAAATTTAAGCCACAACTAGAAATTTTAATTCGTTTTGCTGATTTTCCAAGAAAATAAGACTCTCAATTTTCTAAGCAGTCCGATTTCATTTTCCAATGTGTGGAGGCGCCAGTGTTGGACTGGGGTGTACAAAGTCAAAAGTTACACAACAGAAGGTTATAGTCCAACAGGTTTATTTGAAATCACAGGCTTTCAAAGCACTGCTCCTTCGTCAGATGAAGTCCTTCATCTGCTAAAGGAGCAGTGCTCAGAAAGCTTGTGATTTCAAAATAACCTGCTGGACTATAACCTGGTGTTGTGTGACTTCTGACATTTTCCAATTTGACCCTATACTTTGGACTTTTAATTGCCATTTCGTGATGCTGAAAGGAAGCCCTATCTTTCTCTGGCCAGCTATTCTTGCATGGTTACAGGTGGCTAACCTTGTTCTGAGATTCCCAAAATCCTGAATGATTTGCTCTAGCCTGAGCATTTATTCCCATCAAGTAATGTTTTCCATATTCATTCACAGGATGTGTGAGCATAACTGGTAGGGCCAGGATTAATGCCTATCCCTAGTGGTCTTTGAGCCGATAGGAGTTAAGTCCATAAACAGCACACTCAGGAAGGAGATAAAAGGTACTGCAGATGCTGGAGAATCCGAGATAACAAGCATGGGGCTGGATGAACACAGCAGGTCAAGCAGCATCATAGGAGCAGGAATAAGCATGGGGCTGGATGAACACAGCAGGTCAAGCAGCATCCTGCTCCTATGATGCTGCTTGACCTGCTGTGTTCATCCAGCCCCATGCTTGTTCACTCAGGAAGGAGCTTACATTAATAAGGAACACCAATGCCCTCTGATGAAAGTGAGAGTTCAAATCAAACTATAGTGTTCCAAAGAAGAGTCATTGAACTCGAAATGCTACCTCTGTTACTCCCTCCAAAGATGCTACCAGATCTCCTGCACTTCTACGGCATTTTCTGCTTTTATATTAAAATCCTCTTGCTCAGTCTCTCTACTCACAGCAAAAAAAATGAAAATTGACACCACTGCGTTCATCACTGAATTGGAAAAGGGGCATATTTTACACAGGCCTCACTGCAAACCCTCTATGTTACTGAAAAGGAAAATGTCACTTCATTCAGTACACAGCCATCTAGTTACAGTCTCTATCAGCAACAGAAGTCATGTCTGAAATTATAGCACAATGTCCATAGAAAAAATATGAAGAATTATTTCTGTTGCAAAATTCAATTAATTTAGGTTGGCTATGGACTACAAGATAATGCAAAACAAACAGTGCAAAGAATGTGGAATTAACCTATTATGTTTATTACGCCTTGCGAGGACTTGGAACTTGTGTTGTAGCATTTTTCCTTTTAGGTGAAATGGGGATCACGAGCCCTCAGTGTGTGGATATTGGTCACCTGGCAGTAATTTTCCACACATTGGTCAAATAATGACCAGAGACCCATCACTCAATTAGGAATGGTGGATGAAAATGAAAGGTCAGTCAAATATACTGATGAAGGAGTTGAAGCTTGCAAATTCAGGTGAGAGTTAGAGAGAGCATAAGGAGCAGGAGTGGGACTCCTGCTAACTTCATTTTCTTGCATGTCCCCCAAAAACGCTCATGGATCAAAAATCTGTCTAACTCGGCCTTCCTCCACTGTTCTCTAGAGTAGAAAATTCTGAAGATTGCAGACCCTCTGAAGGAAGAAAATCCTCAACTCCTTCTTAAATTGGAGACTGCTTTATTCTAAAACTGTAAACCTTCATCTCAGCAGTCAGTATATTTACCATTCTCTGAACTGCCTCCAATAAAAATATATCCTTACGTAAAAAGAGCTCTGTGGCATAATGGTAGTATCCCTACATCTGAGCTAGGTGGACCAAGTTCAAGACTGACCTGCTCCTGATGTGCGTTATGACATCCCTGAACATGTGGTCGATTGAAAAATATCTATCCTTCTTTAAGGAGGGCTCTTGCGGCACAGTGATGGGGGAGTAAATGGCCTAGTGGTATTATCGCTAGACTGTTAACTCAGAGACCTAGGCAATGTTCTGGGCACCCTGGTTCAAATCCTGCCACAGCAGATGGTGGAACTTGAATTCAATAAATATCTGGAATTAACAATCTAATGATGACCATGAATCCATTGGTGATTGTCGGAAAAACCCATCTGGTTCACTAGTGTCCTTGAGGGAAGGAAACTGCCTTCCTTAACTGGTCTGGCTGCTATGTGATTCCAGACCTACAGCAATGTGGTTGACTCTTAAGTGCCCTCTGGACAATTAGGGATGGACAATAATTGCTGCCTGGGCAGCGATGCCCTCATCCTGAGAACGAATAAAGGAAAGTGTTCCCGGTTCAAGCCCCACCTGCTCCAAAGGTTGATTTTTTAAAAACATCTATACTTCCTTAAATCAGGAGATCAAAACTGTACCAAATACTCCAGGTAGCAGTCTCATCAATTCTCTGCACATTTGTGGCAAGACAAAAGAACTTAATTGCCACACAATTATAACTGGCTTTAAAAGTCAATAAATTGTACCTCTACACAAATAAGATGAATGTGGTGAGACAATAATTGGGTGCTGCTGGTATCAATTATCAAGGACACTGTGGAGCTCAAAAATCTTGCTCCTAAGAATCCTTAAGTCTTGAGGGATAAAAGCACTTTCAGTTATACAGACTCATATTATGTCCCTCCATCACCTAAAGCTCATTTACTCAGAACACAGACAAGAACTTGCTTTCACACTGAGTGGCTAATAACACAGACAGATAAATATATGTGGGAGAAAAGACATGACGACATGGTGAGATGAAATATGGTTGGAGGAGATTCATGTGAAGCATGTTGATTCATGTTTCTGCACTGTTAATTCCATGTAAAAGTAAAGTCGCCGTAGGGCTGCTCTCTCATTAGAGAGAGACAATTTTTTTCCCTTTATTCAATCACGGGATAAGGGCTTTGCTGCTATACAGCATTTATTGCCCATCCCTAATTGCCCAGAGGGCAGTTAAGGGTCAACCACATTGCTCTGGGTCTGGAGTCACATGTAGGCCAGACCAGGTAAGGATGGCAGATTTCCTTCCCTGAAGGACATTAGTGAACCAGATGGATTTTTCCCCAACAATCAACAATGGATTCATGGTCATCATTAGACTCTTCATTGCAGATATTTCATTGAATTCAAATTCCACAGCAGAATTTGAACCCAGGTCCCCAGAACATTATCTGGGTCTCTGGATCAACAGTCCAACGATAATACCACTAGGCCATCGCCTCCCCTGAGGGTCATCACAGCTCAGAGGGGACAGTCGAGAAGTAGAGTAACCTCGGCCAGGGTGGAAGTTGAACCCACTCTGTTGGTATCACTTCACATCATAAACCAGCCATCCAACCAACTGAACTAACCAACCCTCTTAATTCCATGCAATTCTTTGTAAATAATTAAAACATTGCGGTTACTTTAAAATGTAATGACTCTCTAAAGGTATGTTTATCCGAATAGTCTTCAGTCCCTATAACAGGCAGTCGGGCAATCACCTCATTTATTAATTATTTAACATTGTGACAAAGATCTCAGTCTAGCTACTACTCAGAATGAAAGTAACTGCTCCTAACTTTAACCCAATCTCAATGTTTGTCATTAACTTCTCACATAGTAATCCCAGTTTAATTTGAAAAATATGCTACGTCCACACCTTTCACAGGCTGAAAAGACCTGAATCACGTCTTCCTTCGATCCTCCTAGCATCCAGTCATTCAGCCAAACTGAACAATTTGTGACCTTTTAAGTCCTGAAATCAGCCTTTCCAAAATGTCCTTTTTTCAAGGCAAGGTGCCCAAAACATCTCCCACTATTCCAGCTACAACTTCATCAATCACTCACTGGACTAAAAATTACCTGTTCTGATTTATTTTGTTTCCCAGGGGTTGATTAACATCATGTGTTGCATATCAGAAACCCCAGGAAATCCACCATTCTCACGCATGAAGAGTGTAACCTTTTGTGCAGGAGGACAAAATAATTGAAGCAACACCTTCCATGCAGAAGCATACTTCATCCATCAGCTCCAAAACCAAAACCAATGACAAAGAAGTCCACTTCACAGGTTGATCTCATTTCTCCAGCTAAAAATTAGTTTCAGACCCATATAACGTCTGGAAGCTCATTTCTCAAAAGGAAGTATTGAATCTAGGCTTTGTTTTTTCATTACAGTTTTGGAAAAACAATAAAAGAAACTACTGCGTTTGTATAAAGGCGTTCATGACTTAAAATGGTCCCAAAGTGTTTCACATCCAATGAGGTACTTTTGAAGCGTAGTCACTTGTGGTAATGAGGGGAAATGTAGCAGTTAATTTACGTTCAGGAAGCTCTCACGAATAACATCAGTAAGAAACCAGATAATCTGTTTTCAATAATTCTCGCTGAGGAATAAGTATTAATCAACAACAAATATAACTGATCCTCTTCGAAAAATCCAATAGGACCATAAGATTTACTACCGAGCGCAAATGGAAACAATGTTGACCTGAACAATCACCTCAAACACTGAAGCACTCCTTTGGTGTTCCAATGAAATGTGTGCCTAGATTACATGTTCAAGTCTCTGGAGTGGGATTTAAACTCTTGATCTTCTGACTCAAAGGTGAGTGTGGAACCAATAAACCAAAACTGAGAAAGTTAGGATCAAGAAATGAAGCTACTCTTTAACAAATACATATATTGCTGGAGAACCTCAGCAGGTCTGGCAGCATCTGTGGAGAGAAAGTGGAGGCAATATTTCAGGTGTACCTACCCTTCTCCAGAACTCATTCCTTTTTTTACAGCATCTGCAGTTCTTTATTTTTTCTTTAGTGTATAATTCACTGCAACATCTCTTCCAGGTATGCCCACTTGAAGAAGTATTCTTTATGTTGGCAGGTAAATAACATGAGACATTTAGCAGTTTCAGTTGAAAAACCAAGAAAAACTATGGCCTCGTGAGTAAATTTTGTTGAAAGGCACACACCACCAAGTATCATGTTCGATGGTAACAGCTTATTAAAAAAAGGTGACGCCAAACAAAATTCAGGTCTCTCCACAAATGAGGCACAATGCACTCTTCATGATTTATGAAGAACTGGGTAGTTCATTTGGAAGCTAGTACAGACACAATGGACTGAATGGCCTTCTTCCATACTGTAAAATTCTATGATTCTATTACATTTTCTTTCCAAGATCAAATGGTCAGATTTAAATATTGAAGCTTCTCGCCACAGCTCCTCTATGCATCGATAGGTTATGCTACAGTGCCCTCTGTGACCAATTGGAAAAGTGCACCACTTGGTGCAGGAATGAAAACACAGCAAGAAAGAAGAGTCCATGACCAACCTGATAATGAATTAGCTTGTTCCAGTGAAGTCAGCAGTTCAGTGCTATCATCTGCTGCATTTAAACACCACTACAGCTTTTGAGTTTATAATCCAGGTTAAGTATCCAATGCAGTGCTGACAAAGTGTTGCATTCTAAGAGGGATGGGTTGGTAAAACAGAATCTGTACACATTTTCAAGAGAATGTAAAGGACCAGAAACATTTCTGTACATCAACATTTAAGCTACATTTACAAGCCACACAACATCTTGAATTGGAACTATATTGCTGTTCCTTCACTGTCTCTCTGGGTCAAAGAACCTCCCTGACAGCAGTGTGAATGTACCTGCAGTGATTTAAGAAGATAACTCACCACCGCCTTCTGCGGGGCGGTTGGGAATGGGCAATAAATGCTGAGCATCCCAGTGATGCCGACTTCATATTGCATGTACGACTAAACAAAACGTTGCTCACCATTTAAAAACATATTGATTTTCTAACCTTCCTGTCAAAGTAAACAAGCCCACAATATACACATATTATCCTCTCACTTGACTTGTTTCTATCCATTTGTAGATGCTCTGCATCTTCATTGTATGTGTATTTCTCTAAATAATAGCAATGGCTGCATTTCAAAAGTAACTTACTTGGGCATGGGCCATTCATAAAGTGAATACAACTAAATTTGTTGGATCAGAGATAAAAGGTACTGCAGATGCTGGAGAATCCGAGATAACAAGCATGGGGCTGGATGAACACAGCAGGTCAAGCAGCATCATAGGAGCAGGAAAACTCGACATTTCGGGCCTAAACCCTTCATCAGAAATGGGGGAGGGGAAGAGGGTTCTGAAATAAATAGGGAGAGAGGGGGAGGCGGATAGAGGATGGATAGAGGAGAGGATAGGTGGAGAGGAGGCAGACAAGTCGAAGAGGCGGGGATGTGGATCACTGTTTACTTTAAACAATTTAGAGGGTATTATAGATCCACAGAATGTTGAATAAATGTCTCTAGGTTATGGATTTGGGAGGTGAAATATGACCCTAATATCTAAATATGAACATTTTCAAGTAGTCCCTGCCTCTTCCTCCTCCTCTTCACCCTTTATCCTTGGGATTGCCATCATGCTGTATGATCACCTCCTCTATCTCCACTATTCAGTGGCCCGTGCCTGGCAAGTGAACGCATAGCCACCAGTGAAAGGCAACACTGTCATGTTACTAAAGCTGCTGACATTTGCTATGGTTAAAGCAAGAAGGACAAGATCCCAAAAGAACTCCAATTATTTCAGCTAACCACAATCATTCTCTCAGCTATAATTACCTGTCCTGATTTGCTAGTCTCCTAATACGGAGGGGGTGTGTTCAAATAAAGAACGGCCTGCACTTTAAAGCACTTTTCATAACCTCGGGACATGCCAAGGTACTTTATAGCTCATGAAGTACTTTTGAAATGCTGCCACTGTTGTAATACAAGAAACGCAGCAGCCAATTTAGGCATAGCAAGCTGCCACAAATAACACTGTGATAATGGTATGTAAACTGTTGGTTAAAGAACAATATTGACAAGGATACTGCAGAGAACTTCCTTGTTCTTCTGAGAAAAGGTGCAATAGAATCCTTACATCATCCTCATAGGGTGATATATGCCTCTGTTTAACTGGAGTTCTGTGTGTGAATTCAAGGGATATCATCCTCAGCACACGACATGGATCAGCAATATGAGTACAGCAGCGAAGTAGTTAATGTTACTGGAAAATAATGTATTCCAGATGGCGGGATTAATCAACACACAAAATGTGAGATCAAAATCCAATGTTTCTGGCAATTTGAATTAATGATTGTTTCTTTTCTAAAAACTGGACATAAAAAAATCTGGTCTTCGTAAAAGTGGCCATGAAGTTTGTTGGCCTGTCGTAAAAATGGAACCAGTTCACGAATGTCCTTTAGACAGGAATAACTTCCATCATTACCTAATCTCTGCTTAACTCTTTCCACACTAACAGTTTGACTTTATACAGCAAATTTAAAATAGTGAAATATCTCAAGTCACCTCACAGGGGTATTCTCAGAAAAAAAATTGACTTTGAGCACATGATGAGATATTAGGTCAAATGACCGAAAGCTTTGTCAAAAAGGTTGATTTTTTGGCGTGTCTTAATAAAGAGAGGTTGAGAGGTACAGAGATTCAGACAGGATATTCCAGAACATCGGGCTTAGTCAGCTGAAAACATTGCCACCAATACTGAAACACATGAAATCAGGGATGCTTAAGAGACTTGATTTGGAGGAGCACAAGTATCTTAGCAAGCTCAGGGGCTAGAGGAAAATACAGAAATGAGATAGGAAAAACAGTAGAAGGATTTATAAATAAGGATGAGATTCTTAAAATCAAGACGTTGCTTGACCAGGACCCAACGTAAGTCACCAGACATACGGCTCATGGGTCAACAAAATCTGTTACACAAGTGTGAAGCTTTCAACGACATAGGGTCTAGGAGAGTGGAAGATGGGAAGTCAACCATGAATCCATTAAAATTTATCAAATGTAGATGTAACAGAGGCAGAGAGGTGAGATTCAGCAACAAATGAGAACAGGCATGGGTTTACTCATCACAGATACCGAAATGGGCAGTCTCAGTGATGTTGCATCGTCAAATTTTGACTGCCCATACAACCTATAACTAGGGATGGTCAATAAATGTCAGACTGCAGATCTCAAGAATGACAAAGTATAACTCTGTGCATCCAGCTCAATGCAAACATGACAAACATATCTCCTCACCTGGAGCTAGACACATTTATCAGGGCATTTATCAGACATTTTTTCAGGAGACGGCCAGTGGAAAGATAGAAAATGGAGGCTTTTTTTTTATTCTTTCCCTTTTTGACGCCACTACGAATTTCACTAAATATAATTGCAAAATCTGAGAACTACTTATTTTGGTTACAAAGTCTATTGTGAAGTAATTTAAAACAGCATCAAATGATTGTCAGCTGTCCAGCTGTGAACATGGAAAGGTGACATCTGGTTCACTGCTTTTTTAGCTAATACTTTCCTTCGTCTTATTGCCAGCAGATTGAGGCTGAGAAAGTTTGAGCAAAATAAACTCCCTTTACAACCTGGAGCATTTCAGCCACTAAAGCTGATAAAACTTTTACAAGACTTCTTTTTCACATCACTTACAAAACATGGGGAAGGAGTGGAACGAAAACAAAGTCGTAAGCAAAATAGATTCGTGGGACTGATACAGTGAGCAAGTGTGTGCCAGAGAGTGCAAGAGTGGGAGATAGTCAGCAAGTGTGAAGAACAGTGTGCAAAAAAAGTTGAGAGAATTTGGAATTGAGTGATAATGAAAGGTGGGGGAAGGTGTATGAGTTAAACAGGACAGCGTGGATGAGAAAAGGAGAGTTAGCACAAGCAAGAGACAGTGCAAGTGAAACACAGCACAAGAAAGACAGAGACCACATTAGACAATGCAAGACAAACAGCACAAGTGAGAAAAAGAAAAAGCCTGAGCGAGAAAGAAAGTGATGATGTGAGAGGAGGGTCCAAAAAAGATTGTGCGTGCAAACGAGAGAAAGAAAGCCCAAGAAAAAGAGATAGGATGATTAAACATGCATAAATTGATTGATTTATTGCAGTCACATGTACCGAGTCACAGTGAAAAGAGGTGTTTTGCCTGTAATACAGGCAGATCATGCCATACAAAGTGCATCAGGGTAGCAGAATGGAGTACAGAATACAGTGTTACAGCCACAGAGAGGGTGCAGAGAGAGAGATCAGAATTAACATTTGAGAGGTCTGTTCAAAAGCCCGATAACCGTGGGGAGGAAGCTGTTATTGAATCTGTTCGTCCGTGTATTCAGACTTTCATATCTTCTGCCCAACAGAAGAGGGTGGAAGAGAGTATAACCGGGGTGGGAGGGCTCTTTGATTATGTTGGCTGCTTTCCCAAAACAGCAGGAAGTATAGATGGAATCAATGGATGGAAGGCTGGTTTGCGTGATGGACTGGGCTGTGTTCACAACTGTCTGGGAAGAGGAGTTGCCAAACTACGCTGTGATGCATCCAGATAGGATGTTTTTTTATGGTGCATCTATAAAAATTGATGAGAGTTCTTGTATACAAGAAAGAGAGAGTGTGTGTTGGAGAGACAGCGCGCGAGTGGCAGAGAACTCAAATGAGAGAGAAAAGGCAAGTGATAGAGACCAAGACAACGAGACAGAGAGAGAGAGAGAGAGAGAGACAGACAGACAGAGGGACAGAGCATGAGTGATGGGGGCCTATGTGACATGGAGTACGAGACAGGGAGCACAGGCAATAAATGCTGGCCATCCAGCCATGTTCTTGTCCCACAAGAGAACAGAAGAAATTGAAATGGGGATCTGATTGTAATCACAATCTATTTTTCCACTCACCCCAACAACCATTCCATTCACCCAAGATTCTGGAGGCAATCTGGTGAGAGTGACATCCCTTGACATCACGGCCGCATTCGACCAAGTGTGGCAGCAAGGAGCTCTAGCAAAACTAGAATCAATGGGTATCAGGGGGCAAACTCTCTGATGGTTGGAGTCATACCTGACACATAGGAAAATGGCTGCGGGGAGGTCAGTCATCTCAGCTCCAGGACATCTCTGCAGGAGTTTCTTAGGGTAATGTCCTTGGCCCAACCATCTTCAGCTGCTACATCAATAACGCTCCCTCTATCAGAAGTGGAGATGTTCATCAAAAATTGCACAACGTTCAGCAATTTACAATTTAGGACTTCTTATGTATCGATGCCGTCCATGTTCGTATTCAACAAGATCTGGACAATATCCAGGCTTGGGCTGACAAGTGGCAAGTAATGGTTGTACCACAGAAATGCCAGGCGATGACCATCTTCAATAACAGGCAATCTAACCACCGCCCCTTGAAATTCAATGCTGTTACCATCACTGAATTCTCCATTATCACCATCCTGGGGGTTACCATTGACCAGAAATTCAACTAGACTCACCAAATAAATTCCAGGTCAAAGGCTAGGAATACTGCAGCAATGAATGCATCTCCTGACTCCCCAAAGCCTGTCCATTATCTACAAGGACACAAATCAGGAGTGTGATGGAATACTCACCACTTGCCTGGATGAGTGGTACTCCAACAGCACTTGAGAAGCTTTGCACCATTTAGGACAAAGCAGTCCTCTTGATTAGTACCACATCCATAAATATACCACCGATGCTCAGTAATAGCAGCGTGTACTACCTACAAGATGCACTGCAGAAATTCACCAAAGATCTTTAGATAGCACCTTCCAAACTCATGACCACTTCCATCCAGAAGGACAAAGGTGGAGATACATGGGAACTCCACTACCTGCAAGTTCCCCTTCAAGCCACTCATCATTCTGATTTGGAAATATATCGCTATCCCTTCACTGTCATTGAGTCAAAATCTTGGAATTCCCTCCCCATGGGTATTGTGGTGTGCCTACAGCACTTGGACTGCAGCGGATTAAGGAGGCAGCTCACCACCGCCTTCTCAAGGGTACCTAGGGACAAGCAATAAATGCTGGCTAGTCAGTGACACCCACATCCCATGAGTGAATAAAAAAATCCATCTATTTCTGCCTTAAAAATATTCGAGGACTCTGCTTCCACTACATTTTCAGGAAGAGTTCTAAAAACTCCAACTCTCAGAGAAAAAAAATTGCCTCATCTTATTAAATGAGTGACCCTTTGTTTTTAAATAACAACCCCATGGTTCTGGAGTCTCCCACAACAGGACCCCTGGAGTCTTATATGTTTCAATAAAGTTGTCTCTTACTTTTCTAAACTCCAGTGGACATGAACCTAACCTGTCCAACCTTCCCTCACAAAACAGCCCATCCATTCCAGTTATTAGTCTAGTAAACCTTCTTGGAACTGCATTCAATACCTTTACATCCTCCTTTAAAGGTGACCAATATTCGCACAGTGCTCCAGATGGGGCTTCACCAGTAACCTGCACAAATGAAGTAAAATAGCCATGGAGACATTTTGCTGTTGAGTTTTAAATTCCATCAACTGTCAGAGAGGATTTTGAACACATGTCTCCAAAGTATTAGCCTGGGAGTCTGGATTACAGGTCCAGACAGGAAGAGAAAAACAGCAAGCCTGAGTAAGAGAAATGTGAGAGATTTTAAGAAAGCATCTTTAATTTCCCATTTCATGTGCCAAAGGGCCTTTTCTACACTGTATGACTCTATTCAGGATGTTGGGGTGAGCACCTTCTGGAACACTTAGAAAGATACTTACAGGTTGTGTAATCTTGAATTCATCTGCTGCCACCAGCCTTCTAGGAGGTGGAGGATATGAGTTTGGAAATACCATTAAAGGAGCCTGGATAAGTTGCTGAAAGATATCCCTGTTCCTGTATTCAGATCCTCTCGCCAACTCAGATTCTCTGAAGGCCAACATTTGCCTTCTTGACCACCTGCTGAACCTGCATGGTTACCTTCAGTGACTGGTGAATTAGAACACCCACTCTTTGCATATTTCCCTCTGTCAATTTACAGCTATTCAGATAATAATCCACCTCCCTGCTTTTGCTACCAAAGTGGACAACCTCTTGTGCACATATCCATTTATTTGCCCGCTCACTCAGATGTAGAGGCATCTCTACATCCTCCGTACAGCTCAACCTCCCACGCAGCTTTGTGGTATCTTTGCAAATTTGGAGATATTACATGTAGTTCCCTCATCGAAATCAATAATATATATTATGAATAGCTGGAATCCATGTACCAACCCACGACTACTCGCTGCCTACCACTCAGAAAAAGACTCATTTATTCCTACTCTTTGTTTCCTATCTGCCAACCAGTTTACTATCCATTTCAATACTCTACCCCAACTCCACGCACTTCATTTTTATATACTAAGCTCTTATGCAGGAATTTGTCAAAAACCTTCTGAAAGTCCAAATAAGCCACATTCACTGGAACTCCCTCATCAAGTCTGCCTGTTACATCCTCAAAAGTTTCCAGTAGATGTGTCAAGCATATTTGCCCTTTGCAAATCCATGTTGACTCTGTCTAATCTAGCCAATGTTTTCCAAGTGCTCAGCTATTAAATTTAATGATGGACTCTGGTACTTTTCCCACTACCAACATTAGGCTGACTGGTCTATAATTCCTCTCTGCCTTCCTTTTTAAATAGCGGGATTACATTATCTACCTTACAATCTGTAGGAACTGTTCCAGAGTCTAAAGAGTCTTGAAAGATGTCCACCAATGCATCCAATATTTCTGGGGCCACTTCCTTAAGTGCTCTGGAATGAAGATTATCAGAGACTGGGGATTTATCAGTCTTCAATCCCAACAATTTCCCTAACATCATTTCCCTACTAGTGCAAAACTTTGATACTCTCTTTCACTTAACATTCACCCTGAGAAATTTGTTTATTTCACCAAAAATACCTGGAATGTAAGGAACTGGAGAAAAACCCAGTTAAATGATTGGAGACAGTACAAATTAGCCATTGCCTAGGTTCCTGATTTTCATAATTATTAACATCTCCATAACTTCAAAATTAAATGAAAAGGAACAGGATTAGTTAAAATGAATAATATGAACACAGAGAAGGGAAATTAGATGCAGATATGAGGTATTGGTTGAGATGGAAGAGTGGCCTCTTTCCATTCAAAATTTTCTTACCTTCTCATATTCTTAAATTCAAGCACTTTCAACTCTGGGAGTTTGTTTTTAAGAGTTGCTATGCAATATGGAATGGAGACGCTCAAGAGAACCCTCCAGCAGCTTCAGACAATGTGAAATGTTTCCAAAACCATTCTTGTCATGTTGGAGATTAGTTGAGTTTAACTACATAAGTTGATGAGAGGTGACAAGATGTTTTTGTTGGGTTTTCTTTTGGGTCAATAAAGTGGCTTATTATGAAGAAAATCCTTCTTGATCATTGGTGTGATTTGATGCCACAATATGAGTTTGGGATAAAAAAAACCTAAAGAACCGCAGATGCCGGAAGTGAGTTTAAAGTTCTTTACAGACTGGTCAAAGATGATCAAATCAAGAACTGTCTTCAGGCTCAGACTTCAAGATAATACTATGAATTGTATATTAATAGTAAATACTGCTGTATATGGTAATCATGAATGTACCAGACTCTGATTTATAATTCCATCATATAAGGACTAATCTGTCTTCTTTGTTGTCTCATTTCAATGTGCTCTGTAGATTGTCTGTCATTCCAGAGGGTACTTATTGTAGCAGTGCCTAAACTAATAGAATCTAAATTAATCTAATCTAATGTGTTCTACCTCTGCCCACACTGTGGTATGTGAAGTCACTCTTATTACAATCCTGGTGCATATAGTGTGCTGGAAATCAAGCCCCACTATTCCACGAGTCATCGCAAGTGTAAAATATGACCAGTTTTACACTTTAAGTTGGTTAATGCTCAATTATGTCCACTGTACAAGATAACAGAGACTCACAAGGTCTGGCAGCATCTGTGAAGGCAAAAACAGAGTTAACGTTTCGGGTCTGGTGGTCCTTCCTCAGAACTGAGTTCTGAGGAAGGGTCACCGGACCCGAAACGTTAACTCTGTTTTTTCCTTAACAGATGCTGCCAGATCTGCTGAGCTTTTCCAGCAACTTTGTTTTTGTGGCTATTTATCTAAACAAGTTGGCTACTGTTTCTGTTTACACAAGCACAAACACATCAGAAACTAATTCATAGGCTATGAGAATGCTTTGGGATACACCAAGGCTAAGGGATGATTTCAGATCCACCATGGGCTTGAGATAAAAGCAAATGATTTTGCTCATAATTAAGAAAAGCTTTGGAACACATTCCTATTCAAAAATCTCCACTCCTGGTTGTCCACAGATGGCAGCTCCTTGCTCAACGCACCAGAAGAGCCATCATGCTCAATGAAACTTTCGGTTATTTCTATCTACATTGATCCCAATAACCTTAAATCTCATTTTGAAACCAGATATTTACCTAGTCCTCATCTTGAAAGCGTTTAACACAGCTCAGGTGTTTTTGTGAGAGCTACTTCCAGATGTCAACGATGCCAGAGGCAAACTAAGTTCTTCTGATCTCTGGTATTGCTGATCTAAAGCAGATTGTTGCCATTTTGTGATTCTAGAAGGAGGCCCACCACTGATTTCTCAGAGAGAAACCAGGAGCAGCCAATTAAAACAACCCACAACCCATAAATAAATGCACTCATATCCTAACTTGTACAACCAGGCACAATGTTGGATCAGTCCCGTGACCGAATCAACAAGGACTAAAACATGTAACAGTTTCACAGAGTGATGGCTAGAATGTACAGCCTAGAAACAGACCAGTTTGGCTCATCTCGTCATGTTTGTGTATTTATGCTCCGCATAAATCTGAGTCTACATTTGTTAATCTAACTCTGCCATTAAACTATTGCCTCCAAAACAAAGAGAGAAATAAGCAAGTACCTCTTCTTCATCCTCCTCATCTTCGACATCTAAGATTCCAGAATCCTGCTCAGACATTGGGCTAGTATTTTCCATCTCAGCGTCAAAACCAATTCCACCATCTTTCTTCACTTTCTTCCCGGTTCCGACCTTATGCTGCTGAGAGACAACGTTATCCAGGTTCCTCTGCTGATGGGCCTGAAAAGAACAGCAGCAAGAAAACATCTTCAGAACAAATTACTGCGGAATACGCTGGCAGATAAGCACTGGACGTAAATCCAGCAACCAGCAAATGTAGCAGAGTGACAAATGCATCAAAAATAAGTAGAGATTTCATGAGCCTACCATCTTCCAAAATGCCTCACAATCATCAAACTGTGGTCACTGCAGTCCCACAGAAAAAGACCTCAGCACATTCCATGGTTCAGTGATCTGTAATAATGTTGGTTAGGACGATGGGAGAAATCTTGTGCTCTCATTTGGGAAGCACCATGGAATATGTCTCGCTTTGTAATAATAAACCGCCTCTTGTTTAATGTCTCAACCAAAACATGGCAACTTTGCCCATAAAAGCATCAGTCTAGGTTCTATTCTCCTGGAAAGAGTTTTTAATTTATGACCTACTATACTGGGGGAAAAGTGCTCAGAACACCAACAAAGCTGGCTATTAATCTGAACACTCTCCTATTAAAGGATCCATTGAGAATTCTAACGCTCAGAGATTACAGATCTGATAGATTTGCACTCTTAGTGTGCTAAAATCAACCCTCTCTCTAATTTTTTTCAGGGGCGGCACGGTGGCTCAGTGGTTAACACTGCAGCCTCACAGCGCCAGGGACCCGGGTTCGATTCCAACCTCAGGTGACTGTCAGTGCAGAGTTTGCACATTCTCCCCGTGTCTGTGTGGGTTTCCTCTGGGTGCTCCGGTTTCCTCCCACAGTCCAAAGATGTGCAGGCTAAGTGGATTGGCCATGCTAAATTGCCCATAGTGTTCAGGGGTGTGTGGGTTATAGGGGGATGGGTCTGGGTGGGATGCTCCAAGGGTCAGTGTGGACTTGTTGGGCCGAAGGGCCTGTTCCCATGCTGTAGGGATTCTGATTCTGATTCTAATTCTAATTCTAGATGCTTATCTTCTTTCGCACAATCTTCCTCACAGGTCTAAGTTGTGGTTCCCATCTCTACAACAAATGATTATGGTTCAACTTCCATTCTAGAGGCTTCTATAAGATATACTTGGGATATCTGTAATGGAAACATTCAACTCCTTACTACATGTCATTGTTTATGTGGCA
The DNA here is from genome assembly GCA_024137785.1 of Ginglymostoma cirratum. Lineage (NCBI taxonomy): Eukaryota > Metazoa > Chordata > Chondrichthyes > Orectolobiformes > Ginglymostomatidae > Ginglymostoma > Ginglymostoma cirratum. The sequence continues at coordinate 1,499,192 of JAHRHZ010000249.1, forward strand.
CTGAGGCATTTTCCCATTCTAATAGTCATAGAGATCTGCAGCACGGAAACAGAGCCTTCAGTCCAACTTGTCCATGCCATCCTAAACAGATCTAGTCCAAATTGCCAGCATTTGGACCATATCCCTCTAAACCCTTCCTATTCATGTACCCATCCTGACGCCTTTTAAATGTTGTAATTGTACCAGCCTCCATCACTTCCTCTGGCAGCTCATTCCATACAAGCACCACCGTCTGCATGAAAAGGCTGCCCCTTGGGTCCCTTCTAAATCTTTCCTCTCTCACCTTAAACCTATGCCCTCTAGTTTTGAACTCCCATACCCTGGGGAAAAGACCTTGGCTATTACCCTATCCATGCCCCTGATGATTTTATAAACCTCTATAAGGTCACCCCTCAGCCTCCAATGGTCCAAGGAAAATAGGCCCAGCCTATCCAACTTCTCCCAAGAGCTCAAACCCCCCAACCCTGGCAACATTCTCATAAATCTTTTCTGAACCGTTTCAAGTTTCACAACATCTTTCCTATAGCAGAGAGACCAGAATTGAATGCAGTATTACAGAAGTGGCCTGACCAATGTCCTGTACAGCAACAATAATTTATTTCTTTCTCCCTTATCTGCTTGTCTAGTTTCTCTATAAATAAATCTTATACTAAAAACTGAAAGAACTGCAGATGCTGGAAATCAGAAACAAAAACAGAAATTGCTAGAAAAACTCAGCAGGTCTGGCAGCATCTGTGGAGGGAAATCAGAGTTAACATTTCAAGTCCAGTAACCCTTCTTTAGAACTGATAGTATCTAGGAATAAGTTGGTTTTTATGCAGAGGAGGGGTGACGAGAGAATGCTGAGTAAACAATAGGTGGAGATAGAGCCCAAAGAAAGAGAAAAACAGTTGGACATACAAAGGAGTGGATGAAGGTCAGTCTGGGGGAATGAATAGCTACTAATGGGGACCACAGGAGCTGACAATGGATTGTGTGTGGTAGCAACTCATGTGATGACATGGTCTGATGTGCAGGGGTGGGGTAAAGACATGGGCGAAGGTGCTTCAAGCCCTAAAATTGTTGATCATAATATTAAGTCCAGAAGGCTGCAGAGTTCCCAAGGAGAAAATGAGGTGCTGTTCTTCCAGCTTGCGCTGAGGCAACTGAAAGCTTTGGGTCTTTTTTGAGGAACAGAGCGTACATTGGTTCACAAATCGATCACCCAGTCTAGGCTTTATTTCCCCAATGTAGAGGAGACCACATTGTGAGCAGCGAATGCAGTAAACTAGACTGAGTGAAGTGCAGGTAAAGCGCTTTGGAAGGTGTGTTTGCACCCTTCAATTCTGAGGAGGGAGGAAGTAAGCAGGCAAATGTTACACTTTCTGCAATTCCAGGGGAAGGTGCCATGGGGCTGTGGGAACATGTTGGGAGTGAAGGACAAGTGCACCAGGGCTCATAGACAGAACGATTCCTGTGGTAGGTTGACAAGGGAGGGAAGGTAAATATGTGTCTGGTGGTGGCATCCCGCTTGAGGTGGCAGAAGTTGCAGCTAATGATCCTATGGATGTGGATGCTGGTGGAATGGTAGGTAAGGACAAGGGGGACACTATCGCTGTTGAGGGAAGGGAGAAGAGAGAGAGGGTGAGGGCTGAAATGCTGGAGATGGGTCAGACCCGGCTGATGGCCCTGTCAACTACGGTCCTCAGTTGAGGAAGGGTGCATTTCAGAGGCTCCCTTGTCAAAACTGGCACCATCAGAGCATATGAGATAGAGGAATGGGAGAATGGAATAGAGTCTTTACAAGAAGCAGGGTGTAAGGTTGTATAGTTGAGGTACCTGTGGGAGTTGGTTGGGTTGAAGTGGATATTGGAGGCCAGTCTATCCCCAGGAATGGAAACACAAATGTCATGGAAGGGAAAGGAGAATGGACCAGGTGAAGGTGAGAGCAAGGTGGAAACTGGAAGCAAAATAGATAAACTGATCCTATTCCGGGTGAGAGAGGGAAGCAGCACTGATAATGTCATTGATATACTGGAGAAAGAGTTGTGGGTGTGGGCTCAAGTAGGATTGGAACAAGGAATGTTCCATGTACCCCACAAAGAAACAGGCTTTAAATAAATCTGTACTATTTGCTTCAATCACTCCTAGAATGAGCAAGTTCAATGCTCATGCCACTCTTGGATGAAGAAGTTACTTCTGACTTCCCTACTGGATTTCTTAGCTTACTTTAATAGCTTTGAGTTATTCTCCTCTCCATTACAAGAACCATTCTCTCTGTACCAAAACTTTTTCTAAGTTTAAAGACTTCTCCTATTTCACTCGTCAGCCTTTTATTTTGTAATCAAGGCTGACAATCGGTGTGCAATATTGAGGGAGTGGCCATCTTTCAACTAAGACATTAAACTCAGGCCTCATCTGACCTCTGTGGTGGATGTAAAGGATCTTACCACATGATTTGAAAGTTTAGCAAGAGTTCACCTCATTCCCAGCTAGTAATTACCCATCACAGACATTACAAATGCAGGCTCTCTGGTCTGTTTGTGGGAGGTCACCATGTGTAAATTGATTGCCATATTTTCTATATTTATAACGTTTTGTGGGGAGAAAGAAGATTCACGTGACTGTGAAGCATTTGGGGAATCCTGAGGTTGTTAGATGCTGTCAAAATGGAAATTATTTTCTTCTGTTGTTTTAAATTGCTTGAATATTGTCATTCAGGCCAACACTGCTTCCCTTCAGTTTCTGAATCTTAAAAGTTAGACAGCTTTTCTTCAATTTGCTCTTGAAGTATTGGTATCACTGCCACAGTTATCATTTATTGCCCACCAATAAATGCACGGAAGCCATTATAAGTCAATCACAAAGGCAAAGACCAAAGCCACCTTCGGGCCTACCAGGACATGGCCAGGAGCTTCCCTTCCATGAATGATGTTCACTTAACCCGTTACACACCACAAGTTATCAAATTTATTGAATTATATTATTACTATAGCAAAAAGGGATCTCAAACTTTTAACCACTAGTTTCCCGTTTAGCATTAAAGCATGAGAGTTCATGGAAAGCATGGAAATCCTCCCTGGTGCCCTTAGCATTACACAGAAAGAATCAGATTTCCGCTTCTTTATGTCTTTAATGCACTCAATTCTAATCTGAAAATTTTATTGGAGACTGATGAAACTACAAAACCAGAATTACATTCAAGCAGCCAGGAAAAAATCTAAGAATAGACAGGCTTTAAATTGGTATCCCATCTGAAAGGCAGTACCTTTAATAGTGCAATACTCCAATGCAGTACTGCAGCACAGTGTAATCCTAGACATTTGTGTTCAAGCCTCCAGGATAGAACTTAAACTCACAACTTTCGAACTGAAGAGGTACTATCAATGAACTGTGGTTGACAAAGAGCTCCTGAACTATCTTGCAACTGACTCTGTATTGCACTGGTGGGATCTCAAAATACGCTTATTCCTATCCCTACCTCCTTTGTCTGAAGTTTTTTTCTGAAATAAAACAATGGATCTTTGTATTAGTGTAGAACCTTATTATGTCTCTCAGAAACATTTTCGAGGACTTCATAAACAACTACTTTGAAGTAAAGAAGCTGCTGTGAAACAAACACGGCAGTGAATCTGTGCCAACAATGTCCCGTAAACAGTAATAGAATGTATGATCAGCTAATGTGTTTTTGGTGGTATGGCTGAGGAAGGAACATTGGTCAGGATAAAAATAAAAGTACTATAAATTTGCAGACATGGCCAATGAATAGAGCTCACACCCACTCAAACATAAACTTCACACAGTAGCAACACACACACTCACTTAAAGAGACACTTGTGTTCATAATGAGTCTTCCACGACATCAGGACACCCCTAATCATTTTACAGCCAATAGTGTAGTCACCATGTAACATGGGAAATGTGGCAGCCGCTTTGCAGAAAGCAAGATTCCACAAACAACAACAAAATTAATGCACAGATGACCTGCTTGAGATATAATTCGAGGCAAAATTGCTTCCCAGGATGCCACGGGGAACTCCTCATCAAAAGGGATAAAGGATCTTTATCATTTACTTGGGAGGGGCAGGCAGGACCTTATTTAATATCGCAGCTCACAAAGTCAGTATCCCTAACAATATAGTATTCCCTTCATATATAACAGCAGAATTAGGCTATTCAACTCATTGAGTCTGCTCCGCCATTTCATCATGGCTGATATGTTTCTTAACCCCATTCTCCTGCCTTCTCTCCATAACGCTTGATTCCCTTACTAATCAAGAATCTATCTATCTATCTCGGTCTTAAATACATTCATGACTTGGCCTCCACAATCGTTAGCAGCAATAAGTTCCACAAATTCACCACTCTTTGAATGAAGAAATTCCTCATCTCAGTTCTAAAGGGTCATCGCCTCACTCTGAGGTTGTACCCTTGAATCCTATTCTCGCCTACGAGTGGAAGCATCTTCTCCACATCCACTCTATCCAGGCCTCTCTGTGCTCTGTAAGTCTCAATCATCCTTCTAAACTCCAAGGACACCATCGGGGTGGCACAGTGGCTCAGTGGCTCAGTGGTTAGCACTGCTGCCTCACAGCACCAGGGACCGGGGTTCAATTCCACCCTCGGGCGACTGTCTGTGTGGAGTTTGCACATTCTCCCCATGTCTGTGTGGGTTTCCTCCGGGTGCTCGGGTTTCCTGCCACAGTCCAAACATGTGCTAAATTGCCCGTACTGATCAGGGATGAATAGATTATGTGAGTTATAGGGGAATGGGTCTGGGTGGGAAAGACTGAAGATTGGTGTGGGCTTGTTGGGCCGTAGGGCCTGTTTCCACACTGTAGGGATTTGATTCTATTCTATAATGAGTACAGACCCACAGACCTCAACCACTGCTCATATGACAAGCCCTTTATCCCCTAGATTATCTCTGTAAACCTCCTCTGGATCCTCTCCAATGCCAGCATGTCCTTCCTTAGATAAGGGGCCTATTACTGTTCATAATATTCCAAATGCAGTCTGACCAGAATCTTGTACATCCTCAACAATACATCTCTGCTCTTGTATTCTAACCCTCCTGAAATGAATGCTGACATTACGTTTGCCTTCCTAACTGCCAATTGAGCATGCATGCTAGCCTAAAGAAAATCCTGAATTAGGACTCCCAAATTTCTGAAGTCTTTCCCCATTTAAAAAAGTCTACTCTTTTATCCTTCCTACCAAATTAGGGCCTTAAACTTTCCCATATTGTATTCCATCTGTCACTTCTTTTCCCACTCTCCCAGCTTGCGCAAGTCCTTCTGCAGCCTTCCCGCTTCCTCAAACAACCCGTCCTTCCACCTATCTTTGTGTCATCAGCAAACTTAGCAAAAATGCCTCAGTTTCTTCATCCAGATCATTAATGTATAATGTGAATAGTTATGATTCCAATACTGACACTTGCAGAACTCCACTAGACACTGGCTACCATCCTGAAAAAGATCCCTTTATCCCCACTCTCTGCCTTCTGCCAGTCAGCCAATCCTCTGCTCATGCCAGTACCTTTCCCTTACGCCATTGGCTTATTTAGCAGCCTGTGCATCACCTTCTCAAAGACCTTTCTGAAAATCCAAATACACCACATCCACTGGCTCTCCTTTGCCTAACTTGCTTGCTACCTCCTCAAAGAATTCTAACAGATGTATCAGACATGACATCCCCTTGACACAGCCATGTGTCAATAGACTCAGCCCTATTTTACCCATGCACTTCTAAATACTCGGCAATCTCATCTTTAATAGTAGACTCTAAAATCTTACCAACAACCAAAGTCAGACAAACGGGCTATGGCTACCTGTCTTCTCCCCTCTTCTTCCCTTCTTAAAAGGGATGTTACTATGGCCGTTTTCCAGTCCTCTAGCACCACCCTCCCTGACTCCAGTAATTTCTGAAAGACTACAGAATCCCTACAATGTGGAAGCAGAGCATTCGGTCAATCGAGTCCACACCAACCCTCCAAACAGCATCCCATCCAGACCCACCTCCAACCCTTTCTCTGCATTTCTCACCCAAGACACTACAGGCAATTTAGCATAGTCAATCCACCTAGCCTGTATATCTTTGGACGGTGGGAGGAAACCGGAGCACACAGAGAAAACCTACACAGACACAGGGAGAGTGTACAAACTCCACACAGACAGTCGTCCAAGGCTGGAATCAAACCTGGGTCCCTGGCGCTGTGAGGCAACAGCTCTAACCACTGAGCCACCGTGCCGCCCCTGATCACCACCAACCTCTGCAATCTCTACCTCTACAATCACCTCAGCTATCTTCTTCAGAAATCTGGGGTACAGTCCATCGGGTCTTGATGATTTATCCACCTTCAGACTTCTCTGCTTCCCGAGCACCTTCTCCTTATTGATGGCCACTACATTCACCTCTGCCCCCTCACTCACTTTAAGTTCTGGTGAGCTGCTGGAGTCTTCCACTGTGAAAAATTATGCGAAGTATCTATTCCGTTCCTCCACCACTTCTTTGTTCCCCATGATTACTTCTCCAGCCTAATCTTCCAGTGGTTCAATGTCCAGTCTTGCCTCTCTTTTACCTTTTATAGATCTAAAAAAAACTTCTACAGTCTTCTTTTATACTACTAGCTAGCTTATCTTCATATTTCATCTTGTCCCCCTTATCTTACATGGCACTGGACTATCAGTCTCACACTATGCACGGCTCGAGTGGGACATGGTCCTGTGTACCTTCTGACTCAGAGGTGCACGTGTGAACCATCCAAGGCACAACAGTATAGATACAGTGTATAGGTAACCGACGAGAATATGAACATATCTTACCTGCAGCTTAAGGAAAGTCAATGCATGACATAAAATATTTGCTACAGAATCAGAGAACTTTACAACAAAATAATGACAGATATAATTACAAATAATTACAAATATATTTTTGGATTTTGATTTACATAGAGGCAGTTGGAAGTGGAGGTTCTAGAGAGGCTTTTTTTTAGAAACTGGTCATAAAGTCTTTTGGACAGTGACCCAAACATGTACGTTCCAAGAAAGCATGTGACTCTGAGTGTCTGGATAACCCCTCTACTGTTAATGGATATAACATTTACAATGTTAGGTTATGAAAGGCAGAGTAAAAACATTAAGGTAACTGGTTTAGTTTTGACTTCAGAACAGAAGATTCAGAGTTTGAGTTCAGAAGAACCCAGAATTTAGAATTCTGAAGAAAGTAGAACTTTCTCCTATAGGAATCAAGTAACTTCAGTAGAAGTAGTTTCAAGTCTGTGGAGCTTCTAAGCCAAGATAATTTGGTATAAGTCATCCAGATCGCTAGAACTGGGAAAGTTTAAGCCTCAACTGTCTACTCAATTCAAGAAGGAGGAACTGGAAAAGTCAGTTACGTGACTTTAGAGTCATACAGTAATACAGCACGGAAACAGGCCCTTCAGCCCAAACTGGTCCATGCTGACCATGGTACCCACTCAGCTAGTTTCAATTGTGCACATTTGGTCCACATTTCTCCAAACCCTTCTCATCCATGTACCTATCCAAATGTTTTTTAAACAATGCTATTGTACCTGCCTCAAGAACTTTCTCCAGCAGTCCATTCCATATACGCACCACTCTCTGCGTGAAGAATTTGCCCCTCACGTCCTTCTTAAGTCTTTCCCCTCCCACCTTAAACGTATGCCCTCTAGTTTTCAATTCCCCATCTCTGGGAAAAAGACCAAATGTATTCATCGTATCTCTGCCCCTCATGATTTTACATACATCAATAAGGTCACCCCTCATTCTCCTATGGTCCAAGGAATAAAATCCTCTGTTTTAAAATGTTTAAGACCCTAAGAAATGGGTGCAGGACTAGCTGTTCTGTCCCTCAAGCCTGCTCCAGCATTCAATGCGATCATTGTCAATACGGTACTCCTCACATCCTCTTTCCTACCCTTTCTCCATAACCCTTTATTCCCTGACCAATCAAGAATCTATCTATCTCAGTCTTAAATTTGCACAAGGACTCTGCAGCAAGGAGTTCAAAAGACTCGGAACCCTCTGAAAGAAGAAATCCCATCTCATCTCAGTCTTAAATTGGTGACCCTTTATTCTGAGACTGTGCACTCTGGTTCCAGACTCTCCCATGAGGGGAAACAACCCCTTAGCATTTACCCTGTCAAGCCCTTAAGAATCCTGTACACCCCAATGAGATCACCTTTCATTCTTCTAAACTCCAGGGGGTAGAGTCCCAATCTGTCTAATCCTCGCTCATAAGACAATCCCTCCAAAGCAGGGTTCATTGTGTGAACCTTCTTTCAACTGCCTCCACTGAAACAATATCATTCACTATATAAGGGAACCAAAAGTGCTCACAGTACTCCAGATGCGGTCTCACCAGCACCTTATACAGTTGCGGTAAGTCTTCCCTACTCTTATACTACAACCCCCTTGAAACAAGGGCCAACATTACATTAGCCTTCCTGAATACCTGCTGCCCCTCTGTGCTAGCTTTCTGTGTTTTGTGCACAAGTACTCCCCCAAGTCTCTTTGAGTTGCAGCTTTTGCAGTTTCTATTCATTTAAATAGTATTCTGTTCTTTTGTTCTCCCTTTCAAAGTAAATAACGTTGCATCTTCTCACATTATACTCTATTTGCCAACTTTCTGCCCACTTATTTAACCAGTCAATGTCTTTTCTGAAGATGGATCCTGATCCGAAACATCAACTTTCCTGGTCCTCTGATGCTGCCTGGCCTGCTGTGTTCCTCCAGCTCCACTCTGTGTTATCTCTGACTCCAGTATCAGCAGTTCCTAATATCTCTAATATCTGTTTATAAACTGTTGTAACCCTCTTGCAACCTGCTTTTCCACCTATTTTTGTGTTGTCTGCAAATGTGGCTACGGTACACTCATTTCCTTCCTCTGAGTCACTAACACATATTGTAAACACTTGCAGTCCCAGCACTGAATCCTGTGGAACCCCACTGATTGCAAGTTGCCAACCTAAAAAAGAAGCCCTTACCCCACTTGCTGTTTACTGCCCAGTAGCTAATTCTCTAGCCACGGCAATACATATAGCCAATACCACGGGATCTTACGATTTAACCTTTTGTAAGGTACATTGTCGAACACCTTCTGGATTTAGGATTTCTCTTCTTTCTCTGGAATTAACTCAAATGAATGGTGTTAGGGTCAAACTTTGTTTTAATATGTGTGTTAAGATCTTTCACATGTGCATTTATTCTTCTGTATAATAACATTATTTTCTGATATTAAAGAACATTTGTAGCCTGATGTGAATATGTGATTAGCCATCATGTTAACCAAGGCAAAAAATTATATCATATGACCTGTCAAGCCAAGTTTCTTTCTGGGATCTGAGCTGTATAATGTTACCATCAGTTGGGACCATAACAGAACAGAAGAAGAATGTGTAGCTTCCTGAAAGCCAGTATATTTTTGCAAAATCTGATGTGATGTGGAAATTTATAAGCGACCCGGTTATTTTTCCCTATACATGCATATTTCTCACAGTCCATTAGGTCAAACACATAGGCAAATGTCATTCATTACTCATACCACCCAGTATTGCTGCTTTTCATCCTGCATTCATCAGGATAATTTGCAAGGATACTAATTCAAGGAGCAAAACCAATATTTGCAGTGCTTGAAGAGTGCATACTTCATTAATTCTTCTTCAGATGTTTGTCATATTTCTGGAGAGGTGGAGGGGGCTGAGGTGTTCTGCTGGATGCAATAGCGAGTGCCCCGGAAGCTGCTGGTGGCTCCGGGGGAGAACATTAACGTCCTTTTCCCACTCGTGGGATCTGGGTGTCACGACCTGGGCCAGTATTTATTTGCAGCATCCTTCTCCCCAAATGCCCCACTCCCCAGGCCCCTAACACACAGCACTTCGGGGAAAAACACTGGTTCACGTATGTAGATGAATGCAACACAAAGTGCTTATTTAACACACGAAAAGAAAAGATTACATAAGTTTTGAGCTAACAAAAGGCTATGCCAGAGTTCAGAAATACAAACTTTGAAATAAGAGTTTGAAGTACCCAAAACACTTGTGAAAGGGAGTGCATTAACAATACTCCACACAACACTGCCACAAAAACAATGGCAGGGAGCCAGGCAAACGCTCTAGAAACTACAATGACCTCTTGTCCCTCAATCAGACAAGTGCAGAATTATTTTTGAGAAGTGCAAAGTCAACATGTTAACATTGTTTTTCCCTTTCTCCTAAACTGAAACACAAACCCACAAGAGTGATAAGAACTGTATGATTTGTCTGCCCTTGCTACTGTTATCTTCCAGCCCACTTCCCCATAGATCAGATCTAACAACAAAACTCTCTGTAAATGGACAGGGACGTGACAGATTGACTTGGCCTTTGTTTGACTCCATAGCCACGGTCAAAAGTGCATGAACTGGGTTGAGGTAATGCAGTCTTGATCTAAATAGGCCTTCTTTGTGTGAATAAATGCAATATGTATACAAGATTCTGACAAAGGATTTTAACATGAATCTGAAAAGTTTTTTTTTTGTATATTAGATTAGGGGCTAAGAGATTGCTTCATAAATAGCAAGCAAAATAAAAAAAGCAAAGATTGTTCGTGTATCTTGCCAAGTGACGAAGTCTCAGGAGTCATAGCTAGCTTGCTCAAATCGTCAGTCCTGCTCCACTATGTCTGGCTACCATACAATCGGCAAACACGCTAGATTAGGACAGGGTAGAATTTTGAAGCACAAGAGGCAGCCATTCAGCCCACTGTGCCTGTCAAAACTCTTTGAAAGAACTGTTCAATTGGTCCTAAATCTGTGTCTTTTGCTCATATCTCTGAAATTCCTTCCCCCTTCCCCCTTCCCCCTTCCCCCTATGTTGCAAGTTACCACTGAATCTATTTCCACTACAGTTTTTCCAGGTCAGCTGCAGAAAGAAGTTCTCTTAATCTCACTTCTGATTCTTCCGTCATCACAAAAGGTACGGACATTGATATTTTTGGGTTGGGGCTTTTAACTATTGGGACAGGCTACAAAGTTAGGAATGTGTAACCAGAATGAGCAAAGCAACACAGGAGAGACCTGACCAAATCTTTTAAAAGGAAGCATTTTCAATGGCCTTTTTCGGCGCACAGTGCCTATGCCATTTCTTTGAAAGAGCTCTTTCTTCACAGTCAGGAATCCTCCTTCCTTCCATGATTTATTTTCGCAAGTTCAATCTGGATATCTCAGCCTTAAATATGCATGAGGACTCTTCTCCCAGAGCTCTGTAGCAAGGAGTTCCAAAGGCTCTCGAACCTCTAAAAGAAATTCCTCCTCATCTCAGTCTTAACTGGGCACCCCTTAATTCTGAGCTGTGCCCTCTGGTCCTAGACTCTCCCCTGAGGGGAGACATCCTCTCAGCATTTACCCTGTGAGGTCCCTTAAGAATCCTGCATGTTTCAATGAGATCACCTCTCATTCTTCGAAACTCCAGTGAGTAGAATCTCAACCTGTTCAATCTTTGCTCATGAGACAATCCCTCCATAGCAGTGTGAACCTCTTCTAAACTCCCTCCAATAAAACAATATCTTTCCTCAAATAAGGGGACTAAAACTGTTCACACCACACCAGATGTGATTTCACCAGCACTTGTACAGTGCAGGAAGACTTCCCTACTCTTAAACTCCAAAACCCATAAATAAGGTCCAACATTCTATTAGCCTTCGAGTACATCAGGGTAACAGAACAGAGTGCAGGATACAGTGTTATAGCTGTTGAGAAGGTGCAGAGAGATCAACATTAAAATTTAAGAGGTCCATTCAAAAGTCTGATAACAGCAGGGAAGAAGCTGTCGTTGAATCTGTTCGAACATGTATTCAAAGTTTTATGTCTTCTGTTGGACGGAAGAGGGTGGAAGAGAGTGTAACCAGGATTGGAAGGGTCTTAGATTATGTTGTTTGCTTTGCCAATGCAGCTGGAAGTATAGACAAAGTCTATGAATGGGAGGCTGGTTTGCATGATGGGTTGGGATGTGTTCACAACTCTCCGCAGTTTCTTGAGGTCTTGGGAAAAGCAGTTGCCAAACCACGCTGTGATGCATCCAGATAGAAATTTTTATAGATGCACCATAGAAAGCATCCTAAGAGTCTTTATGGACAATGCAAATTTCCTTAGACTCCTGAGGAAGTAGAGGTGTTGCTGTGCTTTCTTGGCCATAGTTCAGACTCCAACAGCATCCCAAAAATACTAAACGATCAAGCCGAAAGAGAGAGAGGAAAACTGCAGAATACCTATAAAGAGAGAAAATGTACTCGGGAAATTAATGGGAGTACAGATCAACAGGTCCTGTGGATCTGATGAGTTAGATCCTAGGATATTAACAAAAGGGAGGTGCTGAGATAGTAAATGCACTGGTCACAATCTTCCAAGAATCCTTAGATTCTGGTAAAGTCCGAACAGATTGGAAAACTGCTAATGTAACACCTTAATTCAAAAGAGAAAGGAGACAAAAATCAAGTAACTTGATAGTTAACTTAACATCTGGCATTAGGAAAGTTTTAAGAGGATAAAGGATACAATAGCACAGCCATTACAAATAATCTAATCGAGTTAACATGGCTTCATGAAACAGAAATCATTACTGATAAATTTATTACAATTCTTTGATTCGGTTAAAAGCAGTATAGGTAAATGGAGAACAAAAAGATGTAATAGCTTTGGATTTTTAAAATGTATTTGACAAGGTGTCACACATAACAGCCCATGGTGTTGGGGGTACTATATTAGCATGCACAGAGAATTAGCTAACTAATAGAAGACAGAGTTGGGATAAAGGGGCACTTTCAAGAATGGCAACCTGTAGCAAGTGAAGTGCCACAGGATCTGTGGTGAGACCACAATCACTTACAATACATATTAATGATTTGGATGATGGAAGTGGATTGCCAATTTTGCAGATGACACAAATATAAGGTGAATGGCAAGGACGACACAAACAGCCTGCAGAGGTACACAGACAGTTTGATTGTGTCGGCAAAATCTTGGCAGATGGAATCTAATGTGGGATAATATGAGGTTATGTAATTTGGCCTGAAGAATCGAGGAGGTGCATTATATTTAAATGAAGAAAGAATGCAGCAGCACAGAGGTATTTAGAAGTTTTTGTACATAAATCACAAAATGCTAGCGTACAAGTTCAGCAGATAATAGGGAAGACAAATGGAATGCTTGTCTTTACTTCAAAGGGAATAGAATACAAAAATAGGGAAGCTTTACTAAAAATAAACAAGGCACAAGCTAGACCACCTGGAGATAGCAAGAACTGCAGATTTTAGAGTCAGAGTCAATACGGTGTGTCCTCCTACATCAAGGACCATAACATCCCCCTCTGGTGATTCGACACCCTCAACCGCATCTCTTGTATTTCCCTCACTTCTGCCCTCAAACCCCTTCCGCCAACAAAAATAAGGACAGATTCCCCCTGGTCCTCACATACCACCCCACCAACCTCCACATCCAGTGCATCATCCTCTGTCACTTTCGTCACCTGCAATCCGGCCCGACCACCAAAGAGACATCTCCCTCCCCACCCCTATCTGCCTTCCATAGGGGCCGCTCAATCCGCAACTCCCTCATCCACTCCACACTCCCCACCAACCCCAGCATCTTTCCCTGTAACCACAGGAGGCATTAGACCTGCCTCTACACCTCCCCTCTCATCTCTGTCCAAGGACCCAAACAATCATTCTGTATCCAACAGGGATTCACCTGTAGGTCCTCCAAACTGGTCTACTGTATCTGTTGCTCCTGATGTGGTCTCATCTACATTGGTGCGCCCAAGAGCAGACTCGGCGACCAATTCGTGGAGCATCTGCACTCTGTATGCTATAATCAACACCACCTTCCAGTCGCCAACCATTTTAACTCCCTCTCCCACTCCCTGGGTGACACGTCCATCTGTGGCCTCCTCTAGTGTCACAATGACACCACACGTAAACTGGAGGAACACCACCTCATATTCCACCTTGGGAGCCTACACAGAATTCACCAGTTTCAAAATCTCTCCACCCCTGTCCTCATCCTATGTCCAACCCTCCCTCTCATCACCTCCTTGACCTGACACAACCTGTCCATCTTCTACCTCACTTAACTGCCCCAACCTTCCCATGATCTATCTCCACAATAACCTACCCGCATCCACCATTCACCATTCCACCTGCCTTCCCCCAGCCCCAAACCTTCTATCTATTTATTTCCGAGCTCCCTTCCCCCTCCCCAGTCCAGATGAAGGGTTTAAGCCCTAAACATCGACTTTCCTACTCTGATTATGGCTGACTTGCCGTGTTCCTCCAGCTCCACACTGTATTGACAAGCTAGACCACACCTAGAATATCGTGAACGGTTTTGATATCCTCACCTAAGGCAATATATATTGGCATTGGAGACAGTGCATTGGATTTATGTCAAGCATGGGAGCATTTTCTCATGAGGAGAGGTTGAGTAGTTTATGCCTGTACTCATTGGAATTTGAAAGAATGAGAGGAGACCTTATTGAACCAAATAAGATTCTTAGGACTCCTGCCAAGGTAGATGTGTAGAGTTGTTTTCATGTGTCAAACAGACTATGGCCAGAGGGAACAGATTAAGTGTGCGTCCATATAAGACCAGGATGAGGGAGGATTTTTTTATTTTCTCTCAGAGTAGTCAATCTATGGAATTCTTTACCAGAGAGTGCTGTCAAAGCTGAGTCATTAAGTATATTCAAGACTGACATTGACAGGTTATTAATCAGTAAGAGAATCAGGTTTATGAGGAAAAGGCAGAAAAGTGGCGTTGAAAATCATCAGATCAGCCATGATATAATTGAACAGAGGAGGAGATTAGATGAGTTGAACAGTCTACTTCTGCTCCTACACCTTGTGATCCTATACGGCATATATAAGAATTCATTCATGACACAAAAGGTAGCCACTCAGCCCAGTTTCCAAGTGAGCTCTAACTAGAGCAATTCGATTGCTTCTATTTGCCAGTTCTAACACCGTAGCACTGCAAGTTTATCTCTCTTAACTGCCCATCAAATTTCCCTTTGAAATTCATTCATCATTCCCATGCAGGAAATGAACAGTCAATTTGAACACAGCAAGCTCCGTAAACAGGAATTGGATCATGACCAGATAATTTGGCTTAGAAGTGTTAGCTATAGGACAGATGTTGGCTAATAAAGCATTGAGAATGGTCCTGTTCTTCTTGAATTGCTCCTAAAAGCACAGATTCTTCTACACCATGTGAGAAGTCCAAAAGACAGCACATCTAAAAGTACAGCACACCCTCAGCCTGCACAAATACGTTAGCTAATCTTTGTGGTCAATGCAAGGACACATAACCAACTAATTCCACTGATTCCACTAATTCTACCACTCCAGAAACACAATTACTATGCTACCATAATCGTAGTCTCCATTTGCTGTACTCCACATCTATAAGCAAAAGGTAACAGTTGCTGACACAATAAGCAATCCAGTGTGTGTTTGGGGCTACTCGCTAAGAAGTGAATTAAAGCATCCTAATTTAATTTGCCTAGTTTTAACAGCTGATGAAGAAGGTGGGGTGCCTGGCCAAGGTGCAAGTATAAGTGAAACAAGAGACAAAGTTAGAAAAACGGAGGACAATGGATTCTCTGAAAGGCTTCAGGTGAGCCAAAATACAAATAGCATGAGGTTAAACGTGTAAATGTTTAATAACTTGAGCACTTAAATCACTCCCTCATGTCAGTTCCTTTTTATATATCTCATTATTATACTTCCCCTCATAGAAAAAAACATTGGAATGAACTTTCTAAAGTTACCCACTGCTGAGCATGAGGAGTACTTTGCTTTTTTAAAATTCACCCAATTTACAAAACTCACATAAAACAGAACTAAAGTTTTAAGTTTGGAGCAATTTTGTAAGAACAGAAAAACTAAACTGAGCAGCTTGTTGCCAGAGAAGTAGCTACTGTAAAATGCTCCATCACAAACTGTTAGTGAAGTAGAATCCGTAAACTATTAACATGGAGTTGCGTGATAAAGATAGATATCGAAGCACATGGGCAGGCAGCATGAAAACCCCATTCCATTGCTTGCTCCAGTGGTTCAAGAAGGTAACTCACCACCAACTTCTGAGGAAGGGTCACCGGACCTGAAAAGTTAACTCTGTTTTCTCCTCCACAGATGCTGCCAGACATGCTGAGAGTTTCCAGCAACTTTGTTTTTGTTCCTGATTTATAGCATCCGCAGTTCCTTTGGTTTTTACCAACTTCTCAAGGGCTGCTGGGGATGAGCTTTAAATGCTGGCCCAGTGATACCTGCATTCCCCAAATGAATTAAAAAAAACATAGTCCTGACCTGTGTCTAGTGGACAGGCTTTGAAGAATCAGGAATTCCCAGAATTTGTCATTGCCTGACACTTGCGTAGTGTGATTGCTACTTGCTGCATATCAGTCTAAGCCTGGTTGTTGCCCAGGTCCTTCTGCACATGGGTACTGATTGCTTCAATATCTGAGGACTTGTGAATGGTACCAAACATTGCACAATCACCAATGTACATCCCAACTTCTGACTTTATGATGGAAGGAAAGTAATCGATGAAGCAGTTGAAGATATTTGGGCCGAGGCTAACTACTGAGTTGATTGACTTCCCAAAAGCAAAATCATGGAGCATTTTCTGCTTGATTCAATTTTGCTAGGTCCCCTTGATGCCACACTCAGTCTGATGCTGGTTTGACGTCAAGCGCAGTCACATTCACCACACATTGATGTTGAGGGTGGTTATTCCCTTCTCTGGTACCCTATTGATGAAAAGCTAGGGAAAGTGGAGGTCCAAAGCACATATACACGCAGAGTAGAAATATAATATGATCAAGTTTAAAAATGTTCAAAATGTTTTGTGAACTATCAGCTTTTAAAACTATTCATTTACTGCAGCTGTTATTCATTCTTGGTGTCACACATCACATATCTAGGGCTGACACAAAGTGGCTTAGCTTCCTGTGAGGCAAATTTGGTGGTAACAATTGCAAGAGCTGCCTTAAAGGACACTTCAGACCTGAGGAATGGGGCACCCCTCCCTACTTCACAATGGAACTGCTGAAGTGCAGCTGCAACCAAATATAAAAAAGCTAAGTTTAAAAATGAATCATCTCAAGATTTTTTTAAATTTCCATTTCTAAATCAACAGATTGCCAGCAGTTCTATCAACCTTGTGACATGAAAAATTAAGCAGTCACTAGGTGCCACTTTATCAGTGGGTGAAAGTCAGGAAATGAACATATATTTCCAAGTCAGGACGCTGTGTGGCTTGGAGGAGAACTTGCAGGTGATGGTCTCCTATGCAGCCTTCACAGAGTCAGGGTGATCCCAGTGTTTTACAACCAAGGAAGTACTTTTGAAAATTTGAACTCTGTCAATGAGGGACCTGAAAATAGCCATACACAAGTAGATGATGATGAAAATCTGAAATATAGAGAGTTAAGACAATGAAAGTTAAAGAATATTATGCATAAAATAAAAATGTGCATTTTTCAATAGTATTTTAGCCACTGAAGGAGTCAAGGATAAGGAGGAAAAGTAGAGAGGATGAAGGAGTTAATCCATGATCTTACTTAATGACAAACTAGTCTCAAGAAGTTATATGACCTATTCTTGCTTCTATTTCTTATCATCTTCCGAAGCTTTCATGACTTCACGGTGCCTCAAAACATTTCACAGTCAGTGAAATGACATGTGGTCCTTGTCATAATGTAGAAAATGCAGGAGCCAACTTAAACACACAGCAAGCACTCACAAGTAGCAATGTGAAAATGGCCAGCAAATCTGCTTTTTAATGTGGTCGATACATGGATAAATGTTAGTCAGGACACTGAGCATAACTCCCTGACTCTATGTTTGTGATAGTGTATGACACCCAAATTAATCTAGTGGAAAAAACACAACAGAAATTGCTGGAATAGCTCAGCAGGTATGGCAGCATCTGTGGAAAGAAATCAGAATTAACATTTCAGGTCCAGTGACTCTTCCTCATCACTGATGATACGTAGGAAAAAGTTGGTCTTAATGAAGAAAATAGCATGGGAGGAGGGGGTAAGGAGTAAACAAAAGGTGGAAATAGAGCCCAAAGAGAGAGAAAAACAGTTGGACTGACAAAGGAGTGGATAATGATCAGCCTAGGATATTGAATAGCTACTAATGGAGACTATTAGTGGTTAACAATGGGTGTGTGTAATAGCAAGTTATGATTACAAAGCTTGGTGTGTGGAGTCTGGGGTAAAGATGTGAGCGAAGGTGCCTTAAGCCCTAAAACTGGTGAACTCGATATTGAGACCTGAAGGCTGTCGAACTCCCAAGCGGAAAATGAGATGCTGTCCTTCCAGCTTGTGCTGAGCTTCGCTGGAGCACTGCAGCAAGCCTGAAACAGAGATGTTAGCGAGGAAACAAGGTGGTGTGTTTAAGTGGCAGGAAACTGGAAGCTCAGGATCTTTTTTGCGGACAGAACATACATGTTCTGTGAAGTGATCACCCAGTCTATGCTTTGTTTCCCCAATGTGGAGGAGATCACATTGTGAGCAGGGAATACAGTAAACTAGATGGTGGGAACTGCTGGTGAAGCACTGCTTCACCTTTAAGGTGTGTTTTGGCCCTTGAATACCAACGAGGGAGGAACTAAACAGACAGGTGCCACGTATTCTTCAGCTGCAGGGCAAGGTGCCAGAGGCTGTTGAGGGCTGGGGTGGGGTGGGTGCATTGCAGGGGGGGATGTGGGGGCACATTGGGAGTGAGAGAGGAGTGAACCAAAGTAACCCAGAGGGAAGATCGCTGCAGAAGGTTGACAAGAGAGGGGAGGGGAAAATGTGTCTGGTTGTGGCATCCCACAGGAGGTGGCGGAAATGGTGGCTAATCTTCCTCTGGATGTGGATGCTAGTGGGACAGTAGATGAAAAGAAGGGGGTCCCTATTGCTGTAATGGGAAGGAAGAGACGTGGTGTGCGTTTAAGTGCAGGATCTAAGTGGAAATGGTCTGGGGCTCCTCAGAGTTACGTAGGGAGCAAAGTGCAACCAAATTAGTTTTGCATTTCTCAATCTGACTCTTTGAGACACCTAATGGAGTAGTGGAGAAACTGCCATGGCAAAGGAAAATCAAAGAATTAATTTTGCTGGAATACAATTGGAATGAGGAGAGTGCTTCTGTTGATAGAATGGAAGTGGGGAGCAAGCTCTTTTGGAGCTTTCAGAGTGTTGAAAGAAAGTTGGGACATAATCAATTTTAAGAGATAAAGAATGAAGAAGTAGAGAAATGGCTATAATTACACAGTTATAATCACAATTACACTACAGCAACAAAAGATATTCCTTGTTACGCTCAACTCCACTTTATGGGTCATAAGAACACAAGAAACAGGAGCAGAGTAGGGCATTTGTCCCCTTAAACCTGCTCTGCCATTTTATAAGATCATGACTCATCTGCCCCAGGCCTAAACTCCTCTTGCTCTCAGCCTTGGTCATCAGACTGGCAACAAAAAAGGAAAACATGACATAAGATTGCTCAAAAAAAAAGTACCCCATTAAAGAAGCTGTAGCACATGCTCAGGATTTAAATGACTTAAGGTTTGTAATATATAGGAGAAGGAATAGAGCAACTGGCCAATAGATCCTATTCCACCATTCTTGATGTGATTGTGGCCTTAATTCCACTTTCCTGCCTGCCCCCCATTTCGTTTGACTTCCTTGTAGATCAAACTTTTAACTTTGAAGTTCACGCAGCTTGGAAACTCTTTGGGCCCCTCATGTGTTCCTCATTTCCGTGATTTAATACCCTCTTGATTCTGCTGTGTGCAGTGGGAAGAGTTTCAAAAGCAGTGGGTTAGCAAACAGTCAGGGCCGTCACCAGACAGCTTAGAACTTAAGTAGCTTCTACATGAATTTAAACCAATTCTTACTGTATTTTTGTCAGCATAAATAGATGCTGTTCTGGAAACGAGATTGGAATCGCGGGGCCTATGAACTCAGGCCCCCTGCCATTCACAAGGGGATCATAAAGCCAATTTACTTGGATATTCAAAAAGCATGTGATTAAGTTCCACATGTGTGAAACTTCCAAACATTAAAAGCAATATTACACTACAGGCTTGACACCAGATCAGCAGACCACAGTTTTACTGCTACCTCCAGCACAACTTTCTGCCCATGGGGCATCATAACACCATAAAGTGGCACCTAGTGACTGCTTAATTTTTCATGTCACAAGGTTGATAGAACTGCTGGCAATCTGTTGATTTAGAAATGGAAATTTAAAAAAATCTTGAGATGATTCATTTTTAAACTTAGCTTTTTATATTTGGTTGCAGCTGCACTTCAGTAGTTCCATTGTGAAGTAGGGAGGGGTGCCCCATTCCTCAGGTCTGAAGTGTCCTTTAAGGCAGCTCTTGCAATTGTTACCACCAAATTTGCCTCACAGGAAGCTAAGCCACTTTGTGTCAGCCCTAGATATGTGATGTGTGACACCAAGAATGAATAACAGCTGCAGTAAATGAATAGTTTTAAAAGCTGATAGTTCACAAAACATTTTGAACATTTTTAAACTTGATCATATTATATTTCTACTCTGCGTGTATATGTGCTTTGGACCTCCACTTTCCCTAGCTTTTCATCAATAGGGTACCAGAGAAGGGAATAACCACCCTCAACATCAATGTGTGGTGAATGTGACTGCGCTTGACGTCAAACCAGCATCAGACTGAGTGTGGCATCAAGGGGACCTAGCAAAATTGAATCAAGCAGAAAATGCTCCATGATTTTGCTTTTGGGAAGTCAATCAACTCAGTAGTTAGCCTCGGCCCAAATATCTTCAACTGCTTCATCGATTACTTTCCTTCCATCATAAAGTCAGAAGTTGGGATGTACATTGGTGATTGTGCAATGTTTGATACCATTCACAAGTCCTCAGATATTGAAGCAATCAGTACCCATGTGCAGAAGGACCTGGGCAACAACCAGGCTTGGGCTGATATGCTGCAAGTAGCAATCACATTACACAAGTGCCAGGCAATGACAAATTCTGGGAATTCCTGATTCCTCAAAGCCTGTCCACTAGACACAGGTCAGGAATATGTTTTTTTTAATTCATTTGGGGAATGCAGGTATCTCTAGCTGGGCCAGCATTTAAAGCTCATCCCCAGCACCCCTTGAGAAGTTGGTGGTGAGTTACCTTCTTGAACCACTGGAGCCCATTTGGTGTAGATACACCCACTATGTTGTTAGGGAAGAAGCTTCAGGATTTTGTCTCAACGGCAGTGAAGGAACACTGACACATTCCCAAGTCAGGATGGTGAATGGCTTGGAGGTGAATTTGCAGCTGGTGGTGTTCTCATGTATCTGCTGCCTTCTTCAACTGCTGGAGTCCATCCTGTGTAGGTACATCCACAATACTGTTAGGGAGGTTGTTCCAGAAGTTTGATGTGGAGATGCCGGTGTTGACTGGGTTGGACAAGGTCAAAACTCGCACAACATCAGGTTATAATCCAACAGGTTTATCTGTAATCACTAGCTTTTGCAGCGTTGCTCCTTTCTCAGGTGTAGTGACAGAGGAGGCACAGAAATATGTTTGTGTCTACGATACAGGTTGTGGGTATGGAAAGCGCTGTAGTCCAGCTTGATTTGTTCAAAATTACTGGCCCCATCATAAATGCTGGCCCGACCAGCAACGTCCAGATCCCATGAGTGAATAAACAAAATATATTACTTGCCACTTATCAGGCCATGTCTGGATATTGTCCAGGTCTTGCTGCATTCAGACATGAATTCAGTTACAGTATTTGAGGAAATGTAACTTGTGCTGAACGTGGTGCAATTATCAGCAAACATCGCCACTCCTGACCTCACGATAAAGGGAAGTTCATTGATAAAGTAGTTTAAAATGAGGACTGAGGACGCTATCATGAGGGCAATACGCAGTAACTGAGGTGATTGATTTCAACAACCACATCCATTTGTCAACTGTATTCGCTGCCTCATGATGTGGTCTCCTTTACATTGGGGAAGCAAACAGGAAGCTGGTGACCGCTTTGCTGAATACCTACATTCTGTCTGCAAATAGGCCACTGAACTTCCAGTTACCTACCACTTCAACACACCACAACGTCCTCTGGCTAACATCTCTGTCTCAGGCTTGCTGCAGTGGTCCAGTGAAGCTCAGCACAAGCTGGAAGAACAGCACCTCATTTTCCACTTGGGAGCTTTGCAGCCTTCTGGACTTAATATCAAGTTCAGCAATTTTAAGGCTTGAGGCTATGTCCTCACCGCAACTCCCAAAACACTAAGAACATTTCTGAAGAAGGGTCCCAACCCGAAACATCAACTTTCCTACTCCTCTGACACTCCTGGCCTGCTGTGTTCCTCCAGCTCCACACAGTGTTATCTCTGACTTCAGCATCTGCAGTTCTTACTATCTCCCAAAACAGTAAGTCTTGTTATCACATCATCTGCTTTTACACACAACCCATTCTCAGCTACTCACTCAGCTATTCTCAGCTATTCACTCCCTCAGACTGACCTTTAACCACTCCTTTGTCTCTCCAACTGTTTTTCTCTCTCTTTGGACTCTCTACCTACATTTTGTTTGCTCTTCCCCCTGCCCCACTCCATCTTCTGTATAAATATCAACATTTTCCTAGCTACAATCAGTTCTGAAGAAGTATCACTGAACCCAAAACATTAACTCTGATTTCTCTCCACAGATGCTGCCAGACCTGCTGAGTTTTTCCAGCAATCACTGTTTTTGTTTCACCTTCCTTTTGTGCCAGGGAAGAGCTCCACCCAAAACCCACTGACTCGTTTTGCTCGGGCTCCTTGATACCATGTTTAGTCAAATGCAGCCTTGATGTCAAGGGCAGTCACTCTCACCTGGCCTTCTGGACAAAAGAAGATACACTGCACTGAGCAATATTCCTTCTACAGCACATACCATCCTGACTTGGAATTATATTACCATTCTTTTAATGTTACAGTGTCAAAATTCTGGAACACCCTTCCTAACAGCGTTGTGGATGTACCTACATGAAATGGACTGCAGTAGTTGAAGACCGCTGCTCACCACCACCTTCTCAAGGGCAGTTAGGGATGGGCAATAAATGCTGGTGTGGCCAACAATGCCCACTTCCCTAGAAAGAATAAAAAAAACTCAGCAGAAACAAGGAATTCTCACCAAAGTAAATTCAACGCAGATGAATACAACTAAAATAATGTTCAATGTAAAAGTAGCTAGACATAACTTCAGGCGTCAATCATGGAAGTCACTTAAGGCATTGTATTCAGCATAATCATCTTCAGCTGCTTCAAAGATTTTCACTCCATCACGTCAGGGGAGTTGTCATTTGCGAACAATTCCAGAATTTTCAGTTCAATTTACAAAACCACTAATAAGTCTCATAACTGGAACAAATCCAGGCCTAGGTTAACAAGCGGCAAGTCTACTGTAAAAAATATAATTATAGCGACTATAAAGATACGATAAACTGTGCACAATATCATTCTGAAATCATTGCGCAGTGATAAATTCAAGAAACAGGGCTCCTAAAATACACTTAGAATCATAGAATTCCTACAGTGTGGAAGCAGGCCATTAAGCCCATCGAGTCGACACCGACACACTGAAGAGCATCCCTCCCAGACTCACCGCATTTCCTATGGCTAACCCACCTAATCAGCACAACCCTAGCCACTCTGGACAAATTTAGCATGGCCAATCCACCTAAACCTGCACATCTTTGGACTGTGGGAGGAAACCCATGCAGACACGAGGAGAATATGCAAACTCCACACAGATAGTCGCCCAAGGGTGGAATCAAATCCAGGTCCCTAGCACTGTGAGGGAGCAGCACTAACCAGTTAGCCGCCGTGCTGCCACTGATATAGAAGCCCAGTGAAATGAATGGGGTTCAAACAAGACTTTCACTCCAGATGATCTCACGATTGGAGGAGGAGGAAAGAAAACCAAAGACTGAAAACAAAATGGAGCAATTGGAGAGAGATAAAAGGTACTGCAGATGCTGGAGAATCCGAGATAACAAGCATGGGGCTGGATGAACACAGCAGGTCAAGCAGCATCATAGGAGCAGGAAAACTTGACGTTTCGGGCCTAAACCCTTCATCAGAAATGGGGGAGGGGAAGAGGGTTCTGAAATAAATAGGGAGAGGGGGGAGGCGGATAGAGGATGGATAGAGGAGAGGATAGGTGGAGAGGAGGCAGACAAGTCGAAGAGGCGGGGATGGAGCCAGTAAAGGCGAGTGTCGGTAGCGGGGTAGGGAGGAGATAGGTCAGTCCAGGGAGGACGGACAGGTCAAGGGGGCGGGATGATGTTAGTAGATAGGAGATGGGGGTGTGGCTTGAGGTGGGAGGAGGGGATAGGTGAGAGGAATTAGGGAAGCTGGAATTGATCTGCTTGCCAAAAGGAGCTCACAGAGGTATTTAAAACAAAAGGGTTTTGATAAAGCAATTAGGAAGAAACTGCTTTCTCCGGTCATCAGCCGGAGATCAGACAGTGAACAAATTGAGGGAAGAACGAGACTGAAAATTAAATCTTTTGTTCCCTAACAGAGGAGTTTCTTATTCTGGAATACACCGTATAAGAGAGTGATAGAGGGAGATTCCTTAGGAACCTTTAAAATACAGGGAAATGTGTACTTCTGGAGAAGTTTGCAGCTTTTTGGGGGAAGAAAAGCTAGGATGTGAGAGGAAACTGGACAACTCTTTCAAAAAGGCAACAGAGGCATTAGATGTCAAATGGGTTCCTACTGTGCTATAAGGGACTACCAACTCTTTTGTTATATGTTTTATAGATTGAGAATAAGAGGTAGCCTGGTGCATATCATCATGCAAAGGTTACATTACATCAATCTCTCGAAAGAGAGATTGATGTAATGCTGCTTACTTTCTAAGCAGAAACATGGCCACAGAAAGATGGAATTGAAAAGATGTGCAAAACTCTGGGAGGAAAAGAAATTAAACACGCCTTGCCACTGACATCAAAGTTTTAAAACTCATTCTACTTCCCAGGGGAATGTGAATGATAGCCAGAATTGAGTATAACCTTGACTTCAAAAGAGTCCACAATAAGATTTGAACCTTCACACAGAAGCCTTTGATTTCAAACCTCAATTTTATATACATTTCACATAGCTCCAAGCACTCAGCATTGCCCAAGGTTATAGCCGCAACATACTTCCATGATTGACCTACTACACAGCCAGGAATGCATTAGTCTACAAGAAAGAACCAGGGGTCTTTAATGAGCACTAACACACAAACCACCTGTGGACACAATACTGCAGTTTGCAGTATTCTGAAATAAAAACAGAAAATACAGCAGGTAAGGGGGCATTTTCCAATATTTTCTTCAACTTCCATTTTTCTCTCACTTTCATCTCATCTATCTCTATTTCTTTCCGTCTCTTCCTCAACTTGTCTGTCTCCATTTCTGGGTACAGGTTATCGAGTGCCATTCATTGCAAACCCATTAACTCCCACGCCTACTTCAACTATACTTTCACACAACCTGCTTCCTTTAAGAACTGAATTCCACTCCCACAGTTTCTCTGCCTCCCCTCACATCGTTTCCAATGATGTTATCTTCTGTGACAGTGCTTTCAATGTCTTTGTCTTTCCTCAGCCCAGGTTTCCACTTTGCCACGGTAGATAGGGCCTCATCTGTGTCTAACCCATCTAGCCCTTCCCCATCTTCCTAGCACTGCTATAGAATTCCCTTTGTTTTTATTTTCCACCCCATCAGCCTCCAGATTCAAAAGATCATCCTCCTCTGTTAATATTTTGGAAGGACTGCACTCTCCAAGACACTTTGGTCCATTCCATCTATCAACACTACATCTTACCCCCGCCCTAGGGCAACTTCCACACAATTACAGAAGGTGTAACACTTTCCATTTTAGCTTCTGCCTTTTCACTATCTAAAGTCCCGAAAGCTCCCTCCAGGTGAAGAAGCAATTTACTTGTACCACTCTCAATCTAGTCTACTGTATTCAAGGCTCACAATGTGGTCTCCTCTACAGTGGGCAGACCAAACAGACTAGCGGAAGAATTCTACGTAGACTGGTCATGGGTGTTGGAGGTCAGTCATCTCAGCTCCAGGACATTTCTGCAGGAATTTCTTAGAGTTGTGTCCCCTGCCCAACCATCTTTAGCTGCTTCATCAATGACCTTCTCTTCATCATAAGGTCAGAGTGGGCTTGTTTGTCAATAATTGTACAAAATTCAGAACTGTTCACAACTGCACTGATACAGAAGCAGTCTATGTCCAAATGCAACGAGATCTGGACAATATCCAGGCTTGGGCTGATGTGTGGCAAGTAATATGCAGGCCACACAAATGCCAAGCAATAATCACTTCCATTAAGAGATAACCTAACCACCTCCTCTTGGCGTTCAACCATGTTACCATCAGTGAATCCCCCACCATCAACATCCTGGAGGTTACCATTGTCCAGAAGCTCAACTCAATTCACCGCATAAATACAGTGGCTACAAGAGCAGGTCACAGGCCTGCTACAAAAAAATACTACAGCAAATAACTCATCTCCTGACTCCCCAAAGCCTGTCCACCATCTACAAGACACAAGTCAGGAGTGTGATCAAATACTCCCACCTGCCTGGGATGGATGCACCTCCAACAACACTCAGGAAGCTTGACACTATCCAGGACAAAGCAACTCATTTGATTAGCACTACATCCACAAGCATCCACTCGCTCCACCACTGATGCTCAGTAGTAGCAGCATGCACTATCTACAAGATGCACTGCAGAAATTCACAAGGGATCTTCAGATAGCACCTGCCAAACCCAAGACCACTTCCATCTAGAAGGACAAGGGCAGCTGATATATGGGAGCACCGCCACTTACACCTAAGATCACTTCCGAGCCACTAACCATCCTGATTTGGACTTGATAGACAAAAATCTTTAATAGCACTACTACGTAATTCCTCCTCAGTTCAATGGATAAAATATGAAAAACCTGCACACTTAACTGCAAATGGCAGTGCCAGTGCAATTTATACCCAGTACTTGGCTCTCTGGAAGAATGGTCAATGATTTTTTGATTTGTACAATCTGTGTTACCCTTTGAAAAACAATTCTCTTCTTAGGGATCAACGCTAATTTTACATTGTGGATCAAGTAAACAGCAGCGACTTAGATTTTCAGTGTCAGTTTTGCTTAGGTGTCATCTCTCAATCAGCAAGTTATGTGGTCAAGCTGCACAAGTGGACGTAACTGGGTAAACTAAGCTGACACTTGAGTGCAACATTGGGAGTGCTGCATTGTCAAAGGTGTCATCACTGCAGAGGGATATAGGAGACATGCTCAACAAGATGTGATTTCTCTTGGTGTCTTGGCCAACATTCCTTTCTTCAGCAACATTGTTAAAAGCCAATTATTTACTATCCATCCTACTAATGCTCAAGGCATCTTGTTCCACCCTATCAAGTCTCTATAACACAGTAATAAACAATTAAGATACTGAGACGTTTCTTGAGATCTGATCAGGTGCTGCACAAAAATAATTTAGTTATTTTATGGGTGATTTGCTTCAAAGATTGGGTGAAGATCTGCAGGAATGAAAAAAAAATGAAAGTTTCAAATGATCTGGCAATGCAAACTGAAAATCTCTTTCATTTGTTTACTGGGAGCTCAACAAAATTAATCAATAAAACGTGCTCCAACATTTCTGAGGACAGAAAAAAAGCAATCCTTTATGTGTTTTAGATTACCAGAATTGTACAGCTTAGGCTAAAGGATAATCAGAATACGAAAAGGGAAAAGCATCGAAGGGGGTCTTGTAAGTCTTCTATACTTTTAACTTCATTCATGTGAAGTATTTATTAATATATTCAAACAAATGTTAGATGATGTGGATTTTCAAACATACAAAGAAGTCCAATACTTAAAGTGACAAGAGTGAAAGGCAGAATATGCTGCCGGCACATAGTTCTGTTGGAAATAAACTGGAAACAGATTGCTAATGACTCAAAACTGGAGAGTGTGAATCTGCAATTAAATGTTTTCATATGCTGACAGATTTCTATGCATGTGCAGGCACAGCATAGGTGTACTACTCTTTTACAATCCCTTCAGGATCTTAACTGTTTGAGGGTTGCAGTTGCACCTTGTAACAGCAAGAATGCTTGCCAGATGATTTGAGACTTAATTTTCAGGCCGTGCTGAGAGTATTCTCGCCTCTAGGTCAGAAGGTTGAAGATCAAACCCCAACATTGGGACTTCAACAATAACCTAAGCTGCACAACTGGAAAGCTGTGTTGTCAGAGGTGTCCATGCAGATGTGACCGTTAAATCTTGATCCGAGCTCCCTGCTTTCATGGACTATCCAAAGTATAATTGGAACTGGTAATGATCAGTTTTATAAACCTCTGTCCGCAGCAGAAATAGAATCTACCAGAAAGGCAGAAAATCCACACTAGTGCATTTGTGACAAGGGTATTTGGTCAGGTCAGCAAAATGATTCTTCTCTAAACTAAATAATCAGCTTTAAATGCCTTCTAAAGTATTTTGAGGATCAGAAACATGTGCAGTACAGTAGGCCAATTAACAAAAAACAAATGGGGTCTTCCTCTCCGACAGTACAATGCCCTGATCCAATTTACTTCTCCTCTCTATTGGTGGTACTGGAGTGTGGCTTCTCAGACACCAGATGATCTTGTGTAGACTTCATTCATCAGCGATTCGAGGCACCACAACCCAACCCAATCATGTCCTCGAACAAAGCGCATGTACATATATTCCCAGCAATGCAACATGAATCAGAAACAAGACCTTGTTAATTTTCTTAATGTTCTTTTTGGGTTTAGATTGATGCAGAGACCAGCTCGAGCTCCAGATCTCTCACTAACCCTGCTGAAATTTGTTCTGAGGAAGGATCACCGGACCCGAAACATTAACTCTAATTTTTCTTCACAGATGCTGCCGCAACTTCTGTTTTGGTTCCTGCTGAGATTTGTTTGCTTGGCACCAAACACAAATCATACCCCAAGCCTTAAAAGTGTTTATATCTCATTTACCCCATTCTTACCATACTAACCGATGGAACAACAATGACTGAATTTCAAGGCAAATTTATTATGCATAAAGATTCTTACAGACAGAACACAACAGGAGTTCATTAGCCCCATGCCCATGCTGGTTCTTTGAAAGATCTAACCAGTTCAAACCACTTATTCTCTTTCCCTGTAGCCATGCAAATGGTTCTTAGCCAATTATTTAGCTAATACTCTTTTGAGAATTGTTACTGAATCTGTTTGTCACCCTTTCAGGCTGTGCAGTGAAGAACATAAAATCTCAACTCAATCACATATTTCAAGAGTACCTTTAAGGTTACAAAATGTCCAAAGGCTTGTCACAGGAACAATATAAAACAAAATATGACACTGAGCCAAACAAAGAGAGATGAAGTCAGATGACCAAAAGCTTTGTCAAACAGGAAATTTTTATGAATTTCCTTAAAGGATGAAAGCAAGGTAGAAAATCAAAATGTTAGGAAGGAAATTTCAGAACTTAGGGTCTAGGAGACTAGAGGCACAGTCACCAAAGATGAAGCATACTGTTGTGGCTCTCTAGGGTAAGGCACTAAAAATCAAGCCCCACTATTCCTGGAGTCACCACAAGTAGGAATATAGGAACAGGAGCAGATGAGTCAGACTGCTGAGGCCACACTGCCATTCAACATGATTGATATGCTATTACTGATTAAACACTTCAAAGACTTTTACCCACATCAACCTCATAACTCTGCATGTCATTAGTTATCAGAAATCTATCAATCTCCATCTTAAACATATGCAAAGACTGAGCTTCCACAATCCACTGTAATAAAGACTTTTAAAGATTCACAACCTTCTGTGTTAAAAACAAAATCCTCTCATCTCAGATTTAAGGCCCAAACTCCTTATTTTTTAAAATTGTGCCCCTATTTCTGGAGTCCCTAACTAGGGAAAACATCATATTTGCATCAACTCGATAAGTATTTTGTAGGTTACAATGAGATCATCTCTCATTCTTCAAAACTGTGGAGAATACAAGCCTTGATAACAAGCATGGGGCTGGATGAACACAGCAGGTCAAGCAGCATCATAGGAGCAGGAAAACTTGACGTTTCGGGCCTAAACCCTTCTTCAGAAAGCCTTGTTTACCCAATTTCTCTTCATTGTACAGTCCTGCCACTCCAGTCTGGTGAACTGTGGATGCACTTCCTATGCAAAATGACTTTCCCGAGATAAACAGGCCAAAACTGCACACAGTACTGCAGTGCAGATAACCAAGCTCCTATACAATTGAAGTAAGACTTCACAACTACTGTACTTAAATCCTCTTGAAAGAAAAGTTAACATTCCATTAGCTTTCCTAATACCTTGCTACTCCAGCATGTTAGCATTCTGAGACGTTTCAACAAGGATACCGAGGTCCTTTTGTACGTAAAGTCATAAGATTGGAAACAAACCCTTCAGTCCGACTTGCCCATGCCGACCAAGTTTCCCAAACTAAACTAGTCCCGCTCATCCGCATTTGGCCTACTTCCCTCTAAACGTTTCCTATTCATGTACCTATTCAAAAGTCTTTTCAATGGTGCAACTGTACCTGCATCTATCACTTTGTCTGGCAGTTCTTTCCACACATGAACAACACTGTGTGTGAAAAAGTTGCCCCTCGGGTCCCTTTTAAATGTTTCTCCTCTCACCTTAAAAATATGCTCCCTAGTTTTGAACTCACCCACTCTAGAGAAAAGACCTTTGCAATTCACCTTACCTATACCCTTCATGATTTTGTAAACCTCTATAAGGTCACCCCTCAACCTACTACACTCCAGTGAAAAAAGTCACGGCCTATTCAGCCTATCTTTATAAGTCAAACCCTACAGTTCCAGCAACATCCTGATAAACTTTTTCTGAACCCTCTCTAATTTAATAAAATCCTTACCTTTACATTCTAATGTCTTACCATTTAAGATATACTCTGCAAATCTATTTCTCCTACCAAAATGGATAACCTCACAATTTTCCAAATTATATTCCATTTGCCATGTTCCTGCTCATTCAAGATGCATGTCCAAATCCTCCTGAAGGAGCCTTACATCCTCCTCATTAAACACAATCCCACTTAGTTTTATATCATCTGCAAATTTGAAAATATTGTATTTTGTCTCCACCTTAAATCACAATGAACAGCTGGACCCCAACTAGTCATAGCCTGCCAAGGTGGAAATGACCCATGTATTCCTATTCTCTGTTTTCTGTCTGTTAACCAATCTTTACTCCCTACCAGTACATTACCCCAGTGCCACGTGCTTTAATTTTTCAGAGCACAAACTAAAACGTGAAGATTTAATGAAACCAAAAGAAACAATTTGCCTCTAGCTGAATACTACCTAAGGTAAAAACTAACCACCCCAAGTTCCCTCAGTAACAATAAAAAATTACTTATTGGTAACATTCTTAACTTTACGACGAACGGCAAAATAACATGATTTCCAATTTATGGGAATTTAAACTTTACCCCTTCTAAAATTCATACATGCACACATACATAAGACAAATATCATGACAGGAGGGAAGAAAAATACTCAGAAAAATGCAGTTCTGTATCACCAGTCAAAATCACAAAACTAGATTGATTGGTTTCATAATCCTCTAAATTCTCCAGTGATGCCTTAATGTTATCTACACAACAATAATCAGTCTTTAGTTCACTATTTGCTTTGTGGGAACGACAGTCTTTGTGCTTTGGGTTTTAGAATTATTTCTTTCAGCATCTCCGGATATCAGTTTTTCTGCCCTTTTACTAGAAAATCGGACAGAGCAACTTCACAGTAAAAAGCGGGTGCTGGGGGAAGAAGGAGGAGAGAGAGAGAGAGGAGAGAAATTGATGCAGCTAACTTCTGGAATTTACCTTGCTTTACTCTGTTTTACTCCCCTCATAGGGTCAATGTCAAACTGCAACTTGACCAATCAGAGGGTTGCACTGCGTTGAGTTCTCCTGAACACAACAAATGTACTGATTTGACTGGACTCAATGTCCCCAAAAATTAACATTGTCTCACAGCCATAGCTCATAGTTAGCTTCATTGTCCTTCCAAAGTTGTCAATAACTCCTTATATAGGCAGTCCAGAGGTTGCAAATGGGTTCCACTCTGGAGTCTGTTCCCAGATCAAATAGTCATCAAGTCAGAACACAACGCAGGGCAATGGAAAACAGCTGCTCTTAAGTATGGGAAATATTCATATGTTGGGTCTTTAAAACTTTAACTGTGTATGGAATCATAGTTGTAAGCACGAGTGTTCATAAGCCGGATGTGTGTAACCGGGGAGCCTCTGAACAATAGCCCTTTTTTAAAAACTATGTTCCCCTTTTTTTCATTTTTAGTCCATAGTCCTAATAGAAATGCTGCTCTCAATAGTGCAAAATTTAATCAGCACAGATGATTTGAAGCTTGTGAGGATGGACACTTGCAGTTTGGCAAGACCAAAGAAAGAACCAAAACAAACTGGAGAACTTCAATATCAATACATTGCATGATTGGAGACGATACAGGTCAGCGAAAATTGATGAACAGGACTTAGTGTGGAGTCATCTCAGCTCAAGAATATCTCTACAGGAGTTCCTCAGGATACTGTCCTGGGCTAAATCATCTTCAGCTGCTTCATCAATGACCTTCACTCCATTATAAGATCGGAAGTGAGGACATTTGCCAATGTGTAACACCATCCAGACTTGGACTGAACAGTAACAAGTAGCATTCACACCATACAAATGACCGGCAAAGACCACCGAGGGTCACACAGCCATACAACACAGAAACAGACCCTTCAGCCCAACTCATCCATGCCAACCAGGTTTCTGAAACTGAACTAGTTCCACTTGCCTATCCATTTACCTGTCCAGGAGAGAGAAAGGACTGCAGATGATGGAAGCCAGAGTTGATGAAATGCGGAGCTGGAGGAGCACAGTAGGTCAGACAGCATCGGAGGAGGAGGACAGTCGACGTTTCGGGTCTGGACCCTTCATCAGGACATTTACCTGTCCAACTGTCTTTTAAATGTTGTAATTGTACGTGCCTCCACCACTTCCTCGAGAGTCATAGGCTCTGTGTGAAAAAGTTGCCCCTCAGGTCCCTTTTAAATTTTTTCCCTCTCTCCTTAAACCTATGCTCTCTAGTTTTGGATTCGCATACCCTGGGGAAAAGAGCTGGTCTATTCTCCTTATCTATGTCCCTCGGGATTTTATAAACCTCTCCAAGGTCTCCCCTCAGCTTCCTACACTCCAGGGGAAAAAGTCCCAGCCTATCCAGCCTCTCCTTATAACTCAGGACCTTCAGTCTCAGCAACATCCTTATAAATCTTATTTTGCACCCTTTTCCGTTTAATAACATCCTTCCTGTAGCACAACAACCAGAATTGTACGTACACCAAATGTGGCCTTACCAATGCCTTGCAGTGCCGTAACATGACATCCCAACCCCTATGCTCAATGCTCTGACCGAGGAAGGTAAGTGTGCCAAACACCTCTTCCCCACCCTGTCTACCTGTAATGCCAATTTCAAGGAACTAATGTATCTGCACCCCTTGGTCTCTCTGTTCAAGAACACTCCCCAGGCCCCTACCATTAACTATGTAAGTCCTGTCCTGGTTTGTCTTACAAAAATGCAACACAACCCATTTATCTAAATTAAACTCCATTTGCCATTCCTCAGCCCATTAGCTCAGTTGATCAAGATCCTGATGTATTCTTAGATAACTTTCTTCACTGTCCAAGAGAGGACCAATTTTGGCGTCATCTGCAAACTTACTAACCATCCTTCCTAAATCCTCATCCAAATCATTTGTATAAATGACAAACAACAGTGGAACCAGCACTGATCTTTGCAGCACACTGCTGGTCACAGGCCTCCAGCCTGAACAACAACCCTCTATCATCAGAGATAACAAGGTGTAGAGCTGGATTAACACAGCAGGCCAAGCAGCATCAGAGGAGGAGGAAAGCTGACGTTTCGGGTCTAGACCCTTCTTCAGAAAAAGGATTTTCTGAAGAAGCCTTTTAAGTGTTATCATTGTACCAGACTCCACCATTTCCCCTGGCAGTTCATTCCATACACGCCCCACCCTCTGCGTGAACATGTTACCCTTTAGGACCCTTTTAAATCTTGGCCCTCTCACCATAAACCTATGCCCTCTAGTTTTGGACTCCCCCACCCTGGGGAAAAGATCTTGTCTATTTACCCTGTCCATACCCCACATGATCATAGCTATGAGATAGATGATGGCAGCTTAGTTAACGCCCACGTGGACTTTAGCAAGGCCTTTGACAAGGTTCGATATGGTACACTGGTTAATAATGTTAGGTCACATGGGATCCAGAGAGAGCCAGACAATTGGATACAAAATTAGCTCGAAGGTAGGAGACAAAGGGTGATGATAGAGGGTTAAAATTGTTACAGGAGTAGTAGGAACTGTCGATGCTGGAGAATCTGAGATAACAAGGTGTAGAGCTGGATGAACACAGCAGGCCAAGCAGCTGTATGAATAGGATGGGTTGAGAGGAATATGGACCAAAGATGTGCAAATTAGGAGGACTGGCCATGCTAAAATGCCCATAGTGTCCAGGGATGTGTAGGTTAGGTGTGTTAGCTATGGGAAATGTAGGGTTACAGGGATAAGGTACGGCAATGGGACTCTGTGAGAGACTCAGTGTGGACTTGTTGGGGTGAATGGCCTGTTTCCATACTGTAGGGATTCTACATAAATCTAGTCCCATTTGCCAGCATTTATTTAGGATATCTGGTTGGCATGGACAAGTTGGACCAAAGGATGCATATCCGTGCCATACATCTCTATGACTCTATCTTCTTGGTCACCTCTTCAAAAAACTCAGTCAAGTTTGTGAGACACGATTTCCCATGCACAAAGCCATGCTGACTATCCCCTAATCAGCCCTTGCCTTTCCAATTGCACTGTCACTCGGTCAAAATCCTGGAATTCCTTCCCTCAGGGCATTGCGGGTCTACCAAAGCACATGGACTGCAGCAGTTCAAGAAGGCAGCTCACCACCACTTTCTCAAAGGCAACTAGGGACAGGGAATAGATGCTGGCCAGCCAGTGACGCCCACATCCCACAAGTGAATAAATAAAATGTAAGCACATGGGCAGCAGATTTTTGGATGACCTTACATTTATTGAGGACAGAATGTGGGAGACCTGCTAGGAGTCAATGTGAACAGCGAAACTGCGAGGTCACAAAGGCATGAATGAGTTTCAGAAGCAGACGAGCTGTAGCAGGGGCAAAGGTGGGATGATTTTACAGAGGTGGAAACAGGCTGTCTTTATGATAGTGCGATTTGAATTGAGAGTCACAGCTCAGGGTCAAATACAACACAAGGCTGCAAACCATGTTGAGTAGTCTCAGACATTTGCCAGTGAGTGGGATGGAGTTGGTTAAAAAAAAGTTCCCCACTTTCTTTCAACAACTGTCTTAAATGTGTCTTAGCGTTAAGGACAATTCCATCAATAGAAACAATTTCTCTTCATTAACTCCAACAAAACTGAATATAATTTTGTACACCTCTATTAAATCTCCCCTTAATGTTCCGATTTCTGAGGAGAACATGCTCAGCTTCCCTAGCCACTGTAAGTAAATGAAACCCTCATCCGTGTTATCATTCTGGTAAATCTGTTCCGCACCCTTTCAAGTATCTTGACATCCTTAATATAGTGTCACACACAGAATTGAATACTTACTCCGAGTGGAGCCCAACGAGGGAGCAAAATAATCATTGAATGGTTCTAACACTGAAGGTGGATATTTGGCCAACTCTCTAATCAGAAACTTTCCTTGTTTCTCTCACTTACCCTTTCCCTGTCATCCTTCAAATTTTCTTTCTTCAGATAACTGTCTCATCCTCTGTTCAAAGCCACAATCGAATCAGCCTCCGCCACACTTGCAGGCAATCCATTTCCAGATCTTAACCACTCACTATATAAATTTTATTTCTCTTACATGCCTTTGTTTTGGTTGCTAATCAGTTTAAAATCAGTTTCTCTGTTTTTCAACCTTTTTCCCCAAACAGAATAGTTTCTCTGATTTTACTCTCTCTAAGCCCTTCACGATTTTGAGCAGTGCTGTCCAATCTCCTCTCAGGCTTCTCTTTCTCAGTCTTTTTTATGCATTCACATAAGTCCCTTGCTGCTGGAACCAATCTCATATCTTTCCTGCACCCTTTCTAAAACCTTCACATCTTTCTTTGTGTAAATTGAGCAAATTACTCCACCTGATGCTGAACCAGTAAGTCATAAAATTTAAAGTTGATGTTCTTGCTTTTGTAAAAATATAGTTGTCACCACAGTCCTACCAGACTGCAGGCTGCTCCCTCATTACAGACAGATGACTGGTGTTGGTTTAAGCTCAGGGTCACTACACCTCAGTCAAGGAGTTGAAAAGGAGAGTTTTATGGTAATATCAGTGTGGAAACCAAACCACGCTGTTCATTTTACTCTGCATCACAAACCAGCTATCCAGTCAATTGAACTAACCTTGCTTTTGTACACTCAACGTCAACAAATAAAGCCAGGATCCTCTATGCCTTATTCATCATCTAAGTGCCAGGCAATGACATCTTCAACAAGAGGGAATATAACAATCTCTCCTTGACATTCAATTGTTCAGCAATGTTAATCTCCCAGTATCAACATTCTGATGGTAAAAATCAATCAGAGACAAAACTTGATCAGCCATAAAAATACTGTGGCTGCCCAGGTCAGAGGCTCTTAAATGTACAGTGAGTAACTCATCTCCAGACTCCTCGAAGCCTCTCTGCAAACAAGGCACAAGTCAGGAGTCTTGCCTGGGTAGTTAGTGTTTCAACAGCATGCAAGAAGCTTGACAGAGCCCACATGACAGCCTGCTTGATTGGCACCGCATCCTCAAACATTCATTCCCTCCACCACTGCTTCACTGTGGCAGCTGTGCACACCATCTACAAGGTGCCCTTCAGCAACACAACCCAGCTCCTTCAACACTATCTCCCAAACCCATGAGGGCAGCAGGCGCCAAGGAATGCCACCATCACCAGCAAGATCCTCCTCTCCAAGACAACATCTTCCCCTGACTTGGAACTAGATTACCTTTACTTCAGTCATTCAGTCAAAATCCTTACCCTACAATGACTCTAGTAGTTGAAAACATGGCTTTTACCACATTCTCAAGGGGCAATTAGTATTGGGCAATACACAATGTAAATAATAAAAAGCACTTTCTCAATCTACCTGCCACCTCAAATGATTACATGTACCCCAAGAATTTTTTTGTTCCTGCACCCCTTTTAGAAGCGTATTCTGTTGTTTCCCCGACCAAAAATGTATTACCTCAAACTTCCCTAAATTCAATTTCATTTGCATGTCTATGCCGATCAACCAAAGCCAAACTATAATAATCCAATTTGCCTGCACTTGATTAACAGTCTACTCTGTCCTGGCATTATAAGTGTTCATCCAGATAATGCTTAAATGTTGCTAGAGTATCTGCCTCTACCACTCTCTCAGACTGCACATTCTATTTATCTCCCATCCTCTGGTGAAAAAGTTCTCTCTCATATCTCCTGTAAACCATTTGCACGTCATTTTAAACTTGTGTCCTCTGGTCCTAGACACGTCTGCCATGGGAAAAGATTCTCACATCTACTCTGTCTATACCTCTCATAATTTTGTATACCTCGATCATATCCTCCATCAGCCTCCTCTGCTCCAAGGAAAACAAACCCAACCTAGCAAGTCTCTCCTCAGAACTGAAAATTTTCAGCCCAGGCAACAGCCTGGTGGGTCTCCTCTGCATCCTCTCCAGTGTAATCACATCTTTTTGGTACTGTGGGGACCAGAACTGCACACATTATCTCATCAATGGCCTAACTAATGTTTTACAAACTTGATACTACAAGTTGCTCTGGAACATTTTTAATAAAAGTACCTCCCAAGGCTGAAACACTTTAATAACCAAGCCGTCTCATCTCTCACTTGCCACCTTTAAAGGAATGACATCTATGATCACCCCTCAACCATCTGCCAGCCACCTTTCCCCAGGGTTTCAGTGATCTAAGAGCCCTTTTAATATCATGCCACCAATCTGAGGTAAATTTTTTCTTTACCATATAATGTAAAGAGACATCTGGGCAATCCAATGTAATTCTCAAATGCTCCATGGCAGTTTAGTTCCAGTCTACAGTGGTCAGCATCAAGGGAGCTGCAGAAGTGTATTTGTACAAGTTTGGTGCCAAATAGAGGAAAGCCAGATTGAATTAAGAAGACTACACCAGATGCTGCAGACTGAATTAAAAATAGTAGCCCAATCAATTTCATATACTATCAGCTTACAATTGTTATCTGAACCGGAACACTGGACTGCTGTCCTGGGGTTCACACCAAGGTGATTGGAATTGTTTTAACACATCATAGGGAGCGTGAAGCGTTCCATACAAAACAGATTTTATGTTAAGCCCTTTCTAAATGATGTTCAAATTATTTGATTGACATGACTGCTGTATCAAAAATAAAAGAAATGACTCCTTGGCACACATCAGAGGGAGATGGCTTGGACTGTGTATTCCATTGTCCTTATAAGTTCCAAATACTGCCTGTTGCATGATTCCAACCCTTTTGTCCGCACTTCCTCACCCAAAGCCCATTTCAAGTACTCTCTGTGTAAAGTCATGATTCCAGACATTAGGCCTTAAGTTGTTTCTTTCCAATTTGAGTCATGTAGCCACGTGCTGCACAATTTGAAATAGTGGGCAAAACTAATCTTTTCTATTACACGTGGATGCTAGCAAAGTGATGATGATACTAGACTCACAATTCAGCTAATGTCCAAGCTAATGGTCCGGAGAATAAGTTCTAATCTCACCACAACACCTTGAGAAATTTAAATACAATTAATTAATAAATCAAGAATAAGACGCTTGTTTACTTAATAATAATCATGAAACTAGTCAAGACCTATCAGGTTGTCTGATGTCCCTAATGAGAGGACATATGACTCCACATTCACAATGTGGCTGGTTCTTAACTGCCATCTGAAAACATGTGGTGAGCCACTCACATATATCAAAACATGACAGAATTAAGGCACTTATACCATCTGAGCCACAGCAGCTCAAAGCAGCATCTCACCACCAGCTTCTCAATGGCAATTACAGATGGGTAACAAACACTGGGCAGGCCAGCAGCAATCACACCCCCATGACCATTTGAGAAGAATGCATCAAGACAAGGCTCCTTCTGCGGGACCTGACATTGAGGAAAACTCTCAAGAAACTTGTCTGCATCAGTACCATGAGCAGAGCTTTCTAAATTTCCAACCCGTAAAATTTTAACAAGGCAAACTACGATTAAGAAATACATGTGGACAAGTACAGTTAATTAGTTGCATGGTTTTGAGTGAGCCTGCCACAGCCCATCCACAGTGAGCATATGTTAAATGTGTTTAACAGTCTTGTCCACACCCCATCTCTGTCACCTCATCTTGTCGACAATCCATCACAATCTTGCTGCTCTGCCCAACTCTCCACTCTCCCATCCCATCATGGATGACTATCCCTTCAGCTGCTCTGACCACATGCTCTCCCTGTAGTATGCTATTTTCGTGTAAGACATGTCTTAAAACTGATCTCTTCCATCAAACTTTGGGTCACCCTTCCTATTTGTTCCTTTACCACAGCGTTCATACTTATGTGCTCCAGTTTCCTCCCACAGTCCAAAGATGTGCAGTTAGGTGGATTGGTCATGCTAAATTGCCCATAGCGTCCAGGGATGAGCGGGCTAGGCAGGTAAGCCATGGAAGATGCAAGGGGAAGGGTATGGGTCTGGGTAGGATGCTCTTTGGAGGATCAGTATGGACTCATCGGGCAGAATGGCATGCTTCCACACTGTAGGGATTCTATCACCCTCCTCCCTGAGTTCTCAATTTAATAAGTTAAAAACTCATTATAGCATCACATACTCTCCTAAGACCACAAAATCTTGCAACTTTTTTACTTCTCTTTTACAAATTTTGGCAACTCAGATATGACCATAACACTATGTTCTGGCTTGGCTTATATTCTGCCCATGCTTTTTAACCCCTCTAGGTCCAGTGTTTAACTTGACAATCCTCGATAAAAGGCTAAGATAATGACATCACATTGTAAAGAGCTCTTAGACTCAACCATACATAGCACAAGCTGAAAAGTAAAATGTAGATTACAATGACGCTCTTGATAGACATTTTGCCACATACTAAAACCACAGTTATACCCATTTCCAAAAGCTCAGGAGGAAAATATATCACATGCTGTGGCAAGTATGCCATAAATGACACAAGTTCCTAAAATCCAACCCCAGTCTGCATCGAGGTAGCTGACCACAATCACAGATAGTTAGGGACAAACACTTTGACCTCAGCGCCTCTGAGCTATGCAGAAGAACAAAATCCAACTGACATATAACCCATGAATTGTAACAAAAGTTACGCAAAAATGCTCAGCTCTTCCCACATGGAAATATGATGTTCACAATCTAGTCATGCTGACGAATAACGGGTGAGGTGCTGTGTAGCTAAAAATCAAATAGCATATTTACCACAGTGAAAGAAATAATCTAAAAGACCAAATTAATTTTCCCCCATTTTCATTCAACCAAAAAAAAATTTATGGATCACAAATCCTGTAACTGCCTCTCTAATAGCTGTTATCCCCTCTCCTGTCCTGCTTGATGAGTACTCTAAGGGTGAATCTTTCTGGCTTAGATAAACACTGATCGGTCGCTCTTCTCACTTCAAATGCTGGTGAGCCATACAGATCCAGCGTTATTTTTTACTTTAATTATCAAAGGCGACATATGCCAAGGAAGGAAGCAGTGGTGGGAATTTAAGCTCATGTTCCCCGCCAGGCAGAGAGACTGTGTTGAGTGCCAATTACCCCCTTGTTCTACGATGAGCAACTGAGAACGGAAATGCTTTGATAATCTTGGATTTAATTGACTTCGACTGTTTTCATTTTTGTCATCCATACATAATAAAACTCATAGCACTTCAAAGAAATTCATTCTTTGTGAATAAATTTCATAACATTTTTCAGAAATGGTGACAACTTGCATTTCATGGAACAAGGTCCCCAGGCGCTCCATGGAGGGGGAAAGAAACGGTCATTAAGTATTTGCAAGCGGTTCAGAGGAAGTGACAGAAATTTTGGTCCAAGAGTTCGGATTTCAGGAGTTGGAGTTGGAAGGGAGGGGTGCAGTGGCAATGGCTGTGCAAGGCATATCCACTGTAAAGGATTACAACTTCATTTTTACATTTCCTGCAAAACAAAGCTGTAAATAAAATCGAACAATCTCAACAATAGACTATGCAACGGTGATATAGGGACATTTTCCATAGCACTGAATCCAAGAGATGCCCATCACCAAACAGTAAGTAGATGATAAAAAGAGAGAAGCCCGTGAGGAAGTAATGATAGTTATCAGACGGGTAAGTAAACTAGTGTGACTCTAACACAATTGTGTTCTTATTCTCTTTTATTTCAGGTTTTCCCCACAAAATCAATGCTGATGACATCAATTCTTTTCACCCAAAATAACTTGTATCCCACAGTCCACTCACCAGCTCCGTAAAGTTATTACTACTATATTCTTCACTGACCAAACTTCACATGCACTTAACTTAAATCTTGATGATAAACACAGTGCTTTCATCATTTGAAAGCCTTGATTAGGCTTTAGCCTAACTCACTCGTAGGTATCATGTATGTATACGTAAGTTCCAGCTAATAGTGCACTCTTCTGTAAATCATCTAATTCCTGCGATTAGATTCCTGCCTGCAAATGACTCCACATCAATAAGTGTAGGGCCTTACATTTCATAAAGCAAAATAAAGAAGTCCCATATTATTTGGAAACTAAGAATTTAAATGGGGTAGAAGAGCATAAGGATTTGGAAGTAAACGTACACATATCATTAAAAACAGCAACATGGATTAAGAAGGCAATAAATAAAAACAAGAACTAGAGTTTATTTCATGAAGGGTAGAACTGAATTGAAAAGTGAAAACATTATGAAAAACTTGTACCGAACCTCCCCTTTCAGTTCTGGAGAAGTCATGTCAAATCCACAGACACTGCCAGACCCAAGATTCACCAGCACTTTCTGTTTTTATTTCAAATTTCCAGCATTCGCAGTATTTTGCTTTCACTTAGTTGGACCAGGTTTGAAGGACTGTGTCTTTTTTGGCACCATATGAAAAGGACATCGAGGCACCGGAGCAACATTCCTTCTAGGTTGCATGTGTACACAACAATGCAGCAACCTGGCACATACCATGCACATAGATAGCAGTGCAATCAACTTTTCCTTCAAGGTAGTGCACACATAACTGTTAAGCAATCTTAAAACTACCATGAAATGCACAAAATTAATCAGAGGGATCATCTCACTGGGGTGGTTGCCAAAACATTAGCAAGTTAATACCAGACCTACAGGATTATATTTATCAGGAAAGGATGAACAGATTGGGGGGTGGGGGGGGGCGGCGACCACTAGAAGGCTTTAAAACTACGAATGGTTTTGATGGAATAGATAGAAAGTGATATATTTCCACTCATGGGGAAGAGCATGACCAAAGTGCATCTGCATAAGATAGTCACAGGAAACCCAAGAGAAAATTCAGAAGAAA
The DNA here is from genome assembly GCA_024137785.1 of Ginglymostoma cirratum. NCBI lineage: Eukaryota > Metazoa > Chordata > Chondrichthyes > Orectolobiformes > Ginglymostomatidae > Ginglymostoma > Ginglymostoma cirratum. The sequence goes on from JAHRHZ010000249.1 coordinate 1,541,940, forward strand.
CGTCTTCACTCACTCAAAGAATATGGAACTTATTACCATTTGAGGCAAATAGTACAGATGCATTTAAGGAGAAGCTACATAAGCAGATGATGGAGAAAGAAAATTAGGTTTATGCTCATAGGGCTAGATGAGGTAGGGTGGGGGTGGAAGGTTCAGTTGCAGCAGAAATACCAGCAAGAACTGGCTAGGGGGAGTGGCGTGCTATGGTTCCACATGTTCGATTTAGCTCTATATATGTGTTATACTCCACATAAACCTTTGATTGGATTCATAGCTCTATCACACTCCCAAGTATTTGCTATTCTATATTTAAACCATCTGAACTTCTTGTTTAGAATCCAGCAAGTCCCAACTATCCATTGTTTGATACATAACCATCTGATTGTTCCAGAAGCTATGCCATTACTCTAATCGTAAGCATGTCATTTTCACCATAGTGCACCCTAGTGGTCAATAGGAATCCTGCGCCCTTTCATCCTGTGGTGTGCCGCATGAATGATCCCACAGCCAATTACCAAAAACCTTCGAATGCTTGCAGTGGAACAGATGGCCGGTAGCAAGTTACAAGGTTGTAATTTAATTGAGTGGTTCTGATAGTATCTCAAAGCCCAAGAGCGAAGCCAGAACAGCTTATGAGCACGAGCAGAACCCACCAAGATCGTATTACTGCTTTCAACTCTCTGCCAGACATTTGTTAGTCTTTATCTAGTTTATTAAAAAACTTGTTTTAAAGAAAAAAGCCTTGTTTTCTATCCATTTTATCATTACATCCTGCGCAGCAAGGAGAAACTAAACAAGACAGTGAGCTCCCTCCAATGACAATGTCAACTCCGCTCAGCAGAAATACTCTCAATTCTAAAGTTCAAAATCCCAACCAGTCCATGGAGCACATGATTCCGGCTAACAACAAATGCAGCACTCTCTGACATGCTCTTGTTCACATGAGATATTGAACCAAGGACCTGTCCAGCAAATGCAGCAGACTCCACTGCGTTATTTGAAGAACAGCAAGAGACTTGTCTCTCGTGTCCTGGTCAGAACTCATCCCTCAACAAACAGCAAAACACTCAAGCCATTCATCTATCTTATGGCTGTACACGAGATCTTGCGTTGACAAAATCCCATCTTCTTACATAAAAAAACTGTGTCTTCTCTTCAAAAGTAACTTATGGTGTTTTGGGATGTAACAAGGATATCCTTTTTATTTTTGAATATGTAAAGGCATGACATGGTTGGGGTTTGAGCCATTGAGATCAGAAGCCTCCAGTCTCAGTTTCCAGTCCCTGATGAATTCAGTGCTTTCACCAGAAGCTAGATTGTGGCAGGTATCCTTTGGCTGGGGGAAATGGTAGGAGGAAATTAAGCAGGATTTCTGCTCCTGATTGTCATATATGACTGGAAAGCACACACACATATGTCACGCAAAGGCAAGACTGCACTCATTTTTCCCCACAGCCGCCCAACTCGATCAAGCTCAGCAATCAAAACTGACAAAAAGAGGACCGGAGGAAACCAGGCCCATGTAATTGAGACCAAGGTTGCTTCAGCGCTCACATAGCAAAGGAAGAGGAGCGGGCACTATTTAGTTTAACAGTCAGTGGATAACAGGGTATAGGGGATTAGTTCATGACTGCGCAAGAGTGAATATTTCAGAACTAAAACTTTGCTTTGCAAACCGTGTAAGCTATGGTTCTACAAGGTTGTTTTGTGGTAAGAAAGAGAACAGAAAGACTGAAGTTTATCGTTTACAATTCACTTGTAAAGCAGGCCATACCATGTCCAAGATTTGCTCTTGAGATTAAATGCAGAGTAAAGCTATCCCAATCTTGCTCTTTAATGGACTCTACAGGTGAGGCTCAATACAAAGGTGTCTCCATTTTACCCAAGCCAGAATACACTGCAGTGACATTTCAAACAGGAGCTTTCCTAATCTAACTAGTGCCATGCAACAGACAATTCTTGTACTAAGGATTTAAACCCAGTAGAAATGAAATTAACATTTCCACAAATTGTCTCACTGTGGACTCGAAGAGATGCAAAATTAACACAAGGTCACTTCTGCGGCTGTCTCAGAGGTAATTTAAGAATAATCAGCTGCAAGGTTGAAATAACAAGCCATTTATGCCAGCAGAACTCCCATTGAAAAAGTGGTGGATGCGATACAATTACAATGGTGAAAAGACATTTAGATAAGTACATGAATAAGAAATGTTTGGAGGGATATAGGCCAAACACAAGCCAGCAGGACTAGCTCAGTTTAGGATTATAGTTGGCACGGACTGGTTGGACCAAAGGGTCCGTTTCCATACTGTGTGACTCTAGCAGTAAGCCATTAGCCTTTTGGCGCAGTTTCCTACATTAAAGATCAGAATAAATGCAATTTCTGGTACTTTAATTCCCATCATGGCAATTAGACAGTTTTGCTTACTCCTAAGAGGCCATCCATCATTCAAATGGTCTGAGAGATAAATCAATACAAATCAAATGTCTCACCAAGCTTGAACAGCATGTATATATTAATGGATTAAATTTTGCCCAGTACTTAGGAAAACCCTGGACTACACTTACTGGGTTTCAAGCTGCATAAGATCTATTTAGTCAAGCCAAGAGCTTGGAGATCAAGTAGCACCAGAGGCCAAGGTGATTTCCTGGTGAAAGCAATTTTCTTGTTGGAAAAGTAAATTTGCTCTTAATAGCAACTAAACACCCACATTTGGCAAGTGCAGCTCCAGGTTTTATTAGCACAGGTGTGGTGACTTCACAGACCTGAAATTTTACTGATTTACTTGGTAAAGAGATCCAGCTGCATAAGATGGGTGCTCTGGTCACAGCTTCCATCCCACCCCGCTGCAATCCTGGCTATGAACTCAACTTGTCTCTCCCAGGTAAGCTCCACATTCAGAACCATCATCAGCTTCATGGTCTTCATATGACAGACCTAACGCAAACATTACTGTATCACACTCAGGTACAAGGACAGAGAGAAAGAGGAATCATATGAAGAACACTCCAAAGGATTAGATCACTGTGAAGAGCAAAGAAATGCATTCTGCTAGTGGTAACGGCAATAACAGAAGTGAGAGACGATGGTGGGCAAAAAGCATCACTACTAGAAGAAGTGAAAGAAAATTACCTGTGGAGAAGTGCAGCATGTATACTAGGAAGGAAAGGATAATCTATGAGAATCTATCAATTCAAAATCTACTAATCACTTTTCAGAACAACAGAAGCTGACTAGCACTTTTGAAAAGGACACTGTGTGTGCAAGAGAATCAGCACAAGTGAGACTGAACTATGAGAGAATACTTCAATGGAGAGGGAGAATGGGCAAACAAGAGGCTTGGACTAAGGAGGCAACACAGAGGGGGTGGACAGCAAGTGCGTGAAAGACAGGGAGCAAGTGAGGAAGACAGAGTGGAGTGAGCAGGCAAGACAGCAGAGGAGAAAAATAGGCAGGAAAGCAAGTGGGTGATAGGGACGATCAGAGAGGGAGAATGGATATGCGAGAACATGGGCGATAAAAGATGGACGAGGGAGGGCAAGTGAGCAGATGAGTGAGCAGGATGGTATGGTGGCTCAGTGGTTAACACTGCTGCTTCACAGCAACAGGCTCGATTCCAACCTTGGGTGACTGTTTCTGTGGATTTTGCATGTTCGCCCCATGTCTGTGTGGGTTTCCTCCAGGTGCTCTGGTTTCTTCCCACAGTCCAAAGATCTGCAGGTTAGGTAGATTGACCATGCTAAATTGTCCATAGCGCCCAAGGATGTGTTCGTTCAGCGAATTAGTCATGGGAAACGCAGGATTACAGGGAATAAGGTTGGGGGAGGGCTAAGGTTCTGGGTGGGATGCTTTTTGGAGGATCAGTGCAGGCTGAATGGCCTCCTCCGTACTGTAGACATTCCCTGAAACAGGTGTTAAAGTGAACAGTGAGTGGGCATGAGAGGAGAACTAAGCAAGGGAAGAGCCAGTGAGCTAGACGAATAGATAAAGGGAGATAAATAGACAGCGACAGGGTATATGCATGCATGATTAATGCAAAACAATGGCATTTATCCAGCTTTCATCTTTCCCAGAAATACACAACTGTGTGTGAAACTATTCCAAATAGCAAACGTGCATTTCCCACATGTGCTTCTGACGGTTATCTATTTTGAGTAAATCTCACTGAAGAACTTTGACGCCATGAGAAAGAATCGCTGAAAAGTTCACAGGATCGCTACAAGGCTCTGGTTTATGGTTTCATACAGCTTTAAATCATTTCTGTCCATGTACAGGAACACACTGTATTCATTTTCTTCAAGCTTTTTTTTCTCTCCCCTAAGTCTCTAGTTCCTTTTAACCCTTGCTGAACAGCATCAACACTGTAGCACCAAGTCTACAAACAATAACCAAGATAAATGTCCTTACGGTGGGAAAGGCTCAGAGAAATTGGAACCATCATGAAATTTTTCCACTATGAAATAATGTACAAAATTACAAAGCAGAAACCATCCTTTAGGCCCAACAGATCCAAGTTGGCGTTTTATGCTCCATATGTATCCCCTACCACCTTATTGCATCTCATTCTACCAACAAACCTTTAGTCTTTTCCTATTTTCTTTATATAGTTTCCATTTAAATGCACCTATCCACCTCAATGACTCTATTTAGTAGTAAGTCTAATGATGATTGTTTGTGTAGTTTTATTCCAGCATGCACATTGATCAGAAAGCCTTACTGTTACCAGCTCAGGCATAATGCAATTCAGCAGCAAAATCAAGTGACTTACCTGCAACACTTATTTCCAATAGGGAACCTCAACCTTTGCTCTTGCACAGTTCTCAGACATAACACAAAATACAAAACTTAAGCACAAGGGATTGTCATTTCAAGATATAGTCAATGGAACAAAAATGGGAAATACAGAGGTAACTTTTTAATAAAAGGGTGGTACAAGAGGTAGAATAAATTAAAAACACAGTTGGTGGAACAGGATTGTAACAACACCCTCATAGTTTTTGGGCAGCAGCTGCTGGTGAAGATTCTGAAAATTGCATATAAACCTCCTCTCAAATTAACTGCTGCTCCATTATTTGTCTGCCTTGTAACACTCCCCGGGTTGGGAATGGGTTTTGTTCTTGAGTATGTTCAAAGTCGATTTGTACTCAAGTCCAATCACAATACAGAAAAATATAAAATCGCTGTTCGTTAAGCACAACAAAACGTTCATATGCTGGATCTTTAAAATAAATATTAATACATCACTTTAAGGGATCTCGTTTATAAGTATGAGCATTCTTAAGAAAGGCGTTTTTGTAAATTGGAGACCGCCTGTATCCCTTTTGTTGTTCAATCTCTCCTGCAATCCACCCTACACTGTTCATTCTTACCCTTCCAACTTCACCTGTCTCAGTACTTGCTTAAAACCTGCTGCATTGCCAAACCTCACCATGGACCTGGGACATTTAAATCTGCTTCTCCCACCACAGCCGCTGTCAAACCTGCTGAGCATATCCAGCAATTTTGTTTGTTTGTATTTTGGGTTTCCAACTGCTCTGTTATCTAACTTTTGGACCATACCTAATAGCAGTTAGCTCGGTCCCAATCATCAACAAATGGGATTCAAAAAATATTACAGGTCGATGAACTCAGTGAATTCTTTGAAAAATATTAACTTGTATGAATAGCAGTTTTCACATCCTCAGGTCATCCCAAACAGCTTCAAAAACAATAAGTTATTCTATACTATTTTAAAGCACAATAATAAACCATATTACAACAAATTATATTTGTACAGCACTTCTAATGCAGTAAGCTCTTCAGTGTGCTGCACAGGAAAATAGCTGCAAAATTTGACACTAGTCTGAAGAAAAAATCTAAGAATAAGTGACCAAAAGCTTGGTGAAGGAGCCAGCCTTAAGGAAATTAGTGACGGGGTTAGGGAAGGAATTCCAGAGTTAAGGTCCTTTTGTAGAGACCCAACCGCCATCTTCAAAGAAGTCAGCCAACTCAGCGCACACAAACAAATTTAATCTGGGAGTATTTGATCTGACTGCCTCAGCACTCTGCAAACTTTCCAAACCAGCAGGATTTGCATTTCAAAATATTTTTTGAATGAGAAAGCAATTCTTTAGGTAGGAATGAATATTATCAGAGGACGGTGAAATGAAGATGGTCTACAACTAGTACAGGAGCATTCAGCAATCTGGTTTACGTTGAAATTCTATGCAGGTGGTATGCTGCCCAGCCTCAGGTCGTTTCTTTGCGGACATCTCGGAGAAGACCCAGCTCCAAACTGACAGCAGATTGTTCAAACTCACTGTGCAAACACGACCCAGTTTGTTTTTGGGGGTGAGCGGGAGGTGAATAGGGGTTGGGACGGATTGGGGGCACAGAGAAATACATTTAAAAATGTTAGAAAACAAATTCCCTCAAAGTAAGAAATAACAGACTTGTATTAATAAATTTAACACTATTATTTTTGGTTTCACACTAACAAAATGGTAGAGGTAAAGCCAGTAACACAGGACACCACACAGGGAGAGGTTATTGAGTGACAGTGAGAGGAAGCTGAATTAAAACCAGTAGAGATATCAGTAGTAGCAAAAGGTGTTTGTGACATGTTCACCTGAACAGCCTGTGTCCGTTCTACTGCAGCTTAAGCTCAGTTACCAATTAAGGCTGAAATCATTTAATTTTAATATAGGTTTGTTTTGAGTAAATGACTCCATTGAAGAGGAAAAGGCCCCTCCTTTCCACTTTACAAGGGATCTCCATGGCAAAGTGCCCACTGAAAATATTTTGGGAAATGTAAGCATTTGTATTTTTCCCTTTGTCAGCACCATGAGGCAGAAATGGGAATTGTAAAAAAAAGCATAAAACAGTAGAAAGGAAAAATAAACTCATTATAAAAGTGCACGACCTTGAAAAGAGAACTTGACATTTGATTTGTTCAATATAATTTCCCTAGTGCTCTAATACTGCAAAGGAACAAAGCGCTGAGAAAAATATCCACTTTTTTAAAGAGATGTTAAAGTGACAGTTCCTATTACAGCCATCCTCTAAATGTAACTAAATTGATAAATAATTAAGTATTATGTAACTAAACAGGGTCACATCTGTTTAGAAACTGAGAGGACTTTGTTGTGTTTTGAAGTTGTTTCTTTCAATTGTTCTCTCCTCTTGTTTTGAAGGTACTGACTCCTGTTGGAAGTAGAAAGCAGAGATCTCTCGCTGGTTACCACTCAGTATGGATAATGTTTCAGTAAAGATTTATTCTGTACGCAAAAGAATTTCTAGCTCCAACAATAAGCTATTAATAAATTTCTGCTCAGGTCACCCCTCAATCCCTGATGATTTAAAATAACAGCTCCTCAGCACTGGACAATCACATATCAACACCCTTTGCTAAACGTTGGAGCGGCACAGTGGCTCAGTGGTTAGCACTGCTGCCTCTCAGTGCCAGGGACCTGGGTTTAATTCCAGCCTCAGATGACTGTCTGTGGAGTTTGCACATTCTCCTCATATCTGAGTGGGTTTCCTCTGGGGGTTCCAGTTTCCTCCCACAGTCCAAAGATATGCAAGGCAGGTGCATTAGCCATGAGAAACACAGGGTTACAGGGACGGGTGGGTGGGATCCTCTTTGGAGGGTCCATGTGGCCATGACTGGCCAAATGGCCTGCTTCCACACTGTAGGGATTCTATGACTTTATAAATCAGATGAACCAGTCAACCCATCCACTCTACTGAAGCTCTATAAACTTAAAACTCTCCACAGATCTCCTCTTCATTAGGTTCTGCATCCCTGGTATTGTTCTGGTAAATTGTTCACATTTCTCTGGTACCTGTAATGGTTTTCAATTTCTCTTCCTTACTACTATACTGGCCGAGCTCAACAAACTGTAATATTTCCTATAAATCACCAGAAACTACAACTCAATTTCATTGGCAGGCAAGTGTGTTGGGATGCCCTTGGGTGGGGCATGGTATTAGATAAATGCAATTTTTTAAAAATTTGGAATTCACCTGGAACGTATATAGAGTTAGAGTTATACAGCACGTAAACTGACCCTTCGGTCCAACTCGCCCATGCCAACCAGATATCCTGAAACAATCTATCTCAGCATCAGAACTGGTGGTGGCATTACCCACTGGGGAACTTAAGAGAGAGGGATGCCTTTAATTCCTTGAGAAATGCAGTTAATCAGAATGTTGCTGTTAGATTGAGATTTCATTCACTCGGTCATCAATGTGTTTGGAATTTTATGAGTAGTATACTTGATTTTTTCAAAATAACTGAAGAAAAATCAAGAAAGTTAAAAGGTTTTTAAAAGTTTTAAGAAAATATGTTTAAACCTGATGCAATTAAGAAAGAATCATCCAGTAGAACCCAGCAACACCTCCCTACTTGCCCCATAGGAGTCTTATGACCACAAACTGAACTGGAATTATGACATTAAGGACTTCCAGTAACATTACATGTTGGAGTGCGAAACAAAAGCCTTTTCCCCACTCCTCATGCCTTTTATTTTCAATTTTACAACTAAAACTCCTGGGACACAGAGCAATCTACGAAAAATGTATGTTTTTATATGTATATATATTTAAACATATCAAAAGCCTCAAATCCTCAAGGCCATCTCCAACATCTGGAAAGTAACTATTCCCAAATTCCCACTTCATTGCCAAATACCGCATGTTCCAACAATTACCCTGAATTCCATCACACTTAAAACATTGTGCATTAAACCCTACTTCTGAGGTCATGTACTTTGCAATGACTGATTCTCAACATCTTGGTAGCTTTCATTTTTTTTTCTGAAAGGCAGTTCTTACCACTGTACTTTGGGGCTGAATTTTTGTCTTCCTTCCAAGTACTGGTGTTTTAACTCATCTCCTCCCCCATCTTTCGCACTCCCCAAACCCTCCCTGCCGAGTTTCCAACAAATAAATTATCTGCAGCGTGAAGCAATTCATAAAAAAAGTGCACCGAGCATGCTGTCAGCTGAACGAAGATTGCGACTGACAGCCATTATCGGGTGATACCAAATTAAAATGCCAATGCTTGACACAAGAGGCTCACATGCTGTACTTGTCTCCCTTACAATGTAAAAAGTACAGAACAAAGAATACACGATCAGCGGCAAGTGCCCTCCTGGAGCAGCAAATCCTTTGAGTCTGAGTCCTCCTTCCCTGCAAGTGCGATCATGAGCATCAGAAAGGACTCTGGAAATTAACAAATTATGAGAAAACTGATTTCTCCAGCCCCTACCCTCTCTACTTCACTGAGATTTAACCAAGAGCAAGACACCATGGTTCATTATGGTGATCACTAAAATTCATGGGGGCATCCAAGGACCTGTTTTTTAAGTTGGCTGGAGAATCTAGAACTAGGGGACATAGCCTGAGGACAAGAGTCATTCATGTAGGACTGAAACGAGGAGAAATTCCCAAAAAGGGTTTTGAGTCTATGCAATCCTCTTCTCCAAAGAGTGTGTGTTCAGTAATTGAGCATATTCAAGCTAGAGATAGACCACTCTTTAGATCTACAGGAATCAAAGAATATAGTAGGAAGGGAAAGTGCAGTCAAGGTAGAAGATCAACCATAATCTTACTGAACAGTGTGGTAAGCTAAAAGGCCCAAATGGCCTACTCTTGATCTGATTTCCTATGTTCTTATATAGAAAATGGAATATCTATCTAAACCTTAAATGCACACAAAGAATCTGCTCCCACAGCTTTCTGTGGCAAGGAGTTCCAAAGACTCTCAAATCCTCTGAGAAAGGAAAATGCTCATTATCACAGTGGTAAATTGGTGCCCCTTTATTCTGAGACTATGCCCTCCGGTCTTACTCTCTCCCATGGGGAGAAACATCCTCTCAGCATATACCCTGTCAAGCCCCTTAAGAATCCTATATGCTCCAATAAGATCATCTTTCATTCTTTGAAATTCAAGTGAGTCCCAACCTATTTAATCTTTACTCACAAGGCAATCCTTCCACACCAGGGATCATGCTAGTGAAACTTCTCTGAACTGCCTCCAATGAAATGATACCTTTTCTTAAATAAAGCGATCAAAACTGTTCACAGTGCCTCGATGTAAAAACTCTGATCATTAACAAACCAAAGGGCGGGTGAAATTAATTTAAGCCTCAGTATCTGCCCTATGGCATTTGCAGTTAATTCAAGGTTTAGTTATAAAATGTTGGTGGTTCAGCCCAATATTCCTGCAGTCTCTGCAAACCAACAGGTAATATACAAACTATGCTGAGATTACTGTGGAGTGGGAGTGCCTTTGTTCCCACTGCACAACAAGGCAATTAAGCCTCCATTTTCTACTTTGTCTGAACTTTGTTTAGTTATCAACACTGATTCTCAAATCAGATATCAACATGTAATCTTGGCAAACACTTAAGTGCTCTGTTGAGGGAATGCTGCATCATCTTTTAAGTGTGATGTTGAATCCAGATACAGTTTACCAGCTTAAATGGACCAGAGGCACTACTTGAGGGAAAGCAGCAAGGTCTTACAGTAATCCATAATTACTCAGAACCATCGTTGTCAACAATACTGGTAAAGTGTGAATGACATTTAACTGAAGCAGCATGATTAAAAAGACAAATCCTTAGTGGAGAGACTAGAAATGCTGGAACTGTTCATCGAGTAGAGATGGTTAAGGGAAGATTCGGAAGGGGTAAATAAAGGATAACTGATTTCATTGATGGCAGATTTGGATACACATGTGTGTAACTTGACAAAAGAGCCAAAAGTGAAAATGAGAAACTTTGTTATTACAGAGAGCTGTGACCTGGAATGTTCTGCCTGAAAGAAGGGGATTAAATGCGAGCAGTGGGACCAATTGAACAGCTTTTTGAAAGGACTGGCGCAGACATGATGGGCCAAATGGCATACTGCTGTCCTGTAAGATTCTATAACTAAATCTCAACTATAAATGCCAAATCTAAAGCTGGATCATCTTAATTGTCTGAGTGCTATAATGCTTGGGTAGTTGAACTTGACCACTTGAAGGCTATTCAGTTCCTATTTTAAAATCATACATTCTGCCCTTAGTTTTATGGAGCGTTTGAAATTATTTATAGTTATATTGGAAAACAGATGACCATTTTCTAACTAGGCTTCCTTGAGACCATGTCTCCTATCACCTGTCAAAGCTGCATCCCCCCCATCACTCAGAAGTGGGATGGAATGGGCAACATATGCATTTTAGGAATTAACTGAAAAAGAAATCACACCAATATTTCAGGTCAGGGTGCATTTTAGAAAAAGCTAATTTTGAAAGCCAGGACCCCACATAACTCATTGAACTCAACTGCCAGCAACAGACCTGTGCAAAGAAACTTTTATGACTTGCAAATATTTTATGGAATATAAAGTCTCCCGTGAACATACCCACCCATCAGCAAACCTTTTTTATATTTAACTTTTTAAATTATTTCTTTTAGACAATCCCCTAAAGGCAGCACTACTGAATACTGTTGTGCGTAATTCTGTAGAGTTAGGTTTTTGTTTTGGATAAAAAAGGCGAAAGGCATGTATAACAGATGTTGCTCAGCATAATTTTGGAAAATATATTTATATATTTATTTATATGTGTATAAAAACACAAAGGGACCATTGTGTTTTTACTCAGTGTGAGTTGGAGGATACTACCTTCCATAACAGTAGAGGTGTGATTGGCGAAAATTTGATGTGGAAAGAATTGTAACATTTACAAGACAAACTCTGCATCCAGAACTCTGCAATTATTGCCTGGTCAACGTTCCATGACATTCAACAAAGGAGTGAAGATTAAATTTAACCTTCAAGTGGAGCATTGTTAGATGGTGAGGGATATTTGGACTCATAGCATCAGGAAGCCATTCAACACTTCGAGCATGTCAAATCGTTATTCTGCCAGATTATGGGTCGATGTGTATCTTAACTTTCATTTATTTGATTCCAAATCCCTTAAAATCCTTACTTAACAGAAACCTTATCAATTTTGAGCTTCTGTTTTGAAAGCCATCCCAAAAGCTTTTTGGGAGTCTGGGAGTTTGGGAGAGTGTTCCATTCTTCCACAAACTTTTGAGAGAAGAAATTATTCTTGTCATTATCCTCAATGGCTGAGTTCCAATTTAAGATTATCTGCCTTGTTCTTGACTCCCCAAACCAATCGAAAGAAATTATCTCTCACATGCTGACCCCATTAAATCCCTTATGTGAGGTAAGCACCATTTCATCTTCCCTGCTTTGGAAAATCAGCCCATACAGATATAGAAAGTCAAACTGCAAGTCTGTAATCAAAACAGAACATGTTGGAAATTCTGAGCAGGTCAGGCCACACGTGTGGAGACAGAAACAGAGTTAACATTTCAGACAGAATATGCAGGTGTAGTTCAGTTCTTGTACTTGTTTATTTTCCACAGTACTTCGACTTTGTTTTAGAACGTAGAAATGCTCTGCAAGGACGGATGATGCAGTTGAACAATGCAAATCTGACACACTTTTATGTCTCAAAAGAGACCATTAACTTGAAAACTGAAATCTGAACCACCATTATTTACTGGAAGAATTATGCCACAATATCTCACACCTTAAACAACAACTTTTACTGTATAAGAATTAAATCAAAGCAAGGAGCTTTAGTTTGACACTATATATATAGTAAACAATTAGACTTGTGAAAAATTGAGAATGACCACTTCATTTTCTGTTTTAATATCACCCAAGATTGCCTCTATGCATTACAGAATTTACATAGTTCCTTCACATTTCCTAAGAGCAAACTATCATATGCCACAGTTCTTACTAATTCACTTTTCAGTGTTCCTTCTATTCTGCAAGATTTGTGATTTTTTTTTGCGTCCTTCCTGTGGCATTTGACCAGGCAACCGTCCAACCGTCTTGAAGCGCCTCACAATTATGGACACACCAGCTGAAACATTGGCCTTCACTATTCTCTTGCTCAGTGACTCTAAGATCAGAAAACATTCTTGTTTCAAACTGTCCTTTTGCTACTCATCTTAGATGCTCCCAGTCACCCACTGTTGTGTTCTATGTTTGCTCAATACAAACTTACCAATCTCGCACCAGGGCTCTTAAACAAACTGTGAACATTCTGTTCAATTGAAGATATATCACAAGATGCAAGTTCAGCAACTACTATTAAAAGTACAGCTGCAGCTTCCTTACATTACGTGGTGCTAGCTAGCCTGTATATTGGCTGCTGATCACACATTTTGCATTCTGGTCATTGACCCTTTAGCATGTTCCAGTTTAAAGTTATATGACAGTGCCACTGCTAGAGCATTTCATTTTCTCTGCCATGTTTGTGACCAAACAAATTCGTAAATCCAATTCAGAAGATTGTTTACTAAACTATATTCCTATATAAGGCACACTTTGTCTCTGACAGAGGTTTAAATTAGTTACTTTATATTTGACCTGAAAAGTATATGAATACTTTAAGAGGATCTATGTTTGTCAGTTGTTTTGCAATCGTTGCATAATCTGAAGAATTATATGAATAATTTACATTTCCAGCAAAGACAGAATTGCTGTTAACCATCTCCACATGCTTTTACCTTGCACACTTATTTTGTATGTCCCCTTATTAAATGCCTTTTAGAAATTCAAGTATACTGCATCTACTGGTTTCCTTTTATCTACCTTATTAGTTACATGATCAAAAAGGAACTTTTCAGACATTATTTTGTCTTTCCTAATAACTTGATGACCTTAAATACTATGACCTTTCAAATTTATTGTTAAGACTTTCTTAATAATATATTCCAGCACATTATTGATGAATGATGACTGACTAACTACCCTGTAGTTTCCTGCTTTCTCTCTCCCAGTTTTTTTGTGAAATAGCGTACCAAACACTAACTTTCAACCTGCTGGGACCATTATAGAATCTCAGGAATTTTAGAAAATCATAGAAAGTGCATTCACCATCTCTGCAGCTATCTCTTAGAACTCTTGGTTCTTGAAATTTAGTTGGCTTTTAGCCGCTTAGGTTTCTGCAATATCTTTTCCCTGTTGATATTAATTGCCGAGAGTTCCTCATTCTTATTAGCTGCTTGGTAACTCCTAATTCTGGTATGCAATTTGTACCTTTTAGATGGGGATGTACAAAATATTTATTTACCTTCTCTGATTCCCTTGTTAACACAGAAATATAGAAGATAGGAGCAGGAGGAGACCATTCAGCCCTTCGAGCATGCTCCACCATTCTTCCCGATCATGGTTCATCATCCAACTCAACAGCCTAATTCTGCTTTCTCCTCATAACCTTTACTCCCATTCACCTCAAGTGCTATATCTAGTCACCTCTTGAATATATTCAATGTTATGGCATCAACTACTTCCTGTGATAATGAATTGCACAGGCACACCACTCTTTGGGTGAAGAAATGTCTTCTCCTCTCCATCCTAAATGGTCTACCCTGAATCCTCATACTGTGACCCCCAGTTCTGGACGCACCCACCATTGGGAACATCCTCTCTGCATCTACCCTGTCCAGTCCTGTTAGAATTTTATAAGTCTCTATGAGATCTCCCCCATTCATCTGAACTCCAGTGAAAACAATCCTAACCGAGTCAATCTCTCCTCAAATGTCAGGCCTGCTATCCCCTGGAATCAGCCTGGTAAACCTTAGCTGCACTCCCTCAAGAGCAAGAGCATCCTTCCTGAGAAAAGGATATCAATTTCCCATATTAGATTTTTCTGGCGTGCATAGAATGCAAATGTCATGTGTCTGCATTTACTAAATTACAGGTGAGAATTGCAAAAAATGAAAGAAAATGACTTGGAGAACAGTGAGTTCAATTTTAAAGAGAGACTTGCATTCTGCTGCTCCTTTCAGAAAGTTAGGATATCCCAAAGCCAGCTGACAATCAATGTAGTATTCTTGCCGTACAGACACTATTATAACGGCAGTCAATATGAGCAAAGCAGGCTCCATTAAACAGCAATGTGCTATTAATCAGGCAATGCTGTTTGCAGGATAAATACTGGCCAAGATAATGGAGAAAATTCCCTGTCAGTACTTCAAAAATAGCGCAGTGGGATCTTTCACATCTACCTGAGACAAGGTCTTTGTTCAAAATATCAGATGTGACCCCCCTGACAGTCAAGTACCACATCAGCTTTGCACTGGATGTGTCATCCTAGGTTATGATCTCAAATCTCTGGAATGGAATTTGATTCTACGACCTTTTGACCCAGAGGCAAGAGTGCTAGCACTGAAGGAAGTTGCAAATTTTTTGGAAAGAGAGCACTTAATTGATGGTTCTCGTGCAAACAGCAGAGGTAACAGACAAGTATATCATTCCCGTTTATATTTAACTGATGATGGCCTGTCTAACAACTCACTTACCACTTGTTGTTTGTCAGTTATGAGGATATGATTATATGTATGATTCAGGTGTCTAAAAGTTACAGGGCTATAATTTACTCTGATTGTTCAAATAACTAACCACAAGTGAAGTCTGGATGATTTGCTGCTGAACTTAAAGAGTGAGACATTTTTTAAAAATGGAGCAATTCAAAAATGTATTAATGTTTAATGCACAAACCTTTCCTCAAAGGTGTTGATCCTTAACAAGTAATATAAAAAAAAAGCAATATCTTCCTTAAATATATAAAAAAAGGAGAGAAGCCAAAGCAAACAAAGGCTCCTTACAGAATGAAGTGGGGAAATAAAGGAGAACCAGGAAATGGCAGAAGAGTTGAATATATTTTTCACAACAGTGTTCACTGTAGAAGATACTAATAGCATTCCATAAACATTAAATAACAAACAGCAAAAGAGGGGAAAAGAACAACCATCACAAGAAAAAAAGTACGATGGAAGCGAATGGGGCTAAAGGCCATTAAGTCTCCTGGACTGATGGGTTGTTTGCAGCGATATTAAAGGGAGAAGTTGCAGCAACATTGGATGCACTGATAGCAATGTTCCAAGAATCCTCAGATTCTTGAAAAGTCCCAGGGAACTGGAAAATTGCCAATTCAACATGCTTATGCAAAAAGGGAAGATTACAAAAAACAGGCACCTAGGCAGTCAGCTTAGTATCCGGCTTGGGAAAATGTTAGAGTCTATGATGAAGCAAGTGATAGCAGAGCACTTAGAAATACGTAATATAACCAAGTAGAGTCACCATGAATTTATGAAGGGAAAAAAATCACACCTGATAAACGTATTGGAATTCACTGACAGAATAGATAAAGGGAAACCAGTTGACATAACACATTTGGAACTAGAAAAGACATTTGATAAAGTACCACACATAAGGCTATTTAATAAAATAAGAGCCCATGGTGTTGAGGGCAATATACTGGCACAGATAGAGGATTGGCTAAAAAAAAATGACAGACAATTGGGATGAAGGCAGCATTTTCAGGATGTAACTTACAACGAATAAAATGACACTGGCATCAGTGCTTGGTCACAATTATTCTGAAAGTTCTGAAGAAGAGACAGACCGGATTTGAAATGTTAACTCTGATTTTCTCTTTCTATAGATGCTATCAGATCTGCTGGGTTTTACCAGAATTTTGTCTTTATATTTCAGATTTCTAGCCTTCACTATATTTTGCATTTATTTCAGAGAATTACCTTGTTGTTGAAACTCTGGTTACCACCTGTAATTCACTGACATCTGTACCAAGCAACATGGCGCCAACCGCATTCCATGCTGTTGTCTTGATAAATTACTTGTATTTACCATTTTTGACTGTGCAAAAGTAAAGCACAGCTTCCCATTGCCTTCCTCATGCATACACTGAAAGTAAAGAGGGAAACAAAATCTGCTTTCTTGTCCAATTAAACAAACACTGACAAGGTAAAGTGCCACAGACTCAGACAAAAAAAACATCATGTGAAGGTATCATTATGTATTCATGCAACATAATCAGTTCCTGTGAGAGCTAAAGGTAGAAACAATCAGAGATGGGGAAAAACTAGTGAAGGTGGTGAAAGAATTAAAAATTTAGGTTTGTCAATCTTGATTTCTGAACACCACAATCAGTTTAAAACAGCAATAGTTTCAGGTGCAAGAAATGGTACTTGAGGAACAAGAAGAGAGCACCAAATCCAGAACAGGAAAGAAAAGGGTGAAGAATCTGGATCTTTACTTAAAAGACCATTGCAGTATATGCTCTGAATTAAATTGGAAAGGGCTGAAGCCTGGTGCTTTGATCACAAGTCAAACACCCCATTTCGAAACAAGCCAAGAAAGTACAGGGCACCACCTCAAACCTGTTGACTGCACTCACTTTTCCTGTCAGAATAGCTATACAAGCTCCTGCAATACAGGAGCTTGTGCAAGTGAGTAACTGTCAATTAAACCCTTCAAAGTGAACCAAGAGCCCATAGCAAAACCTGCATGTGTTTTCAGGTACGCCATACTTTATGCAACAGCTTTGAAGTGAAGCACTGTCAAGGCCAAGAACAAATGTACATTGTTTTGTTTGAAGTGGGCTAAACTGTTTCATTCAAAAGTTCACTACACCCTCTTGTCCCAGAGGAATGCCTGATGCAACTGCTTTGCCAGGAAGCCCTGCATGTGTTTAACACTTTCCAACCAATCTGAACAAAAGAAAATCTATCTACAAAGTTAGTCCTACAGTAGCATTGGGTACCAGCTTTTCACGCTCATTTAGCTTTATTCTTGCATACCACCCAACTGTCATGGTGACTCGAGAGCAAGGGGCTCAGTAGCTGTACAGACAAAATTGGTGAGAGGAGGGACTCTGAAATAAAATGGTGGGAAAAGAAAATAAATCGCATTTACATAGCTCTTTCCACAGTCACATGACATCCCAAAGTACTTCACAATCGCTGGAGTACTTTTCAACTGTGGTAACTCTCTTAAAGTAGGAAACACTGCAGCCAATTTGTACACAGCTGTCCCACAAATGGCAACATGATAAGGAGCGGATCATTCGTTTCAGTAATGTTAGCTGAGGGTTACATAATGAACAGGATTCAGTCACAGTTCCACCTGACAGCAGACGGGTTCTCAATTTAATACATTATTAGAAAGGCATCATCCCCTACAGCAGTCCGTCAGTATGATACTGAATGTGTTGCTGAATGATTTCTGTGCCTGGGCTGAAACCCCAGTCTACTATTGAAAGTGCCACTCACTAAGCTACAGCCAAAGCCATGTCATACTCAGTACCAGAAAAGGAAGCAAAAAACACATGCATTGTTTTAGACTGGTGGCATGAAATGAAGTAGCCTGGCAAGTGAGTGGGGAACAGCAAAGTCATGGAGGGATTTGGAAGCTGGAATGAGAATTTCACAATTAAGGTATGTCAGGGACTTCTCAACTGCTGTTCTGTTGTCTGGTTGGTGCTTTTATCAGTTCTACGAGAAAGCTCTTGGGCAGTTTGAATGAAACATGTTGTTCACATTCAGATATCAATTGTTCTGCCATTAGTCTATTTCTACTTCAGCCCACTACTGAGGTCCAAGGGGAATACTTTGCAAATGCCATCACAGTGTATCCACCATATGTCTTCAATAGTGGGTTAGACCTCTCCTGGTGAGGTCTCCCAACTTGCACCTTCCAGATGTTTTAGTTCATGCAAAGCCGTGTTACGATTCTGTGTTACATCTTCACTTAGACCAAGTTCTGTTCACACATTTCGACTGGGCCGGCTCACCAAAACTGGCTCCAGATCCAGCAATATCTTGACCGTGAAATTTTCATCCCAGCCTTCAAATCATACAATCATAGAATCGCAGGAGTGTGGAAGCAAGCCATTCAGCACATCGAGTCCACACCAACTCGCCGGAAAGCATCCCACCCAGACCCAACCCCCCCAGGCTATCCTGCAACTCTCCATTTCCCATGGCTAATCAACCTAACCTAAACATCCATGGTCACTATGGGCAATTTAGCATGACCAAACCACCTAACCCACACATCTCTGGACTGTGGGAAGAAGCTGGAGTACCAGGAGAATATGCAAACGCCACACAGACAGACGCCCGAGGCTGGAATCGAACACAGGTCCTGGTGTTGTGAGACAGCAGTGTTAACCACTGAACAACTGTGCTGCCCTATGAATCCCTCCACCAATTCGCAATTTTCAAGCTCTCTAACCTCCAGCAGCCCTTACAATCATCCAGGATAGTCATCCAGAAGTCTAGTCTAATGACCCAGAGACATGAGTTCACCAGAGCAGCTGGAGAACTTCAATTTACTGAATTAATTATAATTATAATTGGAATAAAAATGCTGTCCTTGAAACCCTTCACTCATGTCCTTAAAGGAAGGAAATCTGCTTTTCTTACCCAGTCTGGGCTACATATGACTTCAGACCCATAGAACTGCAGCTGACTCTGAAATGTCTTAGAAAGCCATTAAAGTTGTATCTAAACCACCACAATAAACTATAAGAATAAAACCAGATTCCACATGGGCTGCAAAAATACACTGAAAGGAATTAAGGGCTGGCAACAATTTCTTGATCTGCCAGTGATGGCCACATCCTGTGAATGAATCAAAAAAAAACTCTGCATTTCTACAATTCTTGTCAGTTGTCTATCTCCCACTTCCTTCACCCTTCAATTGACGGCCATCACTTCAGCTGGTTAGGCCCAAGCTCCAGAATTCCAGCTCTCCTCCTTTAAGAGGTAAAACCACCTCTTTGACAAAGTTATTAATCGATTGTCTTCACATCCCCTCCTCAATTCCTGTGAAGCCCTGTGGGATGTTTTAGTGCATTGAATGATTCATGCAAAATCAAGTTGTCATTAATGACTCTCGCAACCCCCCCCCCCAGCCAGATATGTATTGGCACCAAACAAGTCTATCGTGCGTGAGACTCTCCAAACGAAGCAAGATCCCACAGCACAAGAAGCCGGTCGTAATTGTGCCAGTTCGCTGGCAGAATTATCCAGTCAGTTTCATTTCCCTGTCCTTTCCCAAAATTCTCTAAATTCCTTCAAATCTTTATCTAATTGTCTATTTGAAAGGTAATGTGTGTTTTGCCGTCTGATGCCCCAATTCATAAAACAAAGTTCCTTATCCTCTGGTTCCCAGCAAGTGACCACAATCAAACTGTCACCCTGAGAAGGATGGCAATGGGAGAAGGGGTTGCCAAGAATAGAAGGATTTCACACCCTTAGAAAAATTACAATTTCCAGCAAGCAAAAGTACTGGCAATGAGACAAGTACAACAAGCCATTACTGTGTTAAAATATTCAGTGTAATTTAGATAAATTAATCAGCAAAAGGATAAACAAGTCAAACATTCAGACAAAAAGCAGGGAAAAAGGAGAATGAGGGCACACGAGAAAGTGAGTAAGCAAGTGAGAATGAATAAACAAGTAGCAGCAGAAGCTTTCTGTATATTTCAGAGAGTTTAAATTATCAAACAATATTTAAAATGTAAGTTTTGTGACTTTCTCCAAGAGAAGGAACCAGGGACTGACAAGCCCGTGGTACAACCATCACTTAACAACAGTGGCTATCCACAGTACCTGCCAAATGCTACTACAGTTCTACCTTGCAACGTTAAATGGACAGGTCAAATTAAGCAAAATTTATCAACATATTTTGTTGTGCATTACACAGGCCTGGAGAAATGGTTGGCAGCCCAGTTTATCCTGGCAGATGTCAAACATCAGGCTTCTGGCAGGAAAAAAATCTCTTACAATTAAGTTGGAGGCAAAAGGAGCCCTCACTGCGTTTTATCAATCAAGTTTCTTATTGAGCCAAGTGGCACCAATTTAGTGATGCCTCAAAGTCTGATGCTTGCAGAACACTGTTTGGTGTTCTATTGAGGGGGTTGGAGAGAGAATGGCGGAGAGGGGGGGGCGGCGGTGGCGGGGTGTGAGGTGGGGATCCTTTCTCAAATGCACTTAGCACAAAATCAAGGGACTTAGCATCAGGCAGAGGGCTGACTGTTGAAAGCTACATCCTTTTCTTACCTCTGAATCCCCTGCCCTACCACTCATGTAACCCTCATCCCACAGTCACTTAACTGGGCCTTTATCCCTCTACTGTCCTTGACCTCTACCCAGGTGTATCCCATTGGCTACCACTCCCTACAGCACACACACAATGGGCAGCAGTCAGTTTCAGATTTGGCAGCAAACTTCAATAAGTGGATTTTGACCTCTGTGATCATAAATCCCTGTATGGGCGCAATACTGACCAGTTAATTGCCTGGCCACTCAATCATATTAATTGTAGTAAATTCCACCCATGGTACCAATGTCAATGATCTACACAAATGTCAGCCTTCCATTCTCAAGATGTCCAAAATGGATAAAGCTTGGACTCGCTGGAGCCCACCTCATTGGCATCATTTCCTCTGTGTACTGTTCGTCATTTTTCTTATCTTCTTTCTGTTTTCTTCATCTCCGAGGCCGGAATGGTGTCAGTGGGATTATGGCTACAGCATGGGTGGCACGGGCTGGGACTCCTGGCAGCGGCGGCTGAGCCTGGAATCCTGGGAGCAGTAAGCACAGAGACTGGACTCCCAGTAGTGTAGGCCCAGAGCCTGGACCAACTCCTTGGTGACCGGAATGCGTTGCAAAGATCTTGCAGAAGCCCAAAAGCTGTGCTTGAAATCCCAATTTGAACAGAAGATGAACTCTTATCTGAGTAATTTCTTGGCACTGGATTGTGGTCACAAAACACTTTGCAGTGTATCTTCAAAATATAAGTGACAATAAATCATTCATTCATTTGTTCTCAATTAAGATGATGGGTGCAAGAGACTTGAGCATGTAATATAGACCAACACTTCAGTTTGTCACATTCACAGACATGGCTGAACATTATATAGTGGTGATGGAGGACTTTCTAAATCACTGCAGTGCAAATGCTTTGATACAACTGAGTGACTAGCAGGATTAAAAAGGCCAGAAGAAACTCATGTGGCCTGCCATGTCTTTACCTCCAAAAAGAGCTAGCTAATAAGTCAAATTTTGCTACTCCTCTCAGGTATCCCTGCAAAATTTAATTTTATTTATTATCATATTATTTATTTATTATTTATCTTGTTACAAATAACAGTAAAAAGTGTTGTATAGTGTCACTACTCTCCAGCACCATCTTAAAACAAAGAAAAATAAACTATAAAGTAGAATATATAGGCAGAAATGAAGAAATAAAGTAAGTATCCAACTTTACAGTCCTTTGTGTTAAGTAAGCCATATTGGGCCATGGATCTGCTGGACAGGCACGAGTCCTCTTCACCTTGCTGCCACTGGAATGAAACTCACCCCATCTGGCACCATCTCATGTCCACTGACACCCTCGCCACTACGAGTCCTCACTGGGCCTTGCCAATGCAACATCAACAATGTAGCCGGTTACCGCACCGGTCCAAGCTTAACTCTGCAGCCGGCATGAGTCCACTCCTGGCCCACCTCACAGCTGCAGCTGTTGCTGATGATGCCAGGTCTCGTACTGGGCACAAACTTGGCTCTGCAGCCACCTCCATTTATCTGCGTTAGACACAGACGGCATTCGGAACCCAAACTCACCTCCGCAGCAGACATGAGTCTGCACTGGGACCTCCTCGACAATGCAGCAGCTGCCAGAAACCCAAACTTACCTCCGATAATGTCACCATGAATCTGCTGCGCTCACTCACTGCCACTAAGACCGAGCTGTTCACCAAGAAGTAAGTGAAAAAAAAACAAGAGAAGAGAGAAAAGAAAGAAAGGAAGCAAAAAGAAAAGCAGGCAGAGCAGGCAAGCCTCGGCTCAGAAGCACCACTCCACTGACTTCTTACTGGAAAATTTCTTGTCATAGAGTCATACAGATGTCCAGCATGGAAATGGACCCTTTGGTCCAACTCGTCCATGCCAACCCGAGATCCTAAATTAATCTCGTCCCATCTTCCAGCATTTTGACCATATTCCTCTCAAGAGATAGATGGGGAGGCGATGGCCAAGTGGTATTATCACTGGACCTTTTTAATCCAGAGACCCAGATAATGTTCCGGGGAGCCAGGTTCGAATCCTGCCACAGCAGATGGTGGAATTTGAGTTCAATAAATATAAGGAATCTGGAATGATGACTGTGAATCCATTGTTGATTGTTGGGAAGAACCCATCTGGTTCACTAACATCCTTTAGGGAAGGAAACTCCCATCTGGTCTGGCCTGCATGTGACTCCAGATCTACGGCAATGTGGTTGACTCTTAACTGCCCTCTGAGCAATTAGGGATGGGCAATAAATGCCACCTAGCCAGCAACGCCTTCATCCCACAAATGAATAAAAAATATAAACACTTTCTATTCATAAAGCCATCCACATGTCTTTTAAATGTTGTAATTTTATCAGCCTCCACCACTTCCTCTGGCAGCTCATTCCATACACGCACCACACTCTGCTTGAAAAAGTTGCCCCTCAGACCCCGTTTAAATCTTTCCCCCCTCACCTTAAACATATGCCCTCTAGTTTTGGACTCCCCACCACAGGGAAAGAACTTGTCTATTCACCCTATCCATGCCTGTCATGTTTTTACAAACCTCTGTAAGGTCACCTCTCAGCCTCTGACACTCCAGGGAAAATAGCCTCAGTCTGTTCAATCTCTCCCTATAGCTGAAACCCTCCAACCATGGAAACATCCTTGGAAATCTTTTCTGAACCTTTCAAGTTTCACAACATCCCTCCTATAGCTGGGAGACCAGAATTGCATGCAATATTCCGATAGTGGCCTGACCAATGTCCTGTACAGCCACAACATGACCTCCCAACTCCTATACTCAATGCACTGACCAACAGAGGCAAGCATACCAAATGCCTTCTTCACTATCCTATCTACCTGTGACTCCACTTTCAAGAAACTCCAAGTTCTCTTTGTCCAGCAACATTCCCCAGGGCCTTACCATTAAGTCCTGCCCTGAGTTGCCTTTCCAAAATGCAGCATTTCACATTTATCTAAATTACACTCCATTAGCTATACCTCAGCCCATTGGCCCAACTTATCAAGATCCCATTGTACTCTGAGGTAATGTTTTCCCCACATTTAGCCAATTTCATTTTCAAAGTTACCATTGCTGCTATCTATTACACCATCCTTCCAGGAAGTTCATTCTATGTTATGACTATTTAATAAATACCAATCTGACATTTTTGCCAATGTTATTACATCTGTGCTTTAAAGCCAATTCTGTGAAAAGTTCAGAGTTGATACTGATATGGAGTTGGACTCAAATACAAGTTAGGTGGGTGTGACTTAGGTTTTTATAAGGTTCTGATGAAGAGTTACCAGACCTGAAATGTTAACTCTGCTTTCTTCCCACAGATTCTGCCAGACCTGCTGAGTTTCACCACCAGCTTCTATTTTTGTTTCAGATCTCCAGCATCCGCAGTTCTCTGTTTAGCTTTGCATCCGATTTGACACCTTTAGAGTCACTTTCATTCAGACCAGCTTGATATTTTTCAACAAATTCCAAATTGTTAAAACTGACATGGCAGAATCTGAACTTGTGTTCTCTGAATATACTTGTGGATATGTTATTTGCGGAAAATCCACAAATCAGTATGGTCAAGGAGCTGAATAGCATTCCTCTTAATTACTAGTTGGAAGTACAAAGGCCCAACAATGCAGTACATACTGATGTTGGAAAAAGTAGGAACAGCACTGATCAGACACAAGACTATTATGTTTAGGCAGCATGTCAGTTGATGGAGAAAAATTAACAGTTCCAATAACCTAATGAAAGTCTAATGGAATTCTAGGCATACAATCTTTAGAAAGCTTTTCAAATCAATAATCATATTGCAACTGCAATCAAGAAGATACACATGGGGTCTTCTCTCACATAATCCAGCCCGACCATATTCCCCTCCTGACACCTTCCCTGCTACCTTTCAGGAAGGGAAGATTCTGCCCCAGTGGTCAGATCTATAGAGTTTTATTAACCCGAAGAGTACCTAACAATATCTAATTTTTGACACTTGCAAGGGAGAGGATCCATCATCTGTTATTGGCTAAAAAAAAAAGAATTCTAGCTTCAAACATAAAGAAAAAGTATATAATTATGCAAAGATGGGTGAGCAGGTTCAAAGTTTGAATGGAATCTGAAAAACAGCAACAAAAGACTAAAGATTAATAGGAAAACTTTAAAGGACAATAAAAATGTAACTGGATAGTAGAAGTTTCTGAAGACATTTGAACAGAAAGAAAAGAGTTCACAAAGTGAGTACTGGTCAGGTAGAAATTGAGTCTGAGAATTAATTAATAGTGGAGATCGAAGTTGAATTGAATAGATGTTTTAAATTGGTATCCAGCACAAATAATATACATACAAAGGGCACACAAATAACATCCCAAAATTAACTGTAAATCAGGAAATAGAAGGGTGGAACAAGTTCAAGAAAATTGCAATCAGCACCTACGTCCACTTGTGAATGGTGGTGGTCAGTTATAACAACTCACTGGAGAAGAAGACTCCACAAAAAATTCCGATCTTCAATGATGGGAGTAGACCAGCACAAGTGTAAAAGATAAGGCTGAAGCATTTGCAACAATCTTCAGTCAGACGTACTGAGTGGGTAATCCATCTTGGCCTCCTCCATAGGTCCCCAGCATCACAGATGCCAATCCCCAGTCAATTCTATTCATTTCACATGATATCACGAAACCAGTGGAGGTGCTGGACACTTCAAAGACAATGGGTCCTGACAAAAGCCTAAACGCCAGAACCTGCCACACCCTAACCAAACGTTTCTAGTAGTGCTACAATACTGGCACCTACATGACAATGTGGAAAATTGCCCAAGTACGTATGTCCTGTACACAAAAGGAGGATAAATCATTCCATCCTCTACTCTTGATTATCAGTGAAGTGATGGAAGCTGTCATCAAAGGTGCTATCAAATAGCACATGCTTAGCAGTAACCTGCTCACTGACACTCAATTTGGGTTTCACATTACAGTCTTGATTCAAAAATGAACAAAAGACTTAAATTCCAGTGGTGAGGTGAGAGGATGCATTTGACCAAGTGTGGCAGCAAGGAGCCCCCGCAAAACTGGAGTTAATGCTTGAGATTCAACCTCATTGTCTGGAGTCACATGTGGGCCAGACCAGATGAGGATGGCAGATTTCCTTCCCCAAAAGACATTAGTAAACCAGACAGTTATTTCCCAACAATCAACAATGGCTTCATGGACATCAGTAGATTCTCAATTCCAAATATTTATACTGAATTCAAATTCCACCATCTGCATTGTGGGATTTGAATCCGGGTCCTCAGAACATTCGATAAACATCTGGATTAATAGTCTACCCATAATACAACTAGACCATTGCCTCTTCGATATTCAACAGTATTACCATCACTAAATTCCCCACTATCAACATCGTAAGGGTTACCATTGACCAGAAACTGAACTGGGCTAGCATTATCGCTTTATGGTCTTATGACCTTAAATACAATAGTTACAACAGCAGATCAGAGACTCAGAATCCTGCTGTGGCTACCTGATTTCCTGACTCCACCAACCATCCACCAAATGCAAGGTACAAGTCAGGAGCGTGATGGAATGCTTCCTACTTGCCCCGATGACTGCAGTTCCAATAACTCTCAAGAAACTTGACAACATCCAGGATAAAGCAGCCCACTTGACTGGCTCAACATTTGCAAATATTCACTCCCTCCACCACCGATGCTCCGTAGCAGCAGTGTGCTCTATCTACAAAAGACACTGGAAAAATTGACCAAGGCTCCATAGACAGCACCTTCCAAACTCACAACCACTTCCATTTAGAATGGCAAGGACAACAGATACGTGGGAGTACCACCACCTGCAAGTTCCCCTCCAAGCCACTCACCACCCTTGGAAATATATAACAACAGTGTCGCTCGGCAAAATCCTGGAATTCTCTTCCATATGGCATTGTTGCCCTACCAACACCAGGTGGACTACAGCTTTTCAAGAAGGCAGCTCACTGCCACTTTATCAGACGTAACTAGGAATTGGCAAAAAGCTGTTGGCTGAGGCAGTGACATCCACATCCCATGAATTATTTTGTGAAAAATCATCTGCCTGATTGCCAAAAGATCCAGCAAGCTTTATTACCTCAGTAGGTTGTGGAATTCCTCCAAATAAATTCTCTCACCTTCAGGTACCGGAAGCGGGAAAATCCTGGACTTGGTCTCGTCTCATTCATTTTTTTATGCTGCTAGATAATTTCAAGCACTCTTAATACTCACCTTACTTGTTATGGTTTGTGAATCTGCATCCTTCCATTGTAAATGTCATCATGTCACAGCATTACGTAAGAATTCTGGCTTTCTTATCAACTTGCATATATGTCTCTGTTTTTTTCCCTCTCTTTCCCTTCTCAGAGAAGAATTTACCTTCCATGTTTGCAAACTCATTTTCCGATAAAAATACATGACAACAATCCATTCTGAATTTGTCTTTGAATCTCGCAATTGTCATAATGCTGTAATCGTGATATTTGTATTGCATGAAAATTTTACAGGAAGAAATTAAAATACAATAGCAAATCAAACTTAAATAATGTTATAACTGTATTGATATGTTTTTGTTTGCAATTCATCTGCTGCAGGTAGACTCAAAATGCTGTTAGGGAAGGAGTTCCAGGATTTTCACTGAGTGACATTGAAGAAATTGCTATGTGTTCCCTCGTCAGGATGGTGAATGTTTTGCAACCTATGATCCTCTGGAACTAAGGTAACTTTCACAAATTGTGTTGATGACAGTTACAGAGGCTGTGAGGAAGACCCAGGAGGTAGGTCTTACTCCTTTGAGATCCTACCTGTTCTTGCCACAAATCTATATATCATCATCATAGTGGTGCTTATGAAATTCCTCAGCATTAACCCTTTCAGACTCTTACACATTTAACAACAGAGCATGATGCAAAGCCAGCTTGAAATCAGTACTAAAAGGCACTAAATTAGAAACTTCACTCAAAGGCCATTAGGTTAGAGATTGGCACTCTGTAGCACAAAGGGTGCTCCTCAAATCCACACTTTTGAGTAATGCAGAGAAAATACTGGTCTCTATTTAACCTAATCTTTAACTGCTAAAAGTAGGACAGAGGAAGCTTAAATGGTCATAATCCACACTGCAGTAGCTTGCCTGATCAGTTAGCTCTGTTGGCTGGACAGCTGGTTTGCTATGCAGAATATCACCAACAGAATGAGTTCAAGTCTTGTACTGCTGAGAGAACTATAAAGGTCCTATCTTCTCAACATTATCTGAGGCATGGTGACCCACATGTTAAACTCACCACTCATCATCTCTCTCTAACAACACAGTGGGTTCTGGCTTACCTTGCTTGACAGCACTTGGTGGGATCGTGCAAAGGGAGCTTTATCATGTACCTAGCCTAAGCTGTAACTGCCCTAGAATCAGTGATGGCAATACCAAGATCTTAAAATTACAGTGAATTGGGATAACATTCACAGAAAACTTCTGGCAAAAGAAATAAAATAAAATTACTATTTTGAAAAAGAAAAATAGAGTACAACATAAAGGAACAATGCTTCCATGCTCTATGACTCTAACAAATGAGCATTAAATTAATAAAGACAGCACTGAGAGTTCTATCATCTCTGTTTTTGTACAAGTCCCCTCTGCACAATATCTGTTTTCACTCCTTTCCCAAGACTGTTCAGCAAAAAAATTTACAGAAAAAAAATTGGCTCCTGCTAATTTTTTTAATGTGAAGCAAAAAAAAACTTTTTTACATGCCTGCTGGCAGATGTAGTTCTCAAATCTGCCAGTTCCCAAAACCCACCATCTTAATCAGCATCACATAAAACTTAACACATGCTTTGAAATTTGCAGCAGACTCTGAAAAAAAAGACTTAGCCCTCAAGGGTGTACTGCAAAAACCCGCAACTTCAGCTCCTGCCGCAATTATCTTTCAACTCTGGCTGAACCAGCCACAGACCCTGGCTGCCAAACAGAGGAAAGGTCACCGGGTCAGAGCAGCTAACTTGCGAGGTCCAACTAGAAAGCCTTCTATTTAAAAGGCATTCAGGAAGATGGGTATGCTTGAATGTAGAGCATTTAAGGTGTGTGAGTGCAAATGTGAGTTTGTGCAAGTACACTTAACCGCACCTCAAAGGCTAAAGGCAGCTGCCTGTCATACTGGTGTGAAACATGCTCCAATTCTTTTTTAAGAAGTTCAATCATGGGCTGTGGGGACCACTGGCACAGCTAGTATTAACAGTCCATCTCCTAACTGTCCTTGACAAGGTAGTTCGGAATGCCTTCTTGAACGATCATGTGGTTTTGTGTACACACTTTATTGTTAAGGAAAGAATTCCAACATTTTAAGCCAATGAAAGTTAAAGAACATGCTGTAAAGTACCACAGAGCAGGCTTCCCAGCAAAAATGAAGCCTATGGAATAAATGGGTAAGCAGTAACACGGATTCAGAATTGGCTGCTTTGTTAGGAAACAGAGAGCATTGATGAACAGTTGTTCTTTGAACTGGAAGAGAAAGATACATTGACATTCCTGAATGATCAGTACTAGGACCATTTCATGTTTATTGATGAACTCAACTGGATGCACGGGATACTATTTCAAAATTTCCACATTACACAGAACTTAGAAGTGTTCCACCTGTGATGAGGACAACGAAAGATTTCATGAGGACAAAGACAAGCTGGTGGAATGTGCAGACATATGGCACTTGAAATTTAATGCAAAGAAAGGTCAAGTGATACACTTCAGTAAGATGAATAAAGCGAAGAACAGGACTTAAGAGGACATAATGCATAAAAACTGGCCTTCAACGCCGACTAGTCAATGCTGCTCTTTCTGCTCCACTTGAGCCACCTCCCATCTTTTTTCATCTAAATACTATTATGAGCAACTATTTGGTCTCAATCAAATACCTGCCTAAACAACAACTAAAGGAAACAATTCTAAGGGGGTGCAGGAGTGGCATGTGTGTGCAGGTCATTAAAGATGGAAAGGCAGGTTGAGCAAGCAGTCAATAAAGAAGATCAGATCCTGGCCTCTACAAATAGAGACATACAAGAGCAAGCAAGTTACTGTGAACCATCATGAAATTCTAGTCTGATCTCCACTGGAGTATTGGGTCCAGTCCTGGCCCGACATTTTAGGAAGAATATGAAGACACTAGAGGGTGTGGAGAAAATATTTGCAAGCAAGGTTCCAGGGTGAAGGACTTCAATTACATGGAGTTAGCAGAGAAGTTGTTCTGTTGTCCTCAGAGAGCAGAAAATTTAGAAGTGATTAGAAAGTTGAGAAAAATACACACTTCTGTATAAGGACAAGGTCATAATCAAGGAACCTCCCAACAGTACCACTGTAGATCAGGGATAGTCAGCATGGCTTGGTCAGAGGGAGGTCAGGCCTAACCAATTTGGTTGCGCTTTCAAAGAGGTGTAGACGAGGATAGTGCAGTTGATGTAGTTTATATAGATTACAGCAAAGCCTTTGACAAGGCCCCACATGAACAGTGTCTAGTGGTGTATCACAGGGGTTGGTGCTGGGTCCCTTACTTGTGTATATGTGTTTGTGTGTAAGTGTACATGCATGCATATGTGGTGTGTGCGCACACACGCTTTGATCTAACTTCTAGCATGAAAAATATCAATGGCCATTGCAGCACTCCCAATCACACTGCTGCCTACTGACCCACAATACTAGACTCAATATTTCCTAGTATTTCACTTTAGAATATAAGTTGTACAAACATCATAATAGCTTGTCATATTAACAGGTGACTGTTGCCCAATAAAACCTTTCAAGTTTTCCTGGAGTGTGCACAGGACAACACTGGAACCTATGTTGATAAATCAGCTCGTGTTCGAAACAGCAGTACACATGACACTTGGTGTCTGAGTAACATGTGAAGGACTGAGTTTACTAAATGAATCCTGTATGTGGGGAGGCTCCTCCTCTGTTCTCATCAGGTACAGCTGTAGTCTTTCATTCTGGTCTGAATGCTTACGTTAGGGCTTATGGATATTTTTAGGATTTCAAGTAACTGGAACTGACCAGAGGTTTAAGCTTAGGGCCGCCTACTCGAATGAAACTACAGCAAATGGAACTTCAAGGTCAGACTATGATCAGGACTGGATACAGGGTGAGAATAGGTGCTGCCCAAAATGCATATTTGTAAAAACTTCCAATCCTCTCTGTCACCCAGTTCAAAGCCATCTTGTTGCACTTAAACTCAGATCCTGTCAGCCCTATCAATCAAGTGCTGCAGGGAAGTATAAGAGATAAACTGAATTATCTGTAAGGAGACATTTCTTGCAATTTCCTAGATACCACATAGCCAATAGATGGTCCAATTTCAATGAGATTTTGATTCCCAAACATGAAGGCAACAACCTACTTCAACTCCATGTTCAGACATTAGGGCTGTCACTGCTCAGACGCGATCCAGCCCAATGTTCACTTTCCTCCCATTCAGAATAACAACAATACAATGTCCAGGCATTCTGGAATTCCCTTCCTTAACATTCATTCCGATTCCTCCAACCCTGCGTTTTAAAGCACAGCTTCAATTACTTTTCTGAAATCCTGGTCAGTATCCAATTCTTCTTTCCCCTGCCATGTAAACTACCTGGTTACATCTTACAGCATAAAGCATACTGCATTACTAGGATCACAGCAACATCCATCAAGGGGATGAAAGATTATCAGAGTACGCAGCAATGTACAGTTGAGATTAAAATCAGATCAGCTATGATCTTATTGAATTGCAGACCAGGCTCAAAAGGCCAACTGGCCTACTCTTGTTCCATGTTCATATATTCAGAAGTCTATTCCACCATTCAAGTAGGTCTCTATGGTTGGGTGGTCTTTATCAGAACTCTACCTACTCAGCTTTGCTCAGCAAAAAGCCTTTGCCCACCAAAAAAACCTAGAAATTTTAGTTTTGAAGTTTTCAACTGATCTCTAGCTGTTTTGCATGGAGGAAATACCAGATTTACACTACCCTTGGTTCAGTGGAGTTAGGAGTTATTTTATACAAGTAAGCACCATGTTTTTCTGCTTCACCCTTAACAGGACCAATTCTGATAATAGAACAAACTCGCAAGCTACATGACCAACCCAGAACCAAAGAACTCTAGTCTCATACTACACATGGAATCCCTACAGTGTGGAAACAGGCCCTTCGGCCCAACAAGTCCACACCGAACCTCAGAGCATCCCACCCTCACCCGTCCCCTTGTAACCCACCTAATCTACACATCCCTGAACACTATGGGCAATCTACCTAACCTGCACATCTTTGGACTGTGGAAGGAAACTGGAGCACCCGGAGGAAACCCATGCAGACACAGGGAGAATGTGCAAACTCCACACAGACAGTCACCCGAGGCTGGAATCGAACCTGGGTCCCTAGCGCTGTGAGGCAGCAGTGCTAACTACTGAGCCACCGTGCCGCCCTAGAAAAGGTTTGCCTCAGTGGTCTCAGTGGAAACACAGGAGTAGTTTCTTAACTGCCCCTTCCAGTGGCCTCACAAACTATTGTATTGTATCAAAGGCAGAAGAGGATGCTTAAGAATAAGGATGCCATTCAATTCCTTCAAGCTTCCCCTGTCATTCAAGTGGATCATGGTTGATTTGTTTCTCAAATCCACTTGACCCACTTTGATCCAACATCTCTTAGTACCTTTAACTTAATAAAAGTTTTTCAAATCTTAGTCCAACTATTCACCAGCATCCTTCCAAGCCCTTGGGGAGAGAGTTCGAAATTACCAGTATTTTTAATGTGAAAAGGCAATGTTTGGTTTCACCCCTTAATGGCCTATCTGTAATTTTGATCTGGATTCCCCTCATGAGGCAAATAGATTTTTTGCATATTCTCTAAGTAGCACATTGATCAGTTTAAACACCTTATTGAGACTATCCTTCAAAAATGTGAACTCAAGGGAATGCAGGCCAAGTCTATACAACCTGTTCTCTCAATTTAACACTTGCAAATCCTGGTGGTCTTCTGAAGAACCTGGGCTGGATCCCTTTCAAGCAACTGACTGCATCCCTTTATCTGCTGTTGCAAATGTATGATGGTGTCAATGTGATGTAGCAGGCTCACCTGTTTCATAGCAGTCTCTCCAATTTTGTCCGAATGCTTGCGGATGCTCTCCAAGAAGTCCTTCAGGTCAGACATGGAAACTTCTTTTATCTCCTCTCGTAATTTGGGAATATCCTCCACCATTACTGTGCAGAAGCGATAGGGATTTACCCGAGGCAAGAACGTGTGTTCCATATGCTCCATCGTCTTCAATGCAGGATAGTGTCTAATAGGAAAGGGGGTGAATGTATGAAAGAGATGGAGTGTGAGAGAAAGGAAGAGAGAGGGAGGGTGGAAATCAAAGAAAGTAGATATTGGTCAGTAAGGTTTTTTAGCCCCCTTTGACTTTTCAATTTTCTCCCCTAAAACCACTAGAGCTTTCATTTCACTGCAGCTTCACTGGCATTTCTTGCCTAAAGAAGGTGGGGGTTCTGCCTTTGATACAATACATAGTTTGAGGCGCTGCTGGCAAGTGCAGTTAATAGTCTCTTTATTCATTTACGGGATGAGGGTGTCACTGGCTAGGCAGCACTTATTGCCCAGCCCTAATTGTCCGGAGGGCAGTTAAGGGTCAACCCCATTGCTATGGGTCTGGAGTCACACGTAGGCCAGACGAGGTAAGGATGGCAGTTTCCTTCCCTGAAGGACATTAGTGAACCAGATGGGTTTTTCCAACAATGGACAATGGATTAATGGTCACCATTAGATTCTTAATTTCAGATATTTATTGAATTCAAATTCCACCATCTGCCATGGCGGGATTCGAACCCAGGTCCCCAGAACATTCTATGGGTCTCTGGATTAACGGCCCAGCAATAATACTACTAGACCATCACTTCCCCTAACAGTCAAGCATGATGACATGGATCTGGAGTCATATGTAGGCCAGATAGAGTAAAGACACAGGTTTCTTTTTCTCAAGGATTGTCATGACCAGTTGGGTTTTCCACAAAATCCAACAACTTTGCGGTCACTTTTACTGACATAATACTTTTTTAAAGTCCAGAAATGTAGTTCCACCTTTATTCTTT
The DNA here is from genome assembly GCA_024137785.1 of Ginglymostoma cirratum. Lineage (NCBI taxonomy): Eukaryota > Metazoa > Chordata > Chondrichthyes > Orectolobiformes > Ginglymostomatidae > Ginglymostoma > Ginglymostoma cirratum. The sequence continues at coordinate 1,575,986 of JAHRHZ010000249.1, forward strand.
CATAGATTCTGGGTATTACTAAGGCTAGCATATGTTGTCCATCCATAAACGCCCTTGAACAAAGTGGCTTACTAGGCTATTTTAGAGGGCAGTTAAAAGTCAACATACATTGTGCGGGTCTGGAATTACATATAAGACTAATCAAAGCCAGCAAGTGATGATATTTTCATAGCACCAATCCTAAGACTAGCTTTCAATTTTAGATTCTGTTTTTAAATTATTATTGAAAAAAAATTTGAGGTTTTTCCTTTCGCACTCATAAAGGCATTTGCAAGAATAACACTGTTGGGGGAAATAATATTTTATGCTGTATGAGTAGACTGCACTGGTTGGTTGGCAAGTGGATCTTGATTGGGAAAGGCACTGCCATGGAGAATAGACTCATTATATGATGACTGACACCGCAAACCCAATTAACAAAGTTAAATTGGTTGTCTGTTTAATTCTGTGCACACTCTTGATTATCCAGCAAATATTGTCCCATTACAGAATCATACCTAATGTTAGTTTTGTAGGTTGTTTTAAGCTTTGTAAGCACAGGCCGACTGGATACAGTCAGTGCCTTATCTGTATCCAACAGCTAAATGGATATGCCGTTTGATGTGAGTGTTGAGGTTGGTTGGCTTGCCGAGCTGGTTTGTTGTTCTGGAGACGTTTCGTTACCGTGCTTGGTAACATCCTCAGTGCAGCCTCTGATGGAGCGTCGGTGTGTTTTTCCCACCTGGGAAACCTGCCAGTTTATAGGACCTACAAACTACAAAACTAACATCACACCAGCAGTGAAATTCATATAATACATTACTTTTCTGTGCAAGAGACAGAATGTCTTTTTTGCTTAATAGTTGCATCCTGTTACTAGTCAACACCACTCACATTGCTACAGCTAGCTTCACTTGTTGTTGGAATTTTTGACATGCTTAACCCTTCCAGTGTAATCATAAATAGACTAGGCATTATCAGAATCGAAAGAGGCGGCCACAGGCCCACTCATGAATTTATGCGACATACAACACTGCATGATCAGGTCACAATAGCCACTATTTTGTAGGATGGCTTGGATGTGTTCTATTGCAGTATCAAGCTTGCAGGGTGACCAAATGGTTCAGGCCTATTTCTAAAGTTGCCAATAGGTCAGTCTCCTAGAGCATGGAATGGCAGGATTCCCATTGCATGTACTGACCAGTAAAGGTAGGCTTGCAACAGACTGCAGGAGAGAACCTCCTGTCAGGTTCATCAACTGGCACATCAGGAAGAGGAACCTTATTTGACTGTTCCATTTCAAATGTGAATTTGAGTGCAAGAGGGAGCCGATTAAGATATCGGAGGAAATTTATACTTGCAGCTGAGAATTCATGAATAGCAAACATTTTTTATATTTATAAACATACTCACATCATGCAAATCCATGAAAAGGCCAAAGGATGCCATTTCAATGTGGCTTATAACGTAAGCAACATATATTAAGACACGGGGCCCTGTTCTTTATAGACAGAAAGAACGTATACATACATTGCCTCAGTTTCAAGCTGGCAAGCAAAAGACATTCTCTGGTGCATTCCGGAGGGTGATGTCTTGACAATCAGAATCAAACCACCTGGATTAAATTTTAACAAAGCTTGGCAGTTAACTGTCAGCTATCTTCTTTCATTCTTTCATGGGATTGGGTGTAACTATATGGGCAGCATTTATTGCAGATCCTTAGTTCCCCTTCAGATAGTGGTGGTGAGCTACCTTATTGAACTGATGCAGTCCATGTGCTGTAGGTTGACCCACAACACCTTTAGGGAAGGAACAATGATATATTGAGGTTAGTTGGCTCGCCGAGCTGGTTTGTTGTTCTGCAGACGTTTCGTTACTGTGCTTGGTAACATCCTCTGGTGGAGCATCGGTGTGTTTTCCCGCCTGGTTTTTAAACTCTGGGGTCTTTTGCAATGGATTGCCTCACTTCCGGGTTTCCTCCGTAGTGGAATGTATATGGGGTCGAGTTCAATGTGTTTATTAATAGCATGCTTTGTGGAGTGCCATGCTTCCAGGAATTCTCATGCTTGTCTCTGACTAGCCTGTCCCCAGATCTTGGTGTTGTCCCAGTCGAAGTCATGGTTCTCCTTGTCCACGTGGATTGAGATGAGTGAGTATTGGTTGTGCCTTTTTGTAGCCAGTTGGTGTTCATGTACTCTTGTTGTTAGTTTCCTTCCTGTTTGTCTGATGTGGTGTTTCTTGCAGTCTCTGCGGGGGATCTTGTAGATGACATTGGTCCTGTCCATGGCAGGGCGTGGGTCTTTAGTTCGGGTGAGCACTTGTCGTAGGGTTGATGTGGGCTTGTGTGCCACTCTGACGCCCAGCGGTCGTAGATGTCTTGTGGTGAGTTCTGACGTGTTCCTGATGTAGGGTAGTGTGATGAGTGTGACGGGGCATGTAGAATCTTTCTGACACTGTTCCTGTAGGCATCTCCTGACGCAGTTCTTTGGATGTCCAAAGAACACTTAGAAGAGGTATTCTTCTTCCTCTTGGCGTAGTTCCATGTTGCTGCAGTGTGTTGTTGCCCTTTTAAATAGTGTTCGCACGCAGCTTCATTGGTGTGTGCTGGGATGGTCACTACTGAACTTCAATACCTGGTCAGTATGTGTGCCTTTTCGGCGTACTTTTGTTTGCAGTTGCCCATTTGTCTTGTGCTCTACCGTGATGTCCAGGAATGGGAGTTGTTTGTTCTTCTCCTCCTCTCTGGTGAATTTTATTCCGGTGAGGGTGTTGTTTATGAGTTTATGTGTCTCTTCTAATTTGGTCCGTTTAATGATGACAAAGGTGTCATCTATGTAGCGTATCCATAGTTTAGGTTGGATTTGTGGAAGGGCAGTCCTTTCCAGTCTTTGCATCACTCATCTCAATCCACATGGACCAGGAGAACCACGACTTCGACTGGGACAACACCAAGATCCTGGGACAGGCTAGGCAGAGGCAAGCATGAGAATTCCTGGAAGCATGGCACTCCACAAAGCATGCCATTAATAAACACATTGAACTCGACCCCATATACATTCCACTACGGAGGAAACCCGGAAATGAGGCAATCCATTGCGAAAGACCCCAGAGTTTAAAAACCAGGTGGGAAAAACACACCGACGCTCCATCAGAGGCTGCACTGAGGATGTTACCAAGCACGGTAACGAAACGTCTCCAGAACAACAAACCAGCTCGGCAAGCCAACCAACCTCAACACTCACAACCCGAGCTACAAATCTACTCCAAAACAAGGATATATTTCCAAGAAAGCATGGTGAATGGCTTTAAGGGGAACTTGTAGGTCATGGTGTTCCCATGTATCTGCTGCCCTTGCCCTTCTTGAAAGAAGTGGGTAAGAGTTTGAAAGGCTCTGTGTGAGGATCTTTGATGAATTTCTGCAGTGCACCTTGTAGATGGTATATACTGTTGCTAGTGAGCATCGGTGGTGGAGGGAGTGGATGTTTGTAAGTGTGGTGCCAATCAAGCCGGCTACTTTGTTCTGGATGGTGCAAAGCTTCTTGAGTTTTGTCAGAGTGACATTCAACCAATGCTGCATTCTCCATGGCAATACCTCTACAACTCAGTGGCCCTTTGCCAAACATACAGTATGAAATGATGTTCCCTTCACATTGGCATTCTTGCAAATGACCTAATGAGTGCACAAATAAAAAAAAAAATGCGCCTTTAATATTTATTAACTAAATTAGTTAATAAGATTTATGATTTTCACAACTAAGTTACATTCCATCAGCTGCCATGGTGGCATTTCAAATCTTTTATTTCAGGGTCTACATGCTATACTGCCTCCGCTACAAGCATATCCTTCCTGAAGTATATTATTCTTTCATTCCTGGCCTTTAACACTTCCTTAAATTTTATTCTGCCATTGATGGTGGCTGTAACTTCAGCTGTCTAGCACCAAATATTCTAGATTGGGCCTGGATTTGGATTGATAAATTGCAAATAACATCTGTACTGCAAAAGTGCCAGATAATGACCGTTACTAACAAGATGGAATCTAACCAATTCTTCTTGACATTCACTGGCATTAGCACTGACCAGAAAATGAACTGGACCAGACATATAAATACTGCGGTTACAAAAGCAGATCAGAGGCTAGGAACCTGCAGTGAGTAACTCACTCCCTGTCTCCCCAGTCCCTGAAAGTTGCCACCCAAGTTGATAGGGTTGCTAAGAAGGCGTACGGTGTGTTAGGTTTTATTGGTAGAGGGATTGAGTTTCGGATCCATGAAGTCATGTTGCAGCTGTACAAAACTCTGGTGTGGCCGCACTTGGAGTATTGCGTACAGTTCTGGTCGCCGCATTATAAGAAGGATGTGGAAGCATTGGAAAGGGTGCAGAGGAGATTTATGTTGCTTTTCAGTTGTTTCAGCAGCGGCAGTCCGGAAGGAGGTGCGAGGGCAGCCTGGGGAGGTAAGCTTTTCCGATAAAAACTTACCTCGTGAATAGGCGGAGTGCGCGCTGAGCAGGAGCAGACACGGGATGGCTGAGTAAGTGAGGTAATACATTTGGGCGGTTGCTTTACTCGAAACACTACTTAGGTAGTGTCTCCCACCCATCCTCCTCCTCGAACCAAAAAAGGTTCTGAGCGCCGATTTGGTAAGTTACTAGTTTTTTTTTCCAATAGTTTGTTTTTGGGAATTCAGAACAATGGGAATGGATGCAAGGACAGTTGCATGCTCCTGCTGTAGAATGTGGGAGGTAAAGGTCATCACTAGTGTCCCTGCTGACTTCATCTGCGGGGAGTGCATCGAATATCAGCTCCTCGGAAACCACGTTAGGGAACTGGAGCTGGAGCTGGATGAACTTCGGATCATTCGGGAGGCTGAGGGGGTGATTGAGAGGAGTTACAGGGAGGCAGTCACACCTCAGGTACAGGAAAAAGGTAGATGGGTTACAGTCAGGGGACGGAAAGGGAACAGGCAGACAGTGCAGGGATCCCCTGTGGCCGTTCCCCTCAATAACAAGTATATCGTTTTGGATACTGTTGAGGGGGACGACTTACGAGGGGTAAGCCATGGGGTACAGGTCTCTGGCGCAGAGTCTGTCCCTGTTGCTCAGAAGGGAAGTGGGGAGAGGAGGACAGCATTATTCATTGGGGACTCCATAGTTAGGGGGACAGATAGGAGATTCTGTGGGAACGAGAGAGACTCGCAGTTGGTGTGTTGCCTCCCAGGTACCAGGGTCCGTGATGTCTCGGATCGTGTTTTCGGGATCCTTAAGGAGGAGGGGGAGAAGCCCCAAGTCGTGGTCTACATAGGAACCAACGACATAGGGAGGAAAAGGGATGGGGATGTCAGGCAGAAATTCAAGGAGCTAGAGTGGAAGCTTAGAGCTAGAACAAACAGAGTTGTTATCTCTGGTTTGTTACCCGTGCCACGTGCTAGCGAGGCGAGGAATAGGGAGAGAGAGCAGTTGAACAAGTGGCTATGGGGATGGCGCAGGAGGGAGGGATTCAGATACCTGGATAATTGGGGCTCATTCTGGGGTAGGTGGGACCTCTACAAACGGGATGGTCTGTACCTGAACCAGAGGGGTACCAATATCATCGGGGGGTGAAATTTGCTAATGCTTTTCGGGAGGGTTTAAACTAATTCAGCAGGGGGATGGGAACCTGACTTGTAGCTCCAGTGTACAGGAGGTTGAGAGTAGTGAGGTCATGAATAAGGTTTCAAGGTCGCAAGAGTGTACCGGCAGGGAGGAAGGTGGTTTGAAGTGTGTCTATTTCAATGGCAGGAGGATCCGGAATAAGGTGAGTGAACTTGCAGCATGGGTTGGTACCTGGGACTTTAATGTTGTGGCTATTTCGGAGACATGGATAGAGCAGGGACAGGAATGGTTGTTGCAGGCTCCGGGGTTTAGATGTTTCAGTAAGATCAGGGAAGTTGGTAAAAGAGGGGGAGGTGTGGCATTGTTAGTCAAGGACAGTATTACGGTGGTAGAAAGGACGTTTGATGAGGACTCGTCTACTGAGGTAGTATGGGCTGAGGTTAGAAACAGGAAAGGAGAGGTCACCCTGTTGGAAGTTTTCTATAGGCCTCCAAAAAGTTCCAGAGATGTAGAGGAAAAGATAGCAAAGATGATTCTGGATAGCAGTGAAAGTAACAGGGTAGTTGTTATGGGGGACTTTAACATTCCAAATATTGACTGGAAACGCTATAGTTCAAGTACTTTAGATGGGTCAGTTTTTGTCCAATGTGTGCAGGAGGGTTTCCTGACACAGTTTGTAGATAGGCCGACAAGAGGGAAGGCCACTTTGGATTTGGTACTGGGTAATGAACCAGACCAGGTGTTAGATTTGGAGGTAGGTGAGCACTTTGGTGATAGTGACCACAATTCGGTTACGTTTACTTTAGCGATGGAAAGGGATAGGTATATACCGCAGGGCAAGAGTTATAATGGGGGAAAGGCAATTATGAGGCTATTAGGCAAGACGTGGGTTGCACAGGATGGGGAAGGAAACCGCAGGGGCTGGGCACAATTGAAATGTGGAGCTTGTTCAAGGAACAGCTACTGCGTGTCCTTGATAAGTATGTACCTGTCAGGCAGGGAGGAAGTGGTCGAGTGAGGGAACCGTGGTTTACTGAAGAAGTTGAATCTCTTGTCAAGAGGAAGAAGGAGGCTTATGCAAAGATGAGGCGTGAAGGCTCAGTTAGGGCGCTTGAGAGTTACAAGTTAGCCAGGAAGGACCTAGAGAGAGAGCTAAGAACAGCCAGGAGGGGACATGAGAAGTCTTTGGCAGGTAGGATCAAGGAAAACCCTAAAGCTTTCCATAGGTATGTCAGAAATAAAAGAATGACTAGAGTAAGATTAGGGACAGTCAAGGACAGTAGTGGGAAGTTGTGCGTGGAGTCCGAAGAGATAGGGGAGGCGTTAAATGAATATTTTTCGTCAGTATTCACAAAGGAAAAAGACAATGTTGTCAAGGAGAATACTGAGATACAGGCTATTAGACTAGACGGGATTGAGTTCATAAGGAGGAGGTGTTAGCAATTCTGGAAAGTGTGAAAATAGATAAGTCCCTGGGCCGGATGGGATCTATCCTAGGATTCTCTGGGAAGCTAGGGAGGAGATTGCAGAGCCTTTGACTTTGATCTTTATGTCGTCATTGACTACAGGAATAGTGCCAGAAGACTGGAGGATAGCAAATGTTGTCCCCTTGTTCAAGAAGGGGAGTAGAGACAACCCTGGTAATTATAGACCAGTGAGCCTTACTTCGGTTGTGGGTAAAGTGTTGGAAAGGATTCTGAGAGAGAGGATTTATAATCATCTAGAAAGGAATAATTTGATTAGGGATAGTCAACAAGGTTTTGTGAAGGGTAGGTCATGCCTCACAAACCTTATTGAGTTCTTTGAGAAGGTGCCTAAACAGGTGGATAAGGGTAAAGCGGTTGATGTGGTGTATATGGATTTCAGTAAAGCGTTGATAAGGTTGCCCACGGTCGGCTATTGCAGAAAATTTGGAGGCATGGAATTGAGGGTGATTTAGCGGTTTGGATCAGAAATTGGCTAGCTGGCGGAAGACAGAGGGTGGTGGTTGATGGGAAATGTTCATCCTGGAGTTCAGTTACTAGTGGTGTACCACAAGGATATGTTTTGGGGCCACTGCTGTTTGTCATTTTTATAAATGACCTGGATGAGGGCATAGAAGGATGGGTTAGTAAATTTGCAGATGACACTAAAGTCGGTGGAGTTGTGGATAGTGCGGAAGAATGTTGCAGGTTACAGAGGGACATAGATACGCTGCAGAGCTGGGCTGAGAGGTGGCAAATGGAGTTTAATGCAGAAAAGTGTGAGGTGATTCACTTTGGAAGGAGTAACAGGAATACAGAGTACTGGGCTAATGGTAACATTCTTGGTAGTGTGGACCAGCAGAGAGATCTGGGTGTCCATGTGCACAGATCCCTGAAAGTTGCCACCCAGGTTGATAGGGTTGCTAAGAAGGCGTACGGTGTGTTAGGTTTTATTGGTGGAGGGATTGAGTTTCGGAGCCATGAGGTCATGTTGCAGCTGTACAAAACTCTGGTGCGGCCGCACTTGAAGTATTGCGTACAGTTCTGGTCGCCGCATTCTAGGAAGGATGTGGAAGCATTAGAAAGGGTGCAGAGGAGATTTACCAGGATGTTGCCTGGTATGGAGGGAAGGTCTTATGAGGAAAGGCTGAGGGACTTGAGGCTGTTTTCATTAGAGAGAAGAAGGTTAAGAGGTGACTTAATACAGACATACAAGATGATCAGAGAATTAGATAGGGTGGACAGTGAGAGCCTTTTTCCTCGGATGGTGACAGCTCGCACAAGGGGACACAGCTTTAAATTGAGGGGTGATAGATATAGGACAGATGTCAGAGGTAGATTCTTTACTCAGAGAGTAGTAAGGGCGTGGAATGCCTTGCCTGCAGCAGTAGTAGACAGGCCAACTCTAAGGGCATTTAAATGGTCGTTGGATAAACATATGGATGATAATGGAATAGTGTAGCTTAGATAGGCTTCAGATTGGTTTCACAGGTCGGCGCAACATCGAGGGCCGAAGGGCCTGTATTGCACTGTTATATTCTATGTTCTATGCTTGTCCACCAACTACAAGGCATGAATCAGAATTTTAATGGAAACACCAAACTTCCTTTGAAAGCACTATTATTTCTATGGCATCTTACCACCTAGGAGGACTAGGGCAGCAGATGCATGTAAACACAACCTCTTTCAGGCTTCCCTTCAAGTCATACACCATCCTGACTTGGAACTACATTGCCATTTCCTCACTGTCACTACCTCTCTTCCTAACAGCACTATGGGAGTCCCTATATCCCAAGGACTGCAGTAGTTCAAAAAGGCAGCATCAGTCAAGCAGCATCGGGATTATATCAGCAATTAATTTATTTTTGATGGTGTTAGCTGAGAGGGGAACGTTGGCCAGGACATTCGGAGAGCAGCCAGTTATCTATTAAATAGTGGCCATGAGATCTTTTTGCTTTCCAAACAGGGGATTCTGTTTAATCCTTCATCCAAAAGAATGCAGGACAACATCAGCACTGGATTTGCTGCCTCCATGCTAGTTTGGAATTTAAAGTAACAGCCTTCTGACCTCCTCTTCACCCCCGGTCACAGTTTATTGTTTTGGTATCCTTTCTTTCTGTTCACTTCAGAGAGACATCACAAAGAACTTCCATAGGTGGAGAAATTTTTTAAAAATTACTTTTATTTCTTGTGGGGGAGAATATTAATAGGGAAAAGCAATGAAATAATTTGTTTACAATCTAAAGGACACTGGAGACCTGCTTCTAATTTTCCCCAACTGAAACTTATTTTCCAACAAAAAAAACAAATTTAAGATTTAATCGGTCACAGAAACTTCATCTTTAAGCCAAAGAGAAATAAAAAAAAACAAATATTTTCTTTGCATAACAGCATTATATGTCCAAACGGAGATTAGGGGGAAAAACAAAAAACAAATGTTCGCATCAAATTATATTCTATGGCTGACAAACCACCTCGAGATATTTAAAAGCATGTCAGCCTTCATGATATGATGAGTTTAAGCATCAATTCGAAGGATTATGCTCATTATTGCTAATCCAAGCTTCTGCAAAGCCCCCTCCTCTCCACACGTCTACAATCAGCTCCAACAAAGCTTGGGCTTTAATATCATTACAGTCTGTTTCCTCTCTCATTTGAGGACGTCAGCGATGCAGTTACTGCTATGAAACATTATTATCCCTCCATCTGTTAACACAGAAGATTCACCATCTCCCCCCAACCTTTTTTACCAAAAGCTTCTTACCTCAAATTATATCTATCAAGTAACGAAAGCCTTTCAGCGCACTTACAAGGTCCTGACTGTTGGTCCTTTAGGTCAATATTGGAAATTAATCTGAGTTAAATCCTCTCTTACAGCATCCCCTCTCCCACCGCCCAAACTACAATCTCCAGTGTTAAGTACTTTATTGATTAAGGCTCTTATTAACATCAGGGCATTGACCTCAGAACATGCACAAACAGCAACAGATTTGGAGGGGGGTGAATATTAGACAGCAGATGCTCTCCTATTTGGCATGGTCCAAAAGAAATTGTTGCATCTCATCTCATTTTGTGTTTCCCCACTTGAAACTCCCCTGCTCCGCTGAGCTTCCATCAGCAATTGACAACTACTGTCGCCTGAGCCAAACTGGAAAGCAGCCAGTCCAGTCTGAATAGCACAGACATATAGCACAGTAACAGGCTATTCAGCCCAACTAGTTCTTGCTTTTGCTTGTGTTCCACATGATTGCAGTATAGTGAGGAACACCAAAATAAAAACAGGAAATGCTGGAAATATTCAAAAATAAACATGAATTAATATTTCAGATTGATGTCCTGACCTGAGTATTTCCACATTTTCTGTCTTTATTTCATATTTTCAGCACCGACAATATTTATCTTCCTTACTGAAAACTGAATTACCTAAACTGAAAACAGGAAATACTGACAAAAACAAAAGCAGGTACTTGTCTCAAAGAGAAAGAGACAAGATATATGAACATAAGAAATAAGAGTAAATAGTATGGCTCCACCATTCAGTCCAATCGTGGCTGAGCGGTGACTTTCTTTTCAGCCCATATCGCTCAATTCTGGGACACCAAAAATGTATCTCTCAGTCTTAAATATATTTAACAATGGAGCCTCTGGCACAGGAGAATTCCAAAGCTTTGCAACTTCTCAATCAAGAAACTTCTCATCTCAGTTTGAAAAGATGGAGGGCGCACCCTCAGCATGAAGGCATGACCCTTTAGAACTGAGATGAGGCAGAATTTCTTCAGCCAGAGGCTATGAATCTGTGGAACCCATTGCTGCAGAAGGCTGTGGAGGCTAGGCATTGAGTTTCTTTAAGAAAGAGATGGATAGGTTCTTGAATAGTAAAGACCAAATGCAATGCAAGAAAAAAAAACCTTTTCAGAAAAGGAACTTTCAGGTGGTGGTGTTACCCTGTATCCACTGCCCTTGTCCTTCTAGATCGCAGTGGTCATTAGTTTGGAAGGTGCTATCTAAGGAGCCGTAATGAATTTCTCCAGTGCATCTCGTATGTGGTACACAGTGCTGCTGGTATTAAGCATCGGTGGTGGAGGGAGTGGATGCTTGTGGACATGCTACTAGTCAAGCAGGCTGCTTTGGCCTAGAGTTAAGAGTTAATTACATTGCTGTGGGCCTGGAGTTGCAGAAAGGCCAGACCAGATATGGATAGCAGATTTCCATTCCTAAAGAAAATGTGGTTGACTCCTAAATTCCCTCTGAAACAGTCTTGCAAGCCTCTCAGTTCAAGGGTAGCAAAGAATTGGAAACAAATGTTGATCCAGCCAGCAATACCCATATCCCATGAAAGAACAAAATAAGGACATGAGTGAATCAGTTAGGTTTTGATAACAATTGAAAGTGGTTACACGGTCACAAAGACTAGCTTTTTATTCCAAAACTTTATTAAATTCAAATTTCACCGTATCCCATGTTGGGATTCAAACCAACATGCCCAGAATTTTAGCTTGGATTACTAGTCCAATGGCAACACCACTATGTCACCTACTTTCTGTACAAAAACAACATGCAGGGTTATGGAGAAAAGAGCAGAAGAGTTACACTCAGTAATAATGTTCATTTACAGAGCCGGTACAGACACATTGAGCTAAATAGCCTCATTTGCAACGTCACAATTCTGTGATTCTGTCTCTGGTACATAACTGTGGTCGACCTGACTGTGACCCAAACCTGAACTAGTTTATTGTACACATTATCTAAATATGGTAAAAATCATTATTGGGGCAGAGGAAATGTAGAAATGTTTCTACTTAGTATTTCTGAGCAGGTAGACCTACTTAATTTTCCAAGAGCTGTATAAATCATTGTTCTTTTCCTCTTCAAATAAAAACATAGGTTACTGCAGTACCATAACAATTTAGGATTGGACATTCAGTACAGCCTGGAGACTCAACTCATAACAGTGGCCTTGGCTATATTTCAATTTCTTTGTAAGTAATTCACGTAATATTTTTCTTTTAGGAAAGTAATTTTCAGAAATTTTCATAACAGCATTCTTGAAACAATTCAGGAGAACCATTTGTGACATTTGAATGATTTGTCCATGTACTTGTAATTACTCAAGTTAGTCTGCTCAGTGAATAATTCAATATTTCAATGTCTTGAAGGCGGAGGAGTGCAAACACAATGTGTGGAATGATGCTGAGCTGCAGAGACCTTATTGTGACTCCAAAGCACTTGATACAATGAGTTACTTGGGACTCAGGAGTGTTGTAGCAGCAAACCCAGGAGCAATAGTATGTGCAGCAAGGCTCCAATTCCTGTGATTAGAGCTGAAGGACCAACTAGTCGGTGATGCTGGATGAGGGAATAATGTTAGCCAGGGCACCAGAAGAACAACCATCACTTCTTTGAAATGATCTTCATTATCATGCAGGTGAGCTCTCTATTACCCATCTCATTTGGAGGATGTCACCTCTTGCAATGCAGCACTGCCATCATAGTAAGCTGCAAAGAGGGTACAAAGAGGTAGCAACAGATGTAGAGAGGTTCAGTAAGTGGGCAACAAGGTGACAGATGGGCTATAGTGCGGGAGCTGCCGGGTGCTCACTTTAGTTCTAAGAATATAAAAGCGTTAAAAAGCGTGAAACCTTAAAAATGTTGATGTTCACATGCATACAAAAAAGGTAGTACAAATGCAGGTACGGCAAGCAAGGGCAAAGCATGTTAGCCTTTATTGCAGAAGGACTGGAATACAAGAATAAGGAAGTCTTGTTATAATTGTAGTTTAGACAATTTAAAACCTGGAATACTGCATTACTGTCATTGATGAAGCAGCTGAAGATGGCTATGCCTAGGACACTACCCTGAGGAATTCCTGTAGAGATGTCTTGAGGCTGAGATGACTGACTTCCAACAGTAACATATGGTCTAGGTATGACTTCAATCAGTGGAGAATTTTCTCCCAGATTTCCAATCGTTCCAGTCTTACTTGGGTTCCATGACACTTCACTCAATCAAACTTGGCTTTGATGTCATTCTCTCTTCATAAGACAAAAAACAAAGAACTGTGGATGCTGGAAATCAGAAACAAAGTCAGAAATTGCTGAAAAAACTCAGAAGGTCTGGCAGCATCTGTGGAGAGTATACAGTGTTAACCTTTCAAATCCAATGACCCTTCTTGTGAAGTTCAGAGTTCTGAAGAAGGGTCAGTAGACTTCAAACATTAACTCTGCTTTCCCTCAACATATGTTGGCAGACCTGCTGAGTTTTTCCAGCAATTTCTGATTTCATTCTCACTACTTTTCTGGGTTGTTCAAGGTGAGAGGCTAAGGCAAATTGGGCCAATATCCTTGGAATTCAGTGAAAGTGGTTGGTGGTCTCATTCAGATACAGAAGATTCTGAAAAGTTTTGACACGGTTAACAAAGAAGTTGTTTCCCTTGGCTGGAGTACAACCTCATGGTAAGGCTGCACCATTTAGGACTAACATGAAGAAAAATGTCTTCACTCAGAGTGGCGGATTCTTTGGATTTTGGATAATCTTTGGATTTCTTTATGCCAGAGGATTGGTCATGCTTCATTGTTGACTACATTCAAAACTGAGGTAGACAGATTTTGATCTCTCAAGGAACGCTGGGATATGGGATCAGCCATGATTGCACTGAAATGCAAGACAGACTCAAGCAGGTCCATACCTGCCCCTATTCCTTACGAATACTTTTACACTGAATTCTGAGTCCAGAGTGCATTTCTGAATTTAGATGTAAAAATATAGGTGCAAAGAGCTGTTATCAGTAAAGTGAAGCAAATTGGACTATCAAAAAAGTCCTAACCAGTTCACTAATTTAGAGAAGAAAGCTCAAATTCTACACCAAGTATGGCAAACATATGAGACAATTCAACATCAATGTGGTTTACTCTTAAAGGCCACGGAAATGACCTTGAAGCCCACTTGGTTGCATCAAACATCAAGGGGTGAGCGTTGTTAGAAATGCCTACACCACAAAAAAAATTCAAAACAATCAATTAATGTGCCCTTTTCACTTCATGTCTGTGTAACCTCTTAATTTATTTAAAGAACCTCTACTTTACCACATAAAACCAAAAGAACTGTAGATGCTGGAAAATCAGAAACAAAAACAGAAATTGCTGGAGAAGCTCAGCAGGTCTGGTAGCATGTTTCAGGTCCAGTGAGCCTTCCTCAGGGATGGCTGAGCTTTTCCAGCAATTTCTGTTTTTGTTTCTTCTTTACCATATTCATTTTTTAATTTTAGTCACAACTAAGTTAACCACATGTAAATTTCTGACATTTAATTATGTCCTATTGCTGCTCCACTATTTTTCTGTATCTTCTGCCTGATGGTAGAGGTTGTAGGAGATCATTACCGACCTATTATCCTGTTCTAAGATCCACGACCCTGCAAAGCCTACATTTTACTACCATCCATATGTCTATCCAAGAGTCGCTTAAATGTCTCTAATGCACCTGACTCCACTACCACTGCCGGCAGCGCATTCCACATGCCCACCACTCTCTGTGTAAAGAACCTACCCGTGACAACTTCCCTATAACTTCTTCCAATCACCTTAAAATTATGCCCCCTCGTAATAGTCATTTCTGCTCTGGGAAAAAGTCTCTGGCCATCCACTCTATCTATGCCTCTCATCATCTTGTATACCGCTATCAAGTCACCTCTCATTCCTCTTCGTTCCAATGAAAAAAACCCCTAGCTCCCTCAACCTTTCCTCATAAGACCTGCCATCCAGCTTAGGCAACATCCTAGTAAATCTCCTCTGCACCCTCTCTAAAGCTTCCACATCCTTCCTATACTGAGGTGACCAGAACTGAATACAATATTCCAAGTGTGGCCTAACCAGAGTTTTCTAGAACTGCAGCATAACCTCACGGCTCTTAAACTCAATTCCCCTGCCAATGAAAGCCAACACACCATACGCCTTCTTAACAACCCTATCAACTTAGGTTGCGACTTTGAGGGATCTATGGATGTGGACCCCAAGATCCCTCTGTTCCTCCAAACAGTCAAGAATCCTGCCATTAACCCTGTATTCTGCATTCAAATTCGACCTTCCAAAATGAATCATTTCACAATTTTCCGGGTTGAATTCCATCTGCCACTTCTTTGCTCAGCTCTGCATCCTGTTAATGTCCCATTGCAACCTACAACAGCCCTCCACTCTGTCCACAACTCCACCAACCTTCATGTCATCGGCAAACTTACCAACCCACCCTTCCACTTCCTCATCCAAATCACTTATTATAATCACAAAAAATGGCTCATTTTGCTCAGGTACAGAAATTCTGTATTGCAGCAGCTACAAACTTTTTGATTTTTCCAACAGGATAATGTATGTAATGGACAACATACTGTATCGACAGAAGCTCTTAATTATTGTGATTTTTTTTCCAATGAAAGGTTTCAACAGTCCAGAATAAACCAAAATATAACAATTTCTCTGTTCAAAAGAAAAAGAATGCAAGGCCAAGACAGACTCGCATCTTCTCACTATCCTTACCCCTACACTACAGGTCCAGCATAAGGGTGATAGAGAGGGCTTCACTATTTACTTTCCCATGAGATGTTGGCAAACAGAGTAAACGAGTGCTGAATCACCGACACATTGTTATGAAACATTCTGCACGGCACCGCATTGATTCAGTTCCTGTCCCAGACCCCCCCCAGCAATTCGCATGCCTTTCCAAATCTGTACAGGCAGTGATGTGGTTTAAGAAAAATGATGCAACATTTTCAGAACGGTTTTTGAACACAATTTCTGAGAATACAGCCTCTTCACTCAAATTAACCAGTTCGAGACCAAAGCATTTATCACAATAGGGCCTGCTCAAGATTGAGAACTAAAAAGAACTAGAAAGAGCTAAATCTGATTGGTCCAAGGCAGATTCCCCGTGATCTTAGTCAAAGTGCTAAGATTCACCTTAATTCAACCCCATTTCATCGGCATCCCACTGAGTTAGATATGGGGTAAGCGTGGAAGTTGCAGTGGTTGCCTTGTAAGATTTCAGTTCAGCAGTAAGCTGATTAATGATGCAGTCAATGATCAAACAACTTACCTGCTTGCATATGGAGAAAGAACTTTTATTGAGTGCACAAGGAGGATAGTAAGTGGCCATGTTAACTGCAACAACAATACCAGCCAGGAAAATGCACAGAAGTCAAAGAGGGGTAAAGAAGATCAGATTTCACTGGAGCCAAGCATCTTGTGCCTGTTTAGATTTTTAAAAATTGTGCCCACAATGTTTCTGCAAGTATAAGACACCACTGATCTGAAAATATCATCAGACAGTCCTCGTTCTACTTTAATATCCACCCTGTAAATTCCCCCGATCTTTACAGGATTTTCAGTGTTTCATCACTTCCCCTGGGAAGAAACCAAGATGTCAAAAATCACTAGAAATCAGGTTATGGTCCAACAGGTTTATTTGAAGACACAAGCTTTCAGAGTCTTGTTCCTTCTCCAGGCGTCAGTGAGGGAGGTGGCATCAGACACAGAATTTATAAGCAAAAGATCAAAGGGTCATAGAACTGATGCAAATGTATTGAACAAACCTAAGATGGCTGTTAAGTCTTTAGATATAAAAGGTACTGCAGATGCTGGAGAATCCGAGATAACAAGCATGGGGCTGGATGAACACAGCAGGTCAAGCAGCATCATAGCAGCAGGAAAGCTGACGTTTTGGGCCTAGACCCTTCATCAGAAATGGGGGAGGGGAAGAGGGTTCTGAAATATATAGGGAGAGAGGGGGAGGTGGATAGAAGATGGATAGAGGAGAAGATAGGTGGAGAGGAGGCAGACAAGTCGAAGAGGCGGGGATGGAGCCAGTAAAGGTGAGTGTAGGTAGGTGGGTAGGGAGGAGATAATGTGATGCCACCCGAAGGCTGCAGGAACAGCAAATCATATTCAGCCTGGGAACCCTGCAGCCCAATGGAATCAATGTGGATTTCACAAGTTTCAAAATCTCCCCTCCCCCAACCGCATCCCAAAACCAGCCCAGGTCATCTCCACCTCCCTAACCTGTCCTTCCTCTCACCTATCCCCTCCTCCCACCTCAAGCCACACCCCCATCTCCTATCTACTAACATCATCCCGCACCCTTGACCTGTCTGTCCTCCCTGGACTGACCTATCTCCTCCCTACCCCCCCCACCTACACTCACCTTTACTGGCTCCATCCCCGCCTCTTCGACTTGTCTGCCTCCTCTCCACCTTTCCTCTCCTCTATCCATCCTCTATCCGCCTCCCCCTCTCTCCCTATATATTTCAGAACCCTCTTCCCCTCCCCCATTTCTGATGAAGGGTTTAGGCCCGAAACGTCAAGTTTTCCTGCTCCTATAATGCTGCTTGACCTACTGTGTTCATCCAGCCCCATGCTTGTTAAATCTTTAAACAGTTAGAAAGGATTAGTATGGAAATCCCAGAATTTCTTTCAAGTCTCTGCCCCGAAATAACTAAAGGTTTTATTCGAATACCAGAGGTGGCATCTCAGGACAGACAATACACTTCAGGTGTGAGGCCCTGTTTAGAATCTGGCTATATATTAACTTGGAGTCAGACAGGTTTTATTTCCAAAGTAGGAATTTATAAAATGCCATATTCACTGTCCACAAATCGTGTGCCTTTTGAACAAAATAGATTGTATCTGCAATTACAAAGCTACAAATGCAAATTCATTCCATAGATTTGTGTGTGTGTGTGTGTGAGAGAGACAGAGAGAGAGAGAGAGAGACACAGAGGACTCTCCCTCCCATACTCTCTCTCTCCTACAAATATCCACTCCCTCCCTTGATTGGCATAACATCCAAAAACATCTACAACTATGTTCATCAACAGCATTGTGTGCTATCTATAAGATGCACTACAGAAATTCACCGAAGATCCTTAGACAGCACCTTAAAAATACACAAACACTTCCATAAAGAACAGGGGCAGCAGATACATGGGAACAGCACCACTTTCAAGATGCCCATTAAGCTACTCACCATCCTGACTTGCAAATATATCACCATTATTTCACTGTCAATGGGTCAAAATCCTCGAACTGCCTCCCACAGGGTCTAACTACAGGTCATAGGCTGCAATGGTTCAAGAAAGCAGCTTATCATCACTTTATCAAAGGCAACTGATCAATGGGCAAAAAGTGCTGGCCAACCAACAATGTACACGCCCCATGACTGAATAAAAGAAAATCATAGAAAATAGGGGCAGGAGTAGGCCATTCAGCCCTGCCATTCTGCCATTCACTATTATCACGGCTGATCATCCAACTCAATAGCCAGCTCCTGCATTTCCCCTCTAACCTTTGGTCCCCTCAGCCCCAAAGACTACATCCAACTACTTCTTGAAATCATACAATGTTTTAGCCTCAAGTTCTTTATGTGATATCAAATTCCACAGGCTCACCACTCTCAAGGTTTTTTTAAATTTATTCATTCATGGGATGTGGGAGTCACTGGCTGGGGTCTGGACTCACATGTAGGCCAAACTGGGTAAGGATAGCAGTTTCCTTCCCTAAAGGACATTAATGAACCAGATGGATTTTTTTAACAACAATTGACAATGAATTCATGGTCATCATTGAGGCAGAGTTCAAGCCTGGATCCACAGAACATTATCAGGGTCTATGGAGTAATAATGGTGATAATACCACTAGACCATCACCACCCCTGTGAAGAACCTTCTCCTCATCTCAGCTCTAAAATGGTTTTCCAATGTCATCAAAGACCCATCATACCCCGGTAATGATCTCCTACAACCTCTTCTATCAGGCAGAAGATACAGAAGCCTGGAAGCACTTTCAGGAAGCACTTTCAAGTTCAGGAACAGCTTCTTCCCAGCCGTTATCAGACTGACGAATGGACTCTTTAGCCTCATATAACATTGATCTTGTTAACGTTGATCTTGCCTAGTGCACATTCTGTGCAATGTAACCTGTCCGAAATGTCAGCCTTCCTGCTCCTCTGATGTTGCTTGGCCTGCTGTTCTCATCCAGCTCTACACCTTGTTATCTCAGATTCTCCAGCATCTGCAGTTCCTGCTATCTCTGCTTCTGTTTAAGTCTTTTTGATCTGTACATCCTTTGCTTACTATGATCTGCCTGTACTGCTCGTAAACAAAGCTTTTCACTGAATTTCGATACACACGATAATAAATCAATCAAAATTCTTAGAACGTATCCCCTGGTTCTTGACTTCCACACTATCTGGTACATCCTTCTGGCATCTACCCTGTCCAGGCCTGTTAGAATTTTACAGGTTTTATGAGATTTCCCTCTCATTCTTCTGAACTCCAGCAAATACAATCCTAACCAATTCAACCTCTCCTCATACATAAGCCCCAGTGTCCCACAAGTCAGTCTGCTAAACCTTCGCTGTACTCTCTCCACAGCAAGAATACCCTTCCTCACTTATGGAGATAAAACTGCAGACGGTATTCCAGGTGTGGTCTCACCAAGGCCCAGTACAACTGCAGCAACACATCCCTACTCCTTTACTCAAATCTTGTCACTATTAAGGCCAACATATCGTTTGCCTTCCTAACCACCTTGTTGCACGTGCATGCTTACCTTCAGCGACTGATGTATTAGGACACCTAGGTCTTGTTGCACATTCCCCTCTCTCAATTTATAGCCATTCAGATTATAATCTACCTTCCTGTTTTTGCTACCAAAGTGGATAACCTCACATTTATCCACATATATTCATTTGCCACACATGTACCCACTCACTCAGTTTGTCCAAATGATACTGAAGGATTTCTGCATTCTCCTCAAAGCGTACCTTCCTACCCAGCTTTGTGTCACATGCAAACTTGGAGATATTACATCGAGTTCCCTCATCTAGCATTTCCCCCACTACCACCATCATGCTGACTGGTGCATAACTTCCAGTTTTCTCTCTATCTCCCTTCTTAAGTAGAAGGTTTACATTAAATGTTTTCCAATCTGAAAAATCTGTTTCAGAATCTATAGAATCTTGGAAGCTGACCACCATCATGGCTCAGTGGCTAGCACTGCTGCCTCACAGCACCAAAGACCGGGATTTGTTTCCAGCCTCCGGTGACTGTCTGTGTGGAATCTGCACGTTCTCTCCGTGTCTATGTCGGTTTCCTCCGGGTGCTCCAGTTTCCTCCCACAGTCCAATTACATGCAGGTTAGGTGGAATGGCCATGCTACATTGTCTGCATTATGCAGGCTGGGTGGGTTAGCCATTGTAAATGCAGGATTCCAGGGATAGGGTGGGATGCTGTTCAGAGCACTGGTGTAGACATGATGGGCCAATTGGCCTCTTTCCACTCTGTATGGATTCTATTTCATCCGCTATTTCTAGGGCCACTGCCTGAGATGTAGATTATGAAGCCTTAGTGATTTTGACTTATCCTCCTTAAATCCCATCAACTTCTCCAATACTATTTCCCTTTTAAATTATTTTCTTTTGGTTGTTCCCTCTCACTGAACCCTGTGATCGCAACATTTCTGGTTCATTTTGTGTCATCCTTTGCAAATGCAAAACCAAAGTATGGATTTAGATGGTCAGCCACTTCTTTGTTCCACATTATAAATTCCCCTGTTCTGACTGCAAAAGACTTACATTTGTCTTCATCAAACTATCTCTTCAGATACACATAGAAGCTTTTACAGTCAATATTTTATGTTCCCCACAAGCTTATTCTCGTAGTGTGTTTTTCTTTCTTAATCAATCTCTTTGTCCTCCATTGCTAAATTTCTAATTGCTCCAACTCCTCAGGTCTGTGTTTTTTCTGCATACCTCTTCCTTCTATCTAACACTATTAGAAGGGCTGAGAAGGAGTGTACAGAAGAGTTGGTGAATTCAATATCCAATCTGGAAAGCAAAATAGACTGAGGAAAGACTGGTTTAAGACAAGGAAAAAGGAGACTTGCAAAATTGTCAAATTTTGTAATTCAGATGTTTGCCAATATAATTTTTAAGGGTACAATATTTTAAAAAAATACAGTGGAAGCATCTAGCTTGATAAGCTGGTAAATGGATCCAAATTATTTGCAATCAAAGGATAACCGATGTTTATTTAATAAAGTTAGACATGGAAATGGGGAAATCAATAAACAGTGAGAAGTGGGGCTGGATGACCACAGCAGGCCAAGCAGCATCATAGGAGCAGGAAAACTTGACGTTTCGGGCCTAGACCCTTCATCAGAAA
>JAHRHZ010000249.1:1597622-1608466 GCA_024137785.1 Ginglymostoma cirratum
GATTTCTGATGAAGGGTCTAGGCCCGAAACGTCAAGTTTTACTGCTCCTATGATGCTGCTTGGCCTGCTGTGTTCATCCAGCCCCACGCCTTGTTATCTCGGATTCTCCAGCATCTGCAGTACCTTTTATCTCTGAAACAGTGAGAAGTTCTGAGTTTCAGGATGAAGGCAGAGAGAGAGTAGAAGTTGCAGTGATCCCCATTAAGATAAGAATTACTCATGACGTTGCCTGATCAAAGAAATGTCATAAAGTAACTGGTAAATAAGACATGAAAGTATCTGTACACTTCTCAAAGTGAAGGATAAGCTTGGTAACTTGATATGCTCAATTTGAATCTTTACCTAGGAGCCTGAGGAGAATCAAAGTAAATTTGCAAGAACTGTGTGGCACATGTTGGCTTCATTCCAGAAATGAAGAAACACTCAAAATTCTGTAAATAGCAAGAGCATCCTTCCTCAGAAACAGAGGCCAAAACTGCACCTACTCCTGTACCTATTTTCTATGTTTCCTTATTTCTAAAACATTACATTTGTGTTGCATTTCTTTCTGTAAACAACTCGCAGTTTGAATTCATTTCCTAAAGGAATTCCTAGTTTCCTATTAAATCTTAACACGGCAGAAAGAAAAACTATGATTTCTTTTTAAATTTGAAGTTAAAAAATCTCCTTGAACAATTCATAACCTTAAGGGAGGAGTTTGCCATACTTCCAGCTGGTTGATTCTGGTTGAGAGAGGCTGATTGGCAGGCATTAACAAGTAACACACATAAAAGGATGGTCACTTCAAAACAGCACTGAAGGGTGATCATAGAATCATGGGAAAAAGAAATCACCGAAAAAACATTAATTTATAGTCCAACAGCAAAGTAGCACTCCATTTTTCCATTCATGATGCTGCCAACCAGATGTTTCCACCCAAAAACGGAGCCACATATAGGTGATAGTGCTGATCAATGTTCATAAACCAGTGTCTTAAGAACCTCAAATACAATCAGGTTGATTTAGCATTGAGACCCTTCCAGGCTCCAGTAGAAAAAATTGTACGGCTTAGCGATAAGCTATACTAAAAAAAACTCACAGTTGTAGGAAATTGACACTGACTTCCATTAAAGAGTAAAACCATTATACTTATACAAGGCAGTGCTAAATCTAGGGCAAGGGTTTAGAATTCGTATGGCCAGAAGCCGATAATCAGGTTTTGCGAACAACACAGTAATACCATTCCAAAACTGCACAGAATCATTACTTTTATGCCACTCAGATTAGTGATACCACTTCAGCATTTGAAATGTATTTCGACTTCAAGGATGCCTGAAAGTTTTCATTTTATAACTCAAATCACTATATTATAAATCTAACATCTATCTTGATAAGGAGGCACATTCTCATTAAGAACTTCAACCAAAGGAAGCCAACTTGAACAATCAAGTACTCACTTGGGGTGTCACCTAAAATTTCACAGAGCCTCTAGGTGGGGTCTTGACCCACAAATTTTACACTTGAAAACAAGGCACTTTAACAAAGCTCAGGAAGTCTATGGGCCCTGTCAACATCCCAGCAGTACATAAGACTTCTGACCTAGAAAACACCACACCCTCCAACAAGCACAGCCAGTACAGCTATAACACTGACATTTATCTGAATGTGGAATATTGCCCAGTTTATAGCCTCCCATAAAAAGGAGAAATTTCTAATCTGGCCAATTACTGTCCCCATCAGTCTACTCCCAAAAACCAGCAGAGATGGAAGGGGTCATCAGCACTTAATCAGCCGTAACCTGTTCGCAAGAACTCAATCTTGACTGAAGGTGCCTGCTCGTGGCGTCAAAGCAGTATGTAAACAGAGCTTAGCATCAAGGTATCCAAGCAAAATCAAAGCCAGTGGGGACTACGTGAGAAACAGATGAAGAAGGGTCACTGGACCCCGAAATGTTGACTCTGCTTTCTCTCCCCAGATGCTGCCAGACCTGAAAAGTTTCCTCAGCAATTTCTGCTTTTATTTCAGATATCTAGTATCTGCAGTTCTTAGATTTTTATTAAGTGGGAAACAGCTTCCACTAATTGATTAGTTGCCACTGTTGGAGGCCAATAATTTCAGCACCGGAACATCATTGCAAGTGTCCTAGGCCCGACCATCTTCAGGTGCTGCATCAATGATCTTGCACTTACGATCCCTCAATCACAAGGTCACAAGTAGGCATGTTTACTAATAATTGCACAATGTTCAGTACCATTTGTGATTTCTCAAATACTGAAGCAATCCGTGTGCAAGTGCAGCAAGATCTGGACAACATTCAGACCTCTGCTAATAACTGCTGAACAATGACAATCTGCAACAAGAGACAATCTAGTCATCATCCAATGAAGTTCCAATGGTATTACCATTGTTCAATTTCCGACTGGCAACATCCCAGGGGCTTCCCAAATAAGTAGCAACTGAACCAGACCAGCCATGTAAATACCTTGCTTACAAGTTCAAGTCAACGGCTGTGAATTTTGTCACCACAAACACCACAGAGCCTGTCTGCCATGTATTGTCATGGATAAATACAGCTCCAGAAACACACAAAGTGTTCAGCACCATAGAGGACGTAGCAGCCCACTTCATCGGCATCCCATTCATCACTAGTGAACAGTGCCAGCAAGATGCAGCAATTCACCAAAACTCATACTACAGAACTTGAAAACTTGAGACCTCCTCTGTGGAGAAAGACAAGGACTGCAGATACATGGAAACACCAGCACCGTAAAGATCCCCTTCAAATCACATACCATCCTGACTTGAAATAATATCACCTTTCCTTCACTGTCGCTGGATCAAAACGTGGAACTTTCCTCTCCAACATTAGTACAGATATTCCTGCTTCTCAGATTCAACAATCCAAAAAGGTAGCTCACCAAGTACAATTGAAGGTAAGCAACAAATGTGACCAGTGATGGTCACATCTCATGAAGACATAAAAGAAATGCATAAGACCATAAGCTATAGGAGCAGATTTAGACCAATCAGCCCCTCAAGTCTGCATTATCTTTCGATCATGTCTGATATGTTTCTCAACCCCATTCTCCTGACTTCTGCCCATAAACCTTGACCCCTTTATTAATCAAGGATCTAAAGGGGGATCTATAAGAGGGAACTCATGGAAAGGTAAAGAGTAGTATAAATCCAAAAGAATCACTTGCACTTTTTACAGCGTTTATGACAGGTCAGCCAAGCTGACTGTAGCCCTAAGGCTATGAACGGCAAGTTTTCATCTCATGCCAACAATGACGGTACATCTTTCGTAAACAAAGAATTATTTTTCAGATGCAATTCGAAAATGTAGGCAGAAGATAATCAATCTGAACTGTGAAGTAGATGGGGGAGAAAGAGAGAGAACTGCTAATTGCATCAGATATCAATATTATATCTCCCACCTCTCATGCAACCATATATATAGGAAGACAAAGTCAACCGTCCAGTTTAAAATTGTGAATTATAAGTGTGTATAAAATCATGATATTTTATACTGCACATACTAAAACCAGTAACTCAACACAAGAATATGCTATAAAGGTTTCTTTATTCCTTTTCCAATATATGCTGTAAGGCAGTTTCAGAAATAATTTAGCAAGCACAACAGCATTGGACTTGGAAGTCTCAGGTTTTGCCATTGTCATGGTCATCAAGGAGTTAACATGGTACTCAGCTCTTCAAGAAATAAAATGAATTAATTTGTGCTAACGACCACTGACCTAAACATAAAAATCTTAATACAGGATTAAAAATCCTTTAATAATCACCTATAATCTCTACTGTCGGTTCATATTTAAATAATTATTCTTTAATTGAGGTCAGCCCTCCACAAATCCCCCACGGGCCCTAGGGCACAATGTGAACTTTGAAGGAGGAAGTAGGGAAATAAAACGGCAAAGATTTACAGAACAACTGCTTGGGCTTTCCTCCGCACTCCTTTTATATTATAATTCGGACAGCTCCAACTTGTTACAACAGTTCTTGAGGGATGTATGCATTTTGACAAACGAGATGTTACACTGAGTGCTAAACTGCTTTCACAGAGGCACTCATTTCAGTGTGAATTCTGAAATAGACTGGATCCACGATTCTGTCTCCAGGACTAAATTTCAGGCGTGAACCCCGGATCGGAAATGTCACTATCTGGGTCTACGTGTAAATACGGTTGTGCAGAAACAGTGTAAAAATTGAGGTGTGGATGAGGAGACACAGTCCTGAAATACAGGCCTTTACGAGATAACATCATCACCTCTTGAGGACAGTTGGGGTGGGCAGGGGAAGATCTGGTCTGGCAGAAGTCCCTCAGCAGCTATCAGAGCATCAGCAGTTTTATCCTAACAACAAAAACCTTTTGTACAGGCCAGCATGGCAATTCACAATGCTGCTCAAGCTTCAGCCATGGCTCACTGGCTACCAGTCTCTGAAAGAGAAAGTTAAGCATTCAATTTCCACTCCAGGGATGCCGGAGCATTGAGGCAGACACTTCCAAAATAATCATAAAGCCCATCTGCACTCCAGAATAATACTGACTCCAGAATAACACTGAAGAAATGCTAAACTATGAAAGGTATTGTCTTTCGAATGATATGTTCAATGGGAGCTATGTCAGCTCAGGCTGGAAAAGATCCAATGACGTGATTTGAGAGAACAGGGGAGTTATGCCTTTTTGTCTTAGCTCAGTAAATGTCAGTTTAAGAAGAATGATTTGGTAACTATCACAATTTGGGACCTTGCTATATAAAAATTGATTGCCATCTTCATTGAATGCAGAAGAATAAATCCATTGAGGGCATGCACCTGCCCCATAACTGGAAGATGAAGGATCAGCCCAAGTGAGAACCCCAGACCATGAGACACATCTCATCAACCTGTCCAGTCAGATCAGCTGCAGCAGGCACTTCACATTCCTACTCAGTATCTCAACAAGCCATGAAATGGGTCACCAAATTAGACTTCCCAATATAAGCTTTACCAATCACATTAAAGTGACAGTAAAACAAAAAATGCCTACTAGCTATAAAAGGCCCGAATTATGAAAGGCATAGTAGAAATAAAAGCTCTTCAAGTCTTCCTCTCCTGCTCACTTTCCCCATCCCAGTTACTAGCACACATATATTTGGCAACATGGAAGGACTCTAAACAGTTTATGCTTGTGTGCCAGTGTCAGGGGTTTTGGCATTATCCCTGCTTTACAAAGAGAGAAAAACCAGCCTATGCTTAGGGTTCCACAATGTAAACACTGTATTGAGAAATGCAGTTGTTGTGAAAACCTGTCAAAAAACACTGGTTGAAAGAGTCAGCACCACAGTGTGATAACACATTTAACCAGACTGTTTTATAGAAATCATTAGCTGTACTACACTGTAGCTCATGCCCCATTCCAAGCCTAAACTTAGCTAAAAAATAATCATTTAATATTACTAGATAAACATCCAGGCTCAAAAACACTTCAATTAAACACAATAGCATGGATAAAAAAAAAACCATTGATATAAAAGCACTGGAAACGTTGTGAAATCCACAACTTAGACTGGCCAGCACACAGAGCACAGAGAGCTGCACCGTACAGAGCAGGACCAGAGAGCTTTGACCCACAATATACACACAGTAGGAGCACAAGGTTCTAATCCACGTTACAGACAGAGTATAAGCACAGGGCTCTGAACCACATTACAGACAGAGCAAAAAGACAGAGCTCTGATCTATATTATACATGGAGCAGGAACACCGGGCTCTGACGTGCACAGTATACAGACCAGGAACACAGGACAGTGATCCGCATTATACATGGAGCAGGAAGACAGGGTTCTGACCCAAATTATACACACAGCAGGAACACAGGGCTCTGACCCACATTATACATAGAGCAGGAAGACAGAACACTGATCCACATTATAAACAGAGCAGGAACACAGGGCTCTGGCCGGATTATAGGTACAGCAGGGACACAGGGTTCTGAACCATTAACAAGTTCTTACACAACAGTTTGACAAAAACAGGAAAAAAAAAATGGCTCAGTGGTTAGCACTGGTGCCTCACAGCACCAGGGACCCGGGTTCATTTCCACCCTCAGGTGACTGTGTGGAGTTTGCATATTCTCCCCGTGTCTGCGTGGGTTTCCTCCGGGTGTTCCAGTTTCCTCCTACATGCAAAGATGTGCAGGTTAGGTGGACTGGCCATGGGAAATTGCCTGCAGTGCCCAAGGGTGTGTAAGTTAGGTGGATTAGACATGCGAAATGCAGGGTTACAGGGAAAGGGTAGGGAGATGGGTCTGGGTGGGATGCTCCGTAGATGGGCAGTGTGGACTTGTTGGGCCAAATGGCCTGTTTTCACTCTGTAGGGATTCTATAAGTTCAGGAAAACAGTCCAGTATTGTTTTTTGCTTCTCTAAATCCAGGCAATGTTTTAAACTAAGAGTCAGGAAATTCAAAGTTTATCTAGGATGAAACAAAACAGTCATTTGGAGTATTAGCACTGAGCAGCTTCTGCATCTGAGTACAGATTTCACAAAAGCATGAGGCATTTTGGTAAGTCTAGGAATTTGGTGAGATGGGGTGAATATATGAACATAAAAGGTATATTCAAATACGGTTAAATTATGAGTGCAGGCTAAGTTTCAGAAAATACGTAAAGCATATAACCAAGTTTAATAAATTAAACAAAATTATTACAATGGTGACACTTTAAATAGATAGTTGAGTGATATTTCAAAATTCAATAGAGATGTCAAGAAGGCTGATGTGCTGCAGCTGGAGCATGTGGGAGCTGGTGGCCACCAGTATCATGCACAACAACTACATGTGCAATGAGTGCAGCTTAAGGTACTTTGGCTCAGAGTTTACAAGCTTAAATCTAAGCTTCAAGCTATGTGATTCATCAGCATGCAAGTACCAGGACATTTTGATCCAGGAGACAGTCGCACCCCTCATGTTAGATACTTCAGATTTGCCCTGTAGTCAGGGACAAGGCTTTGCCAATCAAGCAAGGCAGTAATAGGGAATCCAGACATAGCATCATTTCATTATCTAAGGTACTGCGAATGGAACAGAATACTGTGCAATCATAAATGAACATCCTACTGCTAACTTTAGGACTTGCATGAAGCAGATGAGAGCTAAGAAACTCATGCAAAAATCTGCTGGGACCGAAATGATTGGCATCATTTTGTGGATAAGTTTGACTGCAGCCAGTGGAAAGTACTCTCTCCTCAGCCCCTGATTTGCAGTCATTTTTATCCTGATGTCACTCTGGGTCAAATGAGGCCCTAACATCAAGGCCACTTTCTCAAGTCACCTCTGGAATTGCTTGGACCAAGGCTATAACGATGTGTGTAGATGAGTTGGCATGGCAGAACTCAAACTGAATATTAATTAATAAATTATCAGTAAGTGTCACCTTTGATCATTTTGCTGATGATTGAGACCATGGTGTGTGAATGATGGGAGTGAAGTTATCCTGCTTTTCTTCAGGAACAGGACACAACTGGACAATTTTCCATATTGTTGATTTTATGATGGTTTTCTGGTTGTAATGGAACAAAATGGCTGGTGGTTCAGCAAGTTCTGGAGAGTAAGTCTTCTCCATCATAGCCAGGATGGTGGCAGCGTCCTTTGCCTTTGCTGTACCCAGTGCACTCAGCTGTTTCTTTGATTCACAATGAGTGTATCCACCTTACTGAAGAATGTCTTCAGTGAAAGTGAAGGCCTCAGAAGATCCATGGTGATTCATTCACTCAGCTTCTAAGTGAAGACGGCTGAAAATGTCTTTTGCATTGACGTGCTAATCTCACACCATTGAAAATGAGGCATTTATGAACACACTCCTCCTCCTGACTTTAGTCATTCACCTGATTATGTCTACACCAACAGTGGCAGCCAGTGCACAACATTTATAAGCACTAAGCTTTGGAAATTCCTGCCAGAACCTTTCTATTCCTCCAGCACTCTCCCCTCAAATTTTTGACTAATCTTTTGGTCACCTGTTCCAATAGATCTCCTTATGTTGAGTACGAACAAATTTTGTCTAATCAAGCTCCTGTGAAGTACTCTGTAACATATTGCTGAAGTAAAGGTGTTACATAAATCCAAGGTATTTTTCAAATCAACTACCTTAACACATCTCGGTACCTTCACAAAGCTCAATGCCAATAACTGTTGCGATCTCTTCTCACTGGTTACCCTTCATTATAGTAGCTTAGAATCACTCATGTTTACAACGACAAGCTGTTGCTCTTATAAGTTGCACAAATGGGGAACTGAGAGTTTGAGGGGTGTGGTAAGTGAAGGTTAATCTATCAAACATGAAGAGGCTTGTTAGGTTCAATCAAGTTTTCCAGTCTCTCAAATTGACAGTGATTTTGTATGGCAGGCAAGTAATGTGCCAGAGGTAAGATATGTACTCATTAAACTTTAACAACACTTCTGGCTTTCAGGCAGGAATTTATTTTCCCAAGTTTCTGCTCACAGTCTAGGTTTCTCACACTTGGCTCAGCGAGTACCCGCCTTGTCTCTGGGGTCAGAAGGTTATGGGTTCAAAACCTATTATGACTTGACCACATAATTGAGGCTGCATCACCAGTATGGTGCTGAGGGAATGTTATGTAACATTGCTGCTGTTGAGTAGAGATGCAGTGGACAGGACAGCCAAAGTCTACCAGAGTACATTAAAAACTAGGAGTGGGTCTTTATGCAATGTTGGAATCACTAGAGAGGCCCGCATTTTTTGTTGGCCATCCTTAATTTCCCTTGAACTAAGTAGCTTGCTGGCCCATTTCAGAAGACAGTTATGGGTCAGCCATACTGCGTTGGGTCTGGACTCATACACAGGGGAGATCAAGTAAGGATGCCAGATGTCCTTCCATAAAGGACATTTGAGAATCAGATGGGTTTTTACAACAATCAAGATAACTATTGTTGTTACCTTTACGAAGACTGGGTATATTTCAGATTTAGTAACTGAACTTGAGTTCCAACAGCTGCCATGCTGAAATCTGAACCAGTGTCTCCTGAATATCTGAAGAAATGTCACTGGACTCAAAACATAATCTAACTCTGCACATGCTGCCAGACCTGTTGATTTTCTCCAGAATTTCTACTTTGTTGTCAAGAAGCCTGGGCCTTGGGATTACTAGTGCAGGAACACTGCCAGTGCGCTGCCGCCTTCCAAATAAATTCACAGCTGATCATCTATCTTAACTCCATTTTCCACTTTCTTTCACAGTCTGAAAACAAGGTGACAGATGTCCAGGACAGAAACGAGAAAAAAAATTATTCTTAAATGGTTGTTCATTTTTGGATTCTCTACCTCACAGAGGTACAGATGCTCAACCATTAAGTTCAAAGGTAGAGTTCTGGAAATTAAGGGACACAGGAACAGGAAAGGAAGTTGGAGCTGAGATAAACATCGGCCATGGTCTTGTTGAATAGCAAACTCAGCTTGAAGTACAATGCCAGATCCTACCTTATGTTGTTACATATCCTCACATTAAAGGTTGATTGAGTAGTTGGTTCGCTGGCTACATGAACAAACGTCACAAGAACTAACAAGTGCTTGTGCAGAATGTCTAGAATGGAATAACGACTCAAAGCATTAATGCACACGCAACAAATGGTAGCAACAAATTTGAACATGGAACCTTGACTTGATTAAATAAATATTGTTAACCAGGCTTTTCCTGGTATTTCAGTCCTCAAAACTGCACAAGAATTAAAATACGATAATATTCTAATACATTGATATATAAAAATCATAGGAAGAGAATGGGAATATATAACAGCATAAACATATACCATCTTCACAGAAAATACAAAAATGGGGCCCTTCCTGCCTGTTCCCATGCTTGAGGTTAACAGCAAAGATCCTGTGGCAGTACTTTGAAGAACAGCCCCTCAATCATCAAAGCCCCCAGAATACTATCATCCAATTGCCCCACACAGCCTCAGACTAAACACCGCTTCAAAATCATTCAAGATCTTTCTCAGTGTAACAAGTTTTTCATGAATCCAAGGTATCATCCTCAAACACTTCCGCCAACTCCAAGTAGACATCACACCAGGAACATCATCCTCTCCACACCTATCTCTGCCTCCGCAAAGACCATCCCTTTCGCCACTCCATAGTCCACGCCACACTGCCCACCAACCACTCCAACCCGCCCCATACCTTCCCCGTAACCGTAAAAGATGCAACACCTGCCCACACGCCACTTCCCTCATCTCCATCAGGACCCTAAACAGCCCTTCCAGGTAAGACAGATCTTCACCAGAATCTCCTCTAACCTAGTCTATTGCATCTGGTGCTCCCGATGTGGTCTTCTCTACACCAATGAGACCAAATGTAGACTAGGTGACCGTTTCGCCAAGCATCTTCGCCTGGCCTATAACAGCCAGCCTAACCTCCCAATTACCGCCCATTTCGACTCCCTCCTCCGTCAACATGTCTATCCTCAGTCTCCTCCAGTGTTGCAGCGACTCAGAACACAAATTTGAGGAACGACACCTTATCTTCCACCTGGGCACCCTATAGCCCGGAGGATTCAACACTGAGTTCTCCAATTTCAAATAACCTTCCCACCCGCTCCAGGGCTCCCCTTCCAGCCCCACCTCTTCCTTTCCATTCCATTTTCTGACCCTCCCCTCCAGCCATCAAACCAGATTCATCCCTCCCATTGACCCACCAGGCCATACCTACTACCAGTGTCCACCTAACACCACCAATCTGCTATTCCCCCCTAGATGACAAGGTGTGGAGCTGGATGAACACAGCAGGCCAAGCAGCATCATAGGAGCAGGAAAGCTTGACGTTTCGGGCCTAGACCCATTTCTGATGAA
>JAHRHZ010000249.1:1608866-1639413 GCA_024137785.1 Ginglymostoma cirratum
GGTCTAGGCCCGAAACGTCAAGCTTTCCTGCTCCTATGATGCTGCTTGGCCTGCTGTGTTCATCCAGCTCCACACCTTGTTATCTCGGATTCTCCAGTATCTGCAATTCCTATTATCTCTGCTATTCCCCCCTCCCTTCTCTCTTTATCTGAAGCTCCCCTTACCCCTACATGCAGTCCTGAAGAAGGGTAATACCCAAAACATTGACTTCTCCTTTCCTCCAGATACTGCCTGGTTTGCTGTGTTCTTCCAGCCTTCTGTTTGTCTACCTTGGATTACAGCATCCGCAGTTTTTTTGTCTCTTATCATGGTGAAAATTTGGCAGGCCATTTTTATGTAGCTAGCTCCCACAAACAACATTGCGATAATGTCCATGCACAAATATTAGTCAGTACAATTGTAGATTTCCCTTTGCATAATTGTCTTCCACCAATCATAATTGGATGTGGCAGGATTCGAGTGCTCAGGTCTGATCCATCAGTTGTGAGATTGCCTAGCTCTGCCAATCATTTGCTGTTTATGTCATTTGGCATGCAAGTAGTTCTGTTTGGTAGCTTCATCAGGTTGACACCTCATTTTTAGGTATGTCCGGTGCTGCTCCTGTCATGCCCTCCTGTACTCTCCATTGAACCAAGGTTGATCCCCTAGCTTGATAGTAATGGTTGCGTGGGGGATATGCCAGGCAATGAGGTTACAGATTGTGTCGGAGTACAATTCTGCTGCTGTTGATGGCCCACAGCGCCTCATGGATGCCCAGTCTTGAGTTGCTAGATCTGTTCAAAGTCTGTCCCATTTAGCACAGTGATAGTGCCACACAACACGCTGGAGGATATTCTCAATGCAAAGGCAGGACTTCGTATCCACAAGTTCTGTGTGATGATCACTCTTTCAAATACTGTCACGGACAGATGCATCTGCAGCTGGCAGATTGATGAGGATGAGGTCAAGTACATTTTTCGCTCTTGTTGCTTCTCTCACCACCTGTGTGCATCTAGTCTAGCAGCTATGTCCTTTAGGAAATGACCAGCTTGATCAGTATGCTGCTACTGAGCCACTCGAGGTGTTGGACGTTGAAATCCCCCATCAAGAGTATATTTTGTGCCCTTGCCATCCTCAGTGCTTCCTCCAAATGTTGTTCAATGTGGGGGAGCACTAATTCATCAGCCAAGAGAGGAAAATAATGTGGTAGTCAGCAGGAGGTTTCCTTGTCCATGTTTAACCTGAAGCCATGAGACTTGACGGGGTCTGGAGTTAATGTTGAGGACTCCCAGGGCAACTCCCTCCCGACTGTATGCCACTGTGTCACCACGGCTGCTGGATCTGTCCTGCAAATGAGACAGGAGTGGTGATGGTGGTCTAGGACATCGTAAGGTACAATTCCGCAAGTATGACTTTGCAGGGTCGGCAGGACTGTTTCATCTCTAATGCTGTTTAATGTTTAACATTCACCTGAGAAGGCAGGAGAGGCTTTGATTCAATGTCTTATCCAAAAGATCGCATTCCAGGCAGAGCAGAACACACTCAGTGCCTTAGATTTTGTGCTCAATTCTCTGGAGTGGGACTTGAGCACCAAATTAAGATTCACAGGCAAAAATGCCACCCAATTAGTCAGGCTCATCAGCAGAGCCAGACTCCAGAGTGCCACCAAAAGATCAAAACATAAGTCAGGAGACACCAGTAAAGCAACACTCATTCTTTGGAACTGATATATTGAAGGCATATCGAACTGAAAACATTTCTCTCTCTACATGCTGCCAGACCTGCTGAGTTTCTCTAACTCTTTCTGATAGTATTTCAGATTTCCAGCATCCACAGTATTTTGCTGTTGTTTTGGAGGAACAGAAATGAGGGATTTCAGATTTCTGAGATCCTCAGGAGGAGGACCACAGTGCACGGGGTCTGGATATTAATGAAAAGATAATACGTGCAGAAAGAAGCATGTTTGAAACACACATTAACAGTTTAGATGCAGATCCCTTATAGGAATGGTTTTGTTGAAGCGTCAACACTCAAAATGATATGTTTTTCTCTCTGGATTTGTAGATGCTGATAGACAAGACTGGGCATTTTTAGATTTCCTATTTAGATTAAGTGTTTACCACTTTGTCTATCCCATGTTCAGAGCAGTGTTTGCCTTATCCTTCACTGCCACCTGCAGGTGCTGGCAACAAATGCAATATTTTGCAATATCTTGCAATATCATATATATATTTAAAAAGTGCAATTAATGCAAATATTCAAAGTGTCTGTCAGTTAGTATCCATGTAGAAATCAGCAGAGTCAGCTGACTTTTCACCAGAACCACCAAACGTTTGAGATGTAACAGGTATTTTAACTAATATAGAGGCAGGAAAAGACAGCTAAAATAGGGTCAAGTACTCAATCTCGAACAGGCAGTATCACAGAATCAAAGAATTATTGCAGTGCAGAAGAAGGCCATTCAGCCCATCGTATCCACACAGCTCCACAAATGAGAATTTTGGTAGAGTTCATTCTTCTAACTTTTCTCCAGACCCTGCACATTGGTTCTATTCAAGTCATCCCAAAAACCCTCCTGAATTCCTCAATTGAAACTGCCTCAACCACACTTCCAGACAGTGTTTTCCAGATCTGAACCACTGCTGCATGAGTAAGTTTTTTCTCATACCGCATTTGTTTCTTTTGCAATTCACTTTGAATCCAAATCAGTCCATCTCGTCCTGATTTTGAAAACTTCTGTTCAATCTTCTTGTAGGCTTCTTATCCCGCAGAAAAAACAGCCAGCCCCTCAAATCTGTTTTCATAACTGAAGTTTTTCATCCCTGAAAACATTCTTGTAAATCTCTTCTACTGTTTATGGCTTTCATTTCCTTTCTAAAGCATGACACCTAGAACTCCAAATAATATTCCAGCCAAGGTCTAGTTAGTGTCTTATGCAAGTTCAACATAACCTCCCCACTCTTATACTCTATGTTCCTCTTAACACAGTCCAGGATATTGTAAGCTTTATGGCAGAAGGGGCAACATATGCAAATAAAGTAAGTTTGGGGATAAAAGGTGTATCAGCCAGCATAAGTGAGGGAAAATGTGGGCTTGAGGGTGATCTGCAACATTAACATCTCCATTACATTTTCCAAATGGTGCAATGCATCTAACACACAAGCATTCCAAAGTGAGCAGACTCCATTCTGTGGATGTTATGGATACAGCTAGATCCCACATCCAGCAACAGTATGAACAATCAGCTAATCTGCTTGATCAAGAGAAGTACATAAGTGAGCTTTCAGCTCTTTGAATTGTGCCAAAAATAGTTATTAAACAGGTGGGCAGGACATCTTTTAAGCCATCATCTGAGAACGCACTGATACAATATCATACTTAAATGTCAGCTTAATCTCACTCTGAGGCCCGAGGATAAATTTTGAAATCTCACATTTTCTTCAGCCTGTGCAGGCCACATTTTGTGGAATCTATTTTTTTCTTGGTGTCATTCCAAGACAGAACACACCAAAGTTGTATATTGTGTCCTCTCCCTGATCCTCTTGCTCCACATACCAGCACAAATCATTTTAAAAGCAAACTGCAGTCTCTCAGTGTAATAAGTTTTCACCATCTGCTCCTCAGACCTGTAGAACAAATTGCCAAGTTTAACAACGTCACTTCAGGGAGTGTACTTCAGCTGTACACAATGCTGTGACACGGATAATACTAGAGCCGAGACACACATCTAAGTGTGGACTTGAGGATGTAATGTCCTACACAGTACACTCCCTCCACAGTCTTGTGAATATTTCAGTTGCATTGAGAGTCGAGAAGAGCTAGAAGCATTATCCTTCAAGCAGATAGGGCAAAGGGAAAATTTATGTTTTCAAAACTGTGAGAAGTTATGTCAGATACTAAGGGAAAAATCAGTGTCTACTGGCTGATGTGTTGGTAACAAGACTACACAGATTTAAATTAACAAGCTATTTCGTTTACTTAGCATTTGATTACAATCAGCATTAGTTTAAGGTAGGAGTGAAAGCAATTTCAACAACAACTTTCAAAAGGGAATTGAACACATATTTGTGAAGGAAGCATTTATAGGGAAGGGCTTAACTCTTTCAAAAAGCCACCACAGTGGGCAAAGTGGCCTCTGTCAGGTGAAGAGAAGGTAACTCTGAGTAGAGTAGGTAATTAGTTATAGTCTACAAAGAACCATTACAATCTTTCTTCATTCCATCTCTAGAAACCAGTCACCTTTGGGAACATGGCGTGTATCATTTTAGTATTAAACTCAATTAAAATCAACTTACTCAGGCGATTCAGCTAGATGAAGCAAGGTGCTGAATGTATTAGCTGTTTTACCACTTATATGCCAGTCTATTCCCATGTTACAGGCAACCCTTGACCTTGCCTGACCAGGATTAGTCTAAGCCATTTAATGTCCAAAGTGCCCAACACAAAATCCAGCAAAATGTAAAATCCAGCATTGCCTGAGTTTTCCAGTTTTGAGACAATGTACCAGCTAAGATCCTGGAACTCCCTTCCTAACAGCACTGTGGGTGTGCATGCAGCACATGAACTGCACTGGTTCAAGGCACTGGCTTACCAATCACTTCTCAAGGACAACTATGAGGCCCAGCCAGCAATCCTCACATCCAATGCATGAATTCAAAAAAAGTTTTAGGAGCGTCAGTCTGCTAGTATTGGGCAAGGTAAAGAGGACTTGAACTACCATAGCTACCAGAAAGACTGAACACACTGTAAGGTCATTTTGTATCACAGTTTGACCATCCAGCCAACAGAATTAATCAAATCACATGACTTGAAAGGGTTCAGAAACAATTTACAAGGATATTGCCAGGGTTGAGCTATGAGGGTTCAGCTATGAGGAGAGGCTGAGTAGACTGGGGCGATTTCCCATGGAGTGTCGTTGGCTGAGGGGTGACCTGATAGAGGTTTATAAAATCATGAGGGGCATGGATAGTGTGAATAGACAATGACTTTTCCCCAAGGTGAGCGAGTCCAAAACTGGAGGGCATAGGTTTAAGGTTAGAGGGGAAAGGTTTAAAAGGGACCTAAGAGGCAACTTTTTCACGCAGAGGCTGGTGCATCTATGGAATAAGCTGCGAGAGGAAGTGGTGGAGGCTGGTACAATTACAACATTTAAAAGGCATCCGGATGGGAGCATGAATATAGAACATAGAACACAGAACAGTACAGCACAGTACAGGCCCTTCGGCCCACGATGTTGTGCCGATCTATTATCCTACTAAGATCAATCTACACTGCATATCCGAGATAAAAGGTATTGCAGATGCTGGAGAATCCAAGATAACAAGGCGTGGGGCTGGATGAACACAGCAGGCCAAGCAGCATCATAGGAGCAGGAAAACTTGACGTTTCGGGCCTAGACCCTTCATCAGAAAAATCATATACACTGCATATCCCACATTTTACTATCCTCCATGTGCCTATCTAAGAGTCTCTTAAAAGTCTCTAATGTATCTGACTCCACTACCACTGCCAGCAGCACATTCCATATGCCCACCACTCTCTGTGTGAAGAACCTACCTCTGACATCTCCCCTATACCTTCCTTAAAATTATGCCCCCTCGTAATAGTCACTTCCACCCTGGGAAAAAGTCTCTGACTATCCACTCTACCTATGCCTCTCATCATCTTGTATACCTCTATCAAGTCACCTCTCATCCTTCTTCGCTCCAATGAAAAAACCCCTAGCTCCCTCAACCTTTCCTCATAAGACCTCCCCGCCAGTTGAGGCAACATCCTAGTAAATCTCCTCTGCACCCTCTCTAAAGCTTCCACATCCTTCCTATAATGACGTGACCAGAACTGAACACAATATTCCAAGTGTGGCCTAACCAGAGTTTAATAGAGCTGCAGCATAACCTCACAGCTCTTAAACTCAATTCCCCTGCCAATGAAAGCCAACACACCATACGTCGTCTTAACAATCCTATCAACTTGGGTCGCAACTTTGAGGGATCTATGGATGTGGACCCCAAGATCCCTCTGTTCCTCCACACTGCTGAGAATCCTGCCATTAACCCTGTATTCTGCATTCAAATTCGACCTTCCATAATGAATCACTTCACACTTTTCTGGGTTGAATTCAATCTGCCACTTCTTTGCCCAGCTCTGCATCCTGTCAATGTCCTGTTGCAACCTACAACAGCCCTCCACGCTGTCCACAACTCCACCAACCTTCATGTCATCGGCAAACTTACTAACCCACCCTTCCATTTCCTCATCCAAGTCATTTATAAAGATCACAAACAGCAGAGGTCCCAGAACAGATCCCAGTGGCACACCACTGGTCACCGAGCTCCAGGCTGAATAGTTTCCATCTACTATCACCCTCTGTCTTCTATTGGACAGCCAGTTTTGTATCCAGACAGCCAGATTTCCCTGAATCCCATACCTCCCTACTTTCTGAATGTGCCTACCATGTAGAATCTTATCAAATGAACAGGAAGGGTTTCGATGGATATGGTCCAAATGCTGGTAAATGGGACTAGATTGATTTACGATATCCGGTTGGCATGGACGAGGTGGACCGAAGGGTCTGTTTCCATGCTGTATAGCTCTATGACTCTACGGCTCAATGAGGACCTGTTTTCACCGATAACCGTTAGGAATTCAAATGTGCTCCCCAAAAGTTTGTGGAAACAGATTCAATAGTAGATTTCAAAGAGCAGACGGATAAAAAAAATTGAGAATAAATTTGCAAGAATATGGAAAACAGAGCTTGGGAAGTGCCACTAATTCATTATTCCCATTCGATTTCCCACACACAAAGCCACGTTGACAATCCCTAATCAAGCCTTGCCTTTCCGAAGGCTTGTAAATCCTGTCCCCAGAATCCTCTCCAATAACTTAACTACCACTGAAGTAAGGCTCACCGCCTATAACTCCCTGGCTTTTTCTTACAGCCGGTCTTAAATAATGGCACTACATTAGCCAACTTCCAGTCTTCCAGCACCTCATCCCTTACTGTCAATGATACAAATATCTCAGCAAGGGCCCAGCAATCTCTTTGCTAGCTTCTCACAAATTTCTGGGAAATACCCAATCGGGTCCCAAGGATTTATCTACCTTTAATTTTATGATTTTTAAGACCTCCAGCACTTCCTCCCCCATAACATGAACAACTTTCAAGACATCACTATTTATTCCCCAAATGTCCTAGCTTCCACGTCATTTTCCACAGTAAATACTACCATGAAACATTTAGTATCTCACCCATCATTTGTGATTCCATACATAGAGGTCACGTTATTTTTAATAGGCCTTATTCTCTCCCTAGATACCCTTTTGCCCTTAATGTACTTATAGAATCACTTTGAAGTAGGCATTTGGAATGCTTGCCTTTATTGGTCAGTGCATTGAATATATGAGTTGGGAGCTCATGTCCGCTTTTTGCCCTTCTAATTTCCTCCTTAAGTATACACCTATAGCTTTATACTCCTCTAGGGACTCATTCGATCCCAGCTGTCTATACCTCACATACGCCTCGTCCTTTTTCTTGACCACTGCCTCGATTTCTCAAGTCCATCATTCCCTACACGTACTTTGTTCTTCACAGTAACAGGAACATATTGTCTCTAAAATCTCGTTATCTCATTTTTAAACGCCTCCCAGTTCCCAACGATCCCTTTACCAGTGAATGGCCTTCCCGCAATCAACTTTTGAAAGCTCCTGTCTAATATCATCAAAATTAGCCTTACTTCGATTTAGGACTTTAACTTTTTGATCAGATCTATCCTCTTCTAAATCTCAAATGTTGCTTCCTGACAGGGTATTAGTCAGTCCCACTTCTTCATTCTCTCCCAGTAGTCCTGCAGGAATATTTCCCTTCAGCACCAATCCAATTTCCTTTAGAAAAACTGAACTTCTCACTTCCACTAACATCATTTTAATTTCTTTATTCATTCATGAGATATGAGCATCACTGGCTCAGCCAGCATTTGTAATTTCCTTCCTAAAAGGAGATGTGTGAACCAGATGGGTTTTTATGACAATCGACAGTGGTTACATGATCACCATTAAGTTAACTTTTAATTCCACCTTTTTTTATTGAATTCAAATTTCACCACCTGCCTGGGATCCTTTCTTTGTTATCACCACGCACTGCTTAAAAATCACCTTCTCCATGTCATACATGCATCTTGCACCAAAAATCTTTTAGCTGTATTCCCTAGTCCTGGATCATCAGCTAGTGGAAACAGCTTTGATTTAACTGCCTTGCCCAAAGTCAGTCATGCATCTGTTACATTGTTTTACACTCATTCACAGGATGTGGGTGTCACCGGCTGGGCCATCATTTATTACCCATAATCAATCGCCTAGATGGCAGTTAAGTGTCAACCATGTTGTTGTGGGTCTGGAGTAACATGTACGCTGGCCCAGATAAGGATGACGGTTTCCTCCTCTAAAGGACATCAGTGAACCAGTTGGATTTTTCCGCAACAATCGTCAATAGTTTTGTGGTCATCATTAGACTCTTAACTTCAGTCAGTTATTGAATTCAATTTCCAAAATTTACGATGGCAAGATTCAAACCCAGGTCTCCAGGGCATTATGAAGGTCTGTGATTATTAGATTAATAGTCTAGTGATAATACCTAAATATCTTCTCAATCTTCTTTGCTCCAAGGAAAACAATCTTAACTTCTCTGACCAGACCTTATATTGCCACCCTTCATTTTGAGAGAAATTGAACATAACAGTAACAATGTTATGCCTCAGTTATACAAGACATTGGTGGGACCACATCTTGAATACTGAATGCAGTTGTAGTCTTCTTATTTAAAGAAGGATGTAAAAATGTTGGAGGTAGTTCAGCAGAGGTTTACCAGGTTGATACCTGCAATGAGTGGGTTAACTTTGGAGGCAAAGTTGAACAGACTTCGCTGATGTTTCGAAGTGTGCAGATTATTTGGCTGAAATTTATAGGATCCTGAATGGTCTTGACAAGGTGGATGTGGAAAGAATGTTTCCTCTTGTGGGGGAGTCCAGAACGAGGGGACACTGTACAAAAATTAGAGGTCATACACGCAGGACAGATGAGAAAAAATACTTTCTCTCAGAAGGCTGTGATATTTTGGAACTCTCCTCATAAAATGGAGGAGGCAGAGGAAGCAAGGTCATTGAATATTTTAAAGCTGGAGGTAGATGGATTCATGCCATATAAGGCAATCATAGGTGCGAATGTGGAATTCCAAGTATGAACAGACCGGTCTTGATCTTATTTAATAGCAGCGCAGACTCAAGGGACTGACCTGGCTGCTTCTGCTCCGAATTAAAATGTTCATATTACTCTGCTACTGGTAGTTGTGCCTTCAGTTACCTTGACTCTGAAATTTCCTCCTAAAACCTCTTCACTTCTCTCTCCGCCCCTGCTCAAAAACCTCTCTCTTTGATCAAGCTTTTGGTCACCTGTTTTTGATGATGTCCTTTCATAGATTAGTTTCATAACATACCCATAAAGTTAAGCTATCTGTTGAGATGGTCTTTCACTGAAACACATGCATGCAATGCTGTAGATTTAGTTTTAACAATGAAGCAGCGTATATTAGGCAAAATAAATGAAGATGAAAAAAACCAATCTTTTGAAATAAATGATTAAATACAACCGCATTTACCCCAACATCATCACATTACAATACTCAAATACCAAAGCGCATTCCCTTCCTTATCACATCTCTATTGTTTCTACAGTTATTAACTGTTCCTTTCAATTCCTGGTCTTGAGAGTTCGATGACCTCTTCCTTGAGTACCTCAAGGAATTTGATAACCTCTTCACTGAATTAATCTTTCCCAGCTTCAAGTAACCCCTTCAGGGTTCTAACCAAATACTTCTGATCTGGAAATCTCAATACAGACCCTTAAGATGAAGTAACCTATTTCCTAATCGTTCTGAACTACCACGTTCTTTAGCAGAACTGTTTCATACATCTAATTTCCACCAGGAACTCTGTGAACTGAACACAAATGTTTCCAAACTATGGCTTTTTGCCTCCAGCAAAAATAAAATCTTGTTCCTTCTAAACTGAAAGCAAGCTAATATTTGTTTACACTGTACACTCCTAAAACTCTCAAAATACAAACAAATGCCGATTATCACCTCAGGGGCTTCTTCTCTCATACTTATGTAAAACAACCTTGTGGTTCTAGAAATACTGACAAGTTCATCATTAAACCCACTCACACCACAGACCAAAACCCTATGCTACTTTTTCAAAATTCAAACTCAAAAATAAATCATATTTTAATGTGTTAAACACACAACTTGCATTACACAGAGTCAGCAGGCTGCTATGATCACATAAACCACAAATTGCAGAGTGGCCTTATGATTTCTCTAAATCTCACCTACATTCTGTAATTAATGCTACATGATTAACCATTATCCAGTAACAGGGTTTCTAC
Source organism: Ginglymostoma cirratum (assembly GCA_024137785.1). Lineage (NCBI taxonomy): Eukaryota > Metazoa > Chordata > Chondrichthyes > Orectolobiformes > Ginglymostomatidae > Ginglymostoma > Ginglymostoma cirratum. The sequence continues at coordinate 1,619,283 of JAHRHZ010000249.1, forward strand.
AGCAAAAATGGAAAGAATTAGAAATTATATTTCTCTCCTCATTGTTTGGGAGTCATAGAAATGTACAGCACAGAAAGAGGCCATTCAGTCCAACTCAACCATGCTGACCAGATACGCTATATTATCCAATCCTATTTGCCAGCATTTGGCCCATATCCTTCTGAACCCTTCCTATTCATATACCCTTCCAAGTGCCTTCTAAATGTTGCAATTGTACCAGCCTCCACCACCTCCTCTGGCAGCTCATTCCATATGCGCACCATACACTGCGTGAAAACCATACTCTTCATTGGCAATGGAGTTCTTCATTAGCAAAACCACACATTTCATAGAGTAGGTATAATTCATTTCTTTTTTGCTGTAGTTGGTGGCTCCTCCTCTGACATGCTTTTCCTTAATTCAGGGGCTCTACTAGACTGGGCCTTTTCTCACACCTGGAATCATCAGGGAGGAAATGACCTAGTGATATTATCACCGGGCTATTAATCCAGAGACCCGGATAACATTCTGGGGACCTGGATTCAAATCCCACCTTGGCAGATGGTGGAATCTGAATTCAATAAAGTATCTGGAATTAAGAATCAAATGATGACTGTGAATCTATTACCGATTGTCGGAAAACCCCACATGGTTCACTAATGTCCTTTAGGGAAGGAAACTGCCATCCTTACCTGGACTGGCCTACATGTGACTCATGGTCTGGCCTACATTTGACTCCAGACCCACAGCAATGTGGTTGATTCTGATCTGAATAGTATTTTTATTTCCTTTATTCATTAACAGAATGAGGGAGTCACTGGCTGGGCAGCATTTATTGCCCAGAGGGCAGTTCACAGTCAACCACATTGCTGTGGGTCTGGAGTCACATGTAGGCCAGACCAGGTAAGGATGGCAGTTTCCTTCTCTAAAGGACATACGCAAACCAGGTGGATTTTTCCAACAATCAACAATGGATTCATGGTCATCATTAGATCCTTAATTCCACACAGTTTTATTGAATTCAAATTCCACCATCTGCCGTGGCAGGATTCGAACCCAGGTCCCCGGGACATTATCTGGGTCTTTGGATTAACAGTCCGGCAATAACACCACTAGGCCATCACCTTCCCCCCACCATCGCAACCAGTGTTCTGCAATAAAGAATTCCATTTCAACTCATTCTTGCAGAGAAGTTCTTAAACTCAGAACTCAAACACCTCCCTCCTCTAGTCTACAACACACAGGACCATAGAATGTATAAGGAAAGCATTGGACACATTGTACTTTACCCAATTAGTCCCCACTTGCCTGCTTATTCCAGACAACCTTACAACTTTCCCCATTCAAGGAAAATTAAAGAGCTCTTTACAATCCTAGCTTTGGAGCAGTCTTTGGATCTATAAAGTTCAGTCTTAAATTTTATTGTCCCATAACCCACTAAGAAGCGCTTTAGGCATTTTACTATGTTAAAGATGTTTCCTAAAGTTATGGTTGAAACTGCTTCTACCACCTTTTCAGACAGTGACTTCAAATCAGCAATACTTTTTGTGTAAGTGAAATCTCTTCATCTCTCTTCTGGCTTTTGTACTGACTACCCCTGTATAATAAATCTGTCTCCTCGGTTCCGAACTCTCCCACCACTGAAAACATTATTCCCTTATTCACACTATCAAAACCCTTCATAATTTTGACCACCTCCATCATGTTTTGTTTTCTCTGGTCTGAAGTAAAAATGTCCCAGTACATTATATCCCTATTTAATTTATCTCTCATTGTGCTCTATTTTGACTTTGGTCATGTCCAGCACTATGGACCTTGGCACTTCATCTAGATATTGCTGCTGAAACAAAGAAATGCATTCAGAGGCCCCAGAGCAATATTTAGCTCCTTGCATAGGTCTCTACGATGCAACATCCATCAGATTCCAATACACCGAAAATCATTTTTCCAGATGTTGGATAATGAAAAGCACTTGGGTTTTGGAAAATGTATTGTGCGCAGAATTTCCAGCTAATCAACTGCAAATTTCGCTACAAACCCACCACGCCGATGTCAAAAATTAGCTTAAAGCTGAACAGCCATGAAATGAATCAAGTGTTCGAAAGAGGGAAAGAGGCGGTGACTCTGTACTTTCAGAAGACTATGGGACATTAATAAAACAACAACGTGCGTTATACAGTGCAATTAGCATAGCAAAACCAACCTCTCTAGGAGCACTGGTGAACAAAATTTGTCACCAAGCTATAAAGTGAAGTAGGTTTAAGTGGCAACTTACAATTACAAAGAGAAAGAATAAAACAAGAAGAAACAATCGTCTGCAAACTAAATATTCAAACTATGACATGAAACTGGTGAAGACTGTCTTCACCAACATATGGGGACAGGTGCAAGGATCCAACCAAGTCACCCTTAACATCAAGGTAATATGAAACTGAGTGTGGCACCAATCAATTCAAATAAAACTGAAGTTAGTGGATCAGGAAGAAAACTTCAATGACTGCAATATGAAGTGTCTGCAGCACTTCACCAAGATATCTTTAGTACCACATTCCCAACCTGGGAGCTCCACCACCTGGAAAGTTGAGAACAGAAAATGCATAGAAACACCTTCAACTCAAAACTTTGGAAAATAGTCACACATCATTCTTCCTTCACCGTGACAGGAATAGACACACAGAATGCTAAAAGAATTGTGAAATATCTTCAACACATGGAATGGTTAAAGATGACAGTCCATCAACCCTTTCTGAAGGGTAAATGTGGATAGGCGACAAACTACTGGACCCGTCAGCAACTCGCATATCCTGAGAATAATAAAACAAAAATTTCCACCTTTGCCCGCTGATTGCAATCACCCAGCTTTAGCTACAGCATTTTTGTGTTTGCAATTCACTATAATTTATTATTTAATTAATTGACTTTGAACCACTGCAACACCAGCTAGTCACACAATGATGAGTCTTGCACAGATGAGGCATGTTCTATTTTTATACTCTTTTGAACTTCAAAGATCAGCAAAAATAAATTCCTGGACTAAATAATTCAAAACCATTTGATCAGCCTGCCCTACATTACCCAACATGCTTCACATCTCTGAAGTCATGAATCCCACTTGACTCAGAGGTTAGATTTCCTGCAAACCTTCATATCCTACCACAAATCCTCGTGGAAAATGTTCTATTTTTATCCTCTTGGATGCACTCTCTGCTTCTACTTCACCCTCATTTAATTGTAATTAGAACTCCACAAACACATTGCTGTGCAAGGAAACCTGTAAGTGCATAACGTAGGTAAAGCTGAAGGTGAATTGGACACCTCTGATAACCAGTGTTTACAGTCACCAGACAATCTAAGTCAAGGTTGCAATTTACCTTTTAGTCTTCAGTTGCTCCCGTAATTTACTGTACATCTCCAGTACTGAAAGAAAAAGATACAGGTCAGACATTGAAACAAATAGTTTGCCGTGCAATTATTTGGTTATTATGAGATCCCACTTTCTTTCATTACTCCTTTCATTAACTGTTTGAATACTTACACTTTTATTTCACTTTAACACTAAATGTCGTACAGATGAAAGAAAAGACATACTGTCAGAGGTTTTCATCTTGCACGCATCAGAACAGATATGCAAAAATAACGAATATATATGACTTTTATTACACTTATGTTTTATTCCTCCAGTCAGTGGATGTCAAAACAAACAGATGTCAATCACCATACCCAAGGGCTTCCAAGATTCTTTTTTCTGTTCATTCCTAGAACATGGGCTTTGCTGGCTAGGCCAGCATTTATTGCCCATACCTAATTTAATCAGATTTTGTTCTCCCCAACCTGAAATTGTCTGATCTTAAACAAATGCAGAGCATAAAATCTGAAACCATGTTATGAAGAAACTCTAACTTGCGCCTTCACGCCAAGTGTGTCCATCGACTTTGCTAAAACCACCAGCTACTCATGCATTGCAGTGAGAGGTTTCCTCTGTTGTTTATTTCATTACAACTACCCTCCAGGAGACAACCTTGGCTCATGGACAGAACTCGAGTAAAATGGAAAAAGTCCAAGCTCCCAGTGAAGATCTGTCTCTCTCAGCTGTAATGAGGAGTCAGGTTCATTTACCAGTTGTCAAGATGATGGTGCAGGTTGAGAATCAATTACCAAATGTGTAATCAATTGACAGCTCAGTCTTAAATTCTCATTCCCAACATCCCATTTCATAACCAACTCAATTCCAAGAAAGTGAAGTTTACTTGCCTGCCCAAGGAAGATTAATTTGGCAACAGTGGCGTTTAGCGGGTGGGTTATCTCTATAACTATATTCCCAAAGAAAAAGGTTAAAGGTACCTCATAAACACAATCTGAAACTAGTTCTGTATCACAGAACAAAGATGCTCACACTTACAACTAAGTAATTATCAGGGTTTATTTGAACACTAAAAAAAAAGCAATTATCAAGACTTCCAATCACCACTGAAGTGATTCCAAACATATTTATAAAGAGCCAAACAAAGGCTTTCAAATAGAAATTTGTTTCGGCCTTCCAGTAACTGTGCCTTTTTGACCTAGCTAGAAGTGGTCTGGTCTCTGGATAAGGTGTGGTGCAACTCCTACAAAAGCAAAGATGGTTTGACCAAGATCCCAGCTCCATCCAATACCCACTGCTCACAGAACTTCTCTGGACTTGAATGACAAACGTTATGCAGACAGTACGATAGTAACTGCTCTGTAAAGCAGTGTGAGGTTCCCTGGGATGCTTCTTTATGAGTGGAAGAATTCTACTTTACTAACTACATTTTCATTGCAATATTTTTCACAACAAATGACAGGTGGGTAGTCCAAGATGGATGAAGCTCATTCAGTTCACACTGCTATAATCAACATATTCATAAATAGCTTGAAAACAAAAAACTATGGCAATTTTCTTCACAAAACAATGCATTCAGATGTCTTCTCATCCACTCATCTGTTCATATCCTTCAATAAATGGTTCTGCTAAATTCATCACAAATCACCTGCAATCATTCAGAAAATTGTACTGACATCAAAGTTGGAGATGCGTCAGTGCTCCTGTAGACACTCATTAATAAATTATACCTTGACATTTTCTTTCAGCCCAATCCTACTGGTTATTTTAACATATTGGTCCTTCCAGTACCCCATCATCTCGACTCTATTGTAAAGATTCTTTCTGGCTGAGTTGTAATAGCCCACATTAATCTGCACCAAATGGGCGGATCTCAAATCACAGCTGCAGCTGGGTCATTGCAATTGGCCTAGAAAGAACAACTAAACTTGCCTTAAGTAGGTATTCTTGTATTCTTGCAAATTAATGAGTGCAAGTCTAGAAGTTCAACCAATTTCTTTATCATCAATACTCAAAGTTAAATTTGAAGGGACAAGTCCTGGACGACATAGCCAGACAGGGTGACTTAATCAGCCCTTAGCCATCTTTCCATTTAGGCCATGAAGCTAATGCAATCACCCATAACAAGTTCATGGAAGGCAAGGGCTTTGTTCACAAGTCTTTCTGGAGGGAGAGTTATGAAGGGATGGTAAAAGCAGAGTCCATAGGGTTAAAGTGGGAATAGCAAGTTGATAAGGAAAAAGAATGGCAAGATTAGTCACCAAATGTTGCAATGTGCAGAAAGGTTAGCAAAGGAGTGGGAAAGGACAATAGAGGTTGCTGCTTATAACAAACCAGTGCTGAGGACATGGTTGAGCCTTTCACAGGATGCTGTGAGACAGAGGGAGGCTGTAAGTGAATCGAAGAGAGTCAATGTGTTATCAGGAGGCAAAGTAACAGGTAAATCAAGGAATTCTCAAGGGTTGCTTGGGGTAATTGGGGAGGGCGGAGCACCCAAGAACAGAAAAGTGGAATGCGTTACGTTGACATAAGACAGGGATTTTGAAGGAGAAATGAGAATAAGGTTTGAAAAAGAAGAGCAAGAGTGAAGATGTGCTCAAATCCAGCACGAGCAACCAAAATGGTTTCAGGTCAAAGAAGTTTTAAGAAGTATATTAGAGATAACAAGGTGTGGAGCTGAATGAACACAGCAAGCCAAGCAGCATCAGAGAAGCAGGAAAGCTTGACGTTTCGGGCCTAGACCCTTCATCAGAAATGGGGGAGGGGAAGAGGGTTCTGAAATAAATAGGGACGGAGGGGGAGACAGATAGAAGATGGATAAAAGAGAAGATAGGTGGAGAGGAGACAGACAGGTCAAAGAGGTGGGGATGGAGCCAGTAAAGGTGACTGTAGGTGGGGAGTTAGGGAGGGCATAGGTCAATCCAGGGAGGACGAACAGGTCAAGGGGGCGGGGTGAGGCTAGTAGGTCGGAGATGGGGGTGGGGCTTGAGGTGGGAGGAGGGGATAAGTGGGAGGAAGGACAGGTTAGGGAGGCGGGGACAAGCTGGGCTGGTTTTGGGATGCAGTAGGTGAAGGGGAGATTTTGAAGCTTGTGAAGTCCACATTGGTACTATTGGGCTGCAGGGTTCCCAAGCGGAATATGAGGTGCTGTTCCTGCAGCCTTCGGGTGGCATCGTTGTGGCACTGCAGTAGGTCCAGGATGGATGTGTCATCTGAGGATGAGCTGAAATGGTTCGCGACTGGGAGGTGCAGTTGTTTAGTGCAAACCGAGCGTAGGTGTTCCGCAAAGCAGTCCCCACGCTCCGCTTGGTTTCCCCGATGTAGAGGAGGCCACAACAGGAACAGCAGATTATAGTATACCACATTAGCAGATGTGCAGGTGAACATCCGCTTGATGTGGAAAGTCTTCTTGGGCCTAGGATGGGGGTGAGGGGGGAGGTGAAGGGGCAGGTGTAGCACTTCCTGCGGTTGCAGGGAAAAGTGCCAGGTGTGGTGGGGCTGGAGGGGAGTGTGGAGCGGACAAGGGAGTCCCAGAGAGAGTGGTCCTTCCGGAAAGCAGATAAGGGTGGGGAGGGAAAAATTTCTTTGGTGGTGGAGTCGGATTGCAGATGGTGGAAGTGTCGGAGGATGATGCAGTGGATCCGGAGGTTGGTGGGGTGGTACGTGAGGACGAGGGGGATTCTGTTTTGGTTGTTATTGCGGGGAGGGGGTGTGAGGGATGAGTTGCGGGAAATGCAGGAGACGCGGTCGAGGGCATTCTCGACCACTGAGGCGGGGGAAGTTGTGGTCCTTGAAAAACAAGGACATCTGAGATGGTTGGGAGTGGAATGCCTCATCCTGGGAGCAGATGCAGCGGAGGCGAAGGAATTGGGAATAGGGGATGGCATTTTTGCAGGAAGGAGGGTGGGAGGAGGTGTATTCTAGGCAGCTGTGGGAGTCGGTGGGCTTGAAATGGATATCGGTTTCCAGGTGGTTGCCAGAGATGGAAACAGAGAGGTCCAGGAAGGAGAGCGAGGTATCAGAGATGGTCCAGGTGAACTCAAGGTTGGGGTGCAAGGTGTTGGTGAAGTGGATGAACTGTTCGAGCTCCTTGTGGGAGCACGAGGCGACGCCGATACAGTCATCAATGTAATGGAGGAAGGGGTGGGGTTTAGGGCCAGTGTAGATACAGAAGAGGGATTGTTCCACGTAACCCACAAAGAGGCAGGCATAGCTTGGGCCCATGCGGGTACCCATGGCCACCCCCTTTGTCTGTAGGAAGTGGGAGGAATTGAAAGAGAAGTTGTTGAGGGTGAGTTCGAGTTCGGCTAAGCGGATGAGGGTGTCAGTGGAGGGGGACTGGTCGGGTCTGCGGGACAGGAAGTAGCAGAAGGCCTTTAGGCCATCTGCATGGGGAATACAGGTGTGTAGGAACTGGACGTTCATGGTAAAGATGAGGTGTTGGGGACCGGGGAATTGGAAGTTTTGGAGGAGGTGGAGGGCGTGGGTGGTGTCACGGACGTAGGTAGGGAGTTCCTGGACCAAGGGGGAGAAAATGGAGTCGAGATCGGTGGAGATAAGTTCGGTGGGGCAGGAGCAGGCAGATACAATGGGTCAACGAGGGCAGTCAGGTTTGTGGATTTCGGGAAGGAGATAGAAGCGGGCAGTGCAGGGTTGGGGAACGATGAGGTTGGAGGCTGTGGGTGAGAGGTCACCTGAGGTGAGGTTGCAGATGGTTTGGGAGGTGATGGTTTCGTGGTCGGGGGTGGGGTCATGATCAAGGGGGCAGTAGGAGGTGGTGTTGGAGAGTTGGCGCCTGGCCTCGGCGATGTGGAGGTCAGTGCGCCATACTACAACTGCGCCTCCCTTGTCCGCAGGTTTTATGGTGAGTTTGGGATTGGAGCGGAGGGCTGCAAGCTCTGTGGGGAAGAGGGGTGGAGAGGTTGAGGCGATTGATGTCTCAACGGCAGTTGGAGATGAAGAGGTCGAGGGAGTGTAGGAGGCCTTGGGGTGGAGACCAGGAGGAGGGGGTGTGTTGGAGGCGGGAGAAGGGGTCAGTAGGGGGAGGGTTAGGCTCACAGTTAAAGAATTAAGCGCGGAGGCGGAGGAAAACTGTTCAACATCCAAGCGTGAGCGGTATTCTAGCCTCATCCCGCCCCCTTGACCTGTCCGTCCTCCCTAGACTGACCTATCCCCTCCCTAACTCCCCACCGACACTCACCTTTACTGGCTCCATCCCCGCCTCTTTGACCTGTCTGTCTCCTCTCCACCTATCTTCTCCTCTATCCATCTTTTATCCACCTCCCCCTCTCCCTATTTATTTCAGAACCCCCTTCCCCTGAAGCGGGGTCTAGACCCGAAACGTCAGCTTTCCTGCTCCTCTGATGCTGCTTGGCCTGCTGTGTTCATCCAGCTCTACACCTTGTTATCTCAGATTCTCCAGCATCTGCAGTTCCTACTACCACTTAAGAAGTATATTGCTTTGTTTTAAAAGAAAAGTCATCCACTTTCTACCTTTGTTCCAAGACGTTTGAATCTACGGCCTCCTATTACTGGCCTTTCTGCCACGGGAAAGTTTCTCCCGACCAACTTGATCAAATAAGGTCTATGATGAACGTTTAATTTCACCATTATAAATGGATTGTGACCAGGCCACTAACCATGTGTGCATTAAAGGTCGTTAACCAAACAGCAGTCTTTTTTCCGGTCATAGAAATTGTTGTGATCATTTGAAAATTTGCATTCTTGCATATGTGGTGAGTGCATGACAAAATATTTCGGTGACACATATCTTTCAGCACCATGTGGTAAACTTGTTTTGAAGTATGAGCACTTGGAGTGGGTGGAACTTCAATAGTCAGTGCTGTTAAATCTATTCAAATCACTGTTTTACAATGTGTATCAATGATGAGCATGTTTTGCAATTCGCTATCTGCAGTTCTCGTTCAACATTTGGGATGAAGCACAATTGGCATGGAGTTCTTGGAATTCAAATGGGGCAAAGCCAATAGTAGAATATCAATCAGAAAGATCTAATTGCATTTACACATTTTGTTGTAAAACCAATAAGAAACATGCCAAAGTGCTTGACAGTGTAAACTTCTCCAAAGCACAGACACTGTTACAGAATAGGTAAATACAGTAGCCAATTTACACACACGAAGATACCACAAACTGCAATGATGCAATTTCCAGTTTTTGGTGCTGTGATTCAGAAAAGAACTTTGGCCAGGACACCTTGTTCTATTTCCAACATTGTTAAGTGTGTCTTTTATATCTATCTGAACTAACCAGACATGGGCAAAAACAGAAGTTGCTGGAAAAGCTCAGCAGGTCTGGCAGCATCTGTGACAAGAAAATCGGAGTTAACGTTTCAGGTCCAGTGACCCTACCTCAGGAAGGGACCCTTCTGTGACTCAGTATTAATATTTTATCATAATATGCCTGAGATCCTCTACGTTAAAGGCGCTATGAAATGCAAGGTGTTGCTGGGCCTCTGAAAGAGCCACCCAATTAGTCCCTGTTTCCTCCTCTTGCTGCATAGCCCAACAGTTTTTTTTTCCATTATAAATATAGTTTTAATTCTCGCTTGAAAGTTGATAAAAATTCAGCCTCTTCTAGGGAACTTCACTTAGGCTGCAGCTTGATTTGCAGACAAAAAAATCTCATCTTCTCCCTCCTGGTACTTTTTTGACAATTATCTGAAATATGGCATTTGCCAAACTCCCACACCAAGTAAGATTAAAATATAGTGGCTGAAGATGTCCATTCTTTCCTGGACTGGACTGTCTGAGGGAAGCAGGAGCAGCTGAATCAAAAGCCAGTTTAATAAGTTTATGGATAAAGATTTGATGGATTTGTGTGCTCTCTTTGGGATATGGTGCTCCCCAAATGGAAACTGTTCATATGGACGGTAATGGTCTTCCCTGTTGCTCTACATTTCTATTTTCATACAATCTCTGTCATACCCCTCCACTTCAATTTTTTGTTGTTGCATTTTGTCCATTCAAAACCATTCTACTGACTCAAGATGCTGTAACAATTACCATTAAACCTGGTATCTCCTGCAGGAACCTTGCCTTATTATAACTGTTTTGTACCTGGTAGACAGAGCGTCAGTTGGTCCACTGTGGCTGCTATGTTCCTTTGCTGTGAACGACACTTCTTCAGTTCCTCCATTTCAGTGAGTAGCTGCAGAGGCACATGTTGAAAAGGAACAATTTGGTGACTACATTTTCATGAATCAGTCCGTCAGTCTTGAAAAATTCACTAACCAAGCAGTCCATTTATTTTTAGTCTCAGTGATTCTTACCATCCCACCTCACTGACACAATTTTCTTTGTGTCATCCGAGTGGCCACCACCCACACGCACAACAGCCTTCCAACAAGTGAATAGAGGCAGCTTCTCAGCCTAAGATTTCTTGTCCTGGTTTTATGCACATTTTGTAAAGTGCCATGGCACAAACAGATGATTTTTCTTTCCAGAATTCACAAATGCCCAAAAAGTACCACTGTCTCTGATTGAGTCCAGCTAAAATCAACAGAAATCACCAATATATCATCCCTGGCCTAGGTGTATACTCATAGAATCCCTACAGTGTGGAAGCAAGCCATGCAGCCCATCAAGTCCACAACGACCTTCCAAAGACCATCCCACGCAGACACTATCCCTGTATTTCCCATGACTAATCCACCTAGCGTGCACATCCTTGGACACTATGGGCAATTTAGCACGGCCAATCAACCAACCTGCACATCTTTGGTCTGTGGGAGCAAACCAGAGCACCCGGAGAAAACCCCGCAGATACATGGAGAATATCGAAACTCCACACAGACAGTTGCCTGAGAGTGTAAACAAACCCAGGTCCCTGGTACTGTGAGGCAGCAGTGCTAACCACTGAGCCAACGTGCCACCCTGACTTTCTGATTAACTCATAGTTAACTGGAAGGCTTTGACCCAGAATGCAATTGGAGTAGATTTCCATTGAGATATGGCAACAAAGATACACGGATAGGTCAGCACAAGGTAGTGGTTGGTGAGATGAAAGAACATTGGCAGCAGGAAAAAAAAGATTTACGCATAAAAACGTATGCATTTAAGAACAATTTTAGGGCACTACAAAGTGTTTCACAGGCAATTTGGAAGTACAGTCACTGCTGTGATGAAGCAAACAGCAATGGAGAAAGAGAAATAAAGATAATGGAAAAGAAATCACCTCTCTCCCTGATTCCTGCAGCTTGTTGTTGGTGTCTGTCACCTGAATCTGAAATGTAGAAAATGAAACATTTCATTTTAAAACGTTGTTTGAAAAAAAAGTAGTACATTTAAAGCATTTAATGCTAAAACAATGAGGGTTACTGGGGTGAATACCTTGTCAGTACAACCCAATGGTTTATTAAGATCATCCAAGGGGAGTTGAGACATTTTAAAAGAGATACCAGGACATCAAATTAGGAATCAGCCCAAGTTCAGGTGAAAGATACATCTTGAGGAAAGGAAGTAGGACACAAAACATCTTCAGTCATTGACTGGAATGAATGGAGATCAAAACCTCTCTGTCACTAAACCTCACACTAATTGACCAAATTATCGCATTATTAACAGTTGGTTATCAATAATCAATTATTTCTGCTGACAAGAATATCACCTTGTATAACAGAAACAGACTATTTAATACAATTTGTCTGCACTATCACAGATCATCCTTTTGTCCTTGTCACATTAAAATGCAGCTCACAGCCTAATCCATCTCCAACTTCTTCCCGCTTTGATGAAAGGTCATCGACCTAAACCATTAACTCTGTTTCTCTCTTCACAAATACTGCCCAACCGGCTCAACCTTCACAGCATTTTCTGTTTTTATTTCAGATTTTCAGCATCTGCAGTATTCTGCTCTCTTACTTCACACAAGCCTCCTTTCATTCCACTTGTCCCTTCCCACCTTGCCAAAATATCACTCTTCTTTCTTCACCCTCTTGTGGGTTTCACTGTGGCAGCTAGGTCTACAGTCTCACCACAGTGTGACAACGATGAGAGTGAAGAGGATGAGGCTCATAGTCAGTTCATTCTTTTACTGAATTAATATGGATTAGACATGGATGCCTCCCATGTAATCAGTTTCATACAGACAGACATATCATGTGATAAGGTCTTAGTGATCTGACTGTAGCCTTAACTCTACTTTCCTGGCTACCCCACATAGCCTTGGGCTCCCTTCTCAATCAAGAACCTATCAAAAGCTGTCTTAAAAACATGCACTGACCCAGCCTCCTCTGCTCTCTGCTAAAGAGAATTCTACAGGTGAATGACCCTCAAGAAAAAAAATTATCCTCATCTCTGTCTTAAACTGTCTCTCTGAGCTCTAGTCATTCCCAAGAAGTCACTCCCAGGATTTGGCATCAAGTTTCCTCAAGATTTTGTGTTTCAAATAAATAACAAAGATTTACAAGGATGTTGCCAGATTTGGAAGGTTTGATCTATAGGGACAGGCTGAGTAGGCTGGGGCTATTTTCCCTGGAGCATTGGAGGCTGAGGGGTGACCATATAAAGGTTTATAAAATTGATAGGGTGAATGAACATGGTCTTTTCCCCAGCTGGGGGAGTCCAAAACTAGAGCGCATAGGTTTAAGGTGAGAGGGGAAAGATTTAAAAGGGACCTAACGGACATTTTCACACAGACAGTAGTGCGTGTAAGGAATGAACTGCCAGAGGAAATGGTGGAGGCTGGTACGATTACAACATTTAAAAGGCATCTAGATGAGTATATGAATAGGAAGGGCTTAGAGGGATTGGTCCAAATGCTGGCAAATGGAACTAGATTAATTTGGGATATCTGGTCAACATGGACAATTTGGACCAAAGAGTCTGTTTCCAAGTTGTACAGCTCTATGACTCTATGCCACTGTCTCGTTCTTCTCAACTGCAGTGGGATTCAGCCCAACCTGTTCAACCATTCCGCATCAAGATAAGTCCTTCATCACAGGAATGAGTTGAGTGAACCTCCTTGTTTCACAATGTGGCAGTACCACAACAAGACAAGAAGGGGAAAGTGCAACATACCTTCAGCTTCTGTGCTTCTCCCCGCACTTTCAGCAGCTCTGTGATAGAGTCTACAAATCCCTGGAAATGGAAGTTGCACATTTTCTCAATCTCCCGGTCATGGTTCCTAATCCGGGCCTCCAGCTTCTCCATGAACCGCCAGTGTTCCTCTCCATCGTACACCGACCTGAAATGGGACAATTCAGCTGCACTTTAAAGCTTACAGCATTTTCACTCATCTGATCCTAGCCTCTTTCACTTTTCTAATTTTAACTACTTCACCACAGCTGTACCTTCCACTGCATTAGTGTTATGCATTGGAATGCCTTAATCTTTCTTCTTTTAAGACACTTCTATATACTTCTTTGACCATTTATCCTAATGTCTTCTCACATGTCTTAGTGTTAAACTTTGGGGAAATCGCCCACAGGGGAATTTCATTATATAAAAGATGGTATATAAATGCAAGTTTAGTTTGTGAAACTTCTAGACCAGGAATGCTTGATAAGAAATCTATAGGTTATTAAAATCTGAGAAAGTCTCAATTCTCAGTTTTGTGACTATTCATTGAAGAAGATTTAGCAGTTCACAGGAAAGAACAGGGGAGAGTCAGTTATGTCAAACTTAAATATTTGATATATAGGATGAATTTCTCCATATCTGAGTCTTTGTAACATATAGTGTTATAAAGCAATTGAACCTTTATTGTTTGGTTTTGTTTTGTCTTGAAATCTTTCAAACTGTGTTCTATGTTTAGGTATCCTGCTTTTGTTTCTCCTTTTGTGTATTAAACTTCAGTTCTATTGTTAAAGAAACTCTGCAGTCTCGAGTAACTATGTTTTAGTAACTGACTATCACATTAATTAGAAGAAACAAATCTGATCTTTTAAACCAGATTTCATTCTGGGATTAGGCATGTCCAGTTATACTGTGAGCTGGGATCACAAGTTTATATTTAGGTACATCAAGCATTTTGGAAAGCTGACAGAATGTTATTGTTTTTGTAAGGGAAAGTGAATACAAAAGTAGAGCAGTTATTCTTTGACTATACAGGATACTGATGAGGCCACATTTAGAGTGCTGTGTACAGTATGGGTATCCTTATTTAAGGAAGGATGCAAACTCATTGGAAACAGTTCAGACAAGGTTTACTAAAATAATACCTGTAATGACTGGGTTCTCTTATAAAGAAAGGTTGGACAGGCTGAGCTTGAGATGACATGATTGAAACATACAGGGTCCTGAGCAGTCTTGACGTGGTAGATGTAAGGAGATGGTTCCTCTTACAGGATAACTAGAACTAGGGTTCACTGGTAAATTAAACATAAAATGTTTGTATGCAGGTACAGTAAGTGATTAGGAAGAGTACAACCAGCCCATGCCAAACGTAATCCCAAGCTAAACTAGTCCCACCTGCCTGCTCCTGGCCCATATCACTCCAAACCTTTCCTATTCATGTACTTTTTAAATGTCTTTTAAACATTGTAATTGTACCCACATCCACCACTTCCACAGGAAGTTCATTCCACCCGCCGTGTAAAAAAATTTGCTCCTCATGTCTTTTTTAAATCTCTCTCCTCGCACCTTAAAAATATGCCCATCCTAAGGTAAAGACAACTACCATTAACTCTATCTATAACCCTCATTATTTTGTAAATTTCTATAAGGTTGCCCCCCAGCCTCCTATGCTCCAGTGAAAATAGTCTCAGCCTATCCAACCTTTCTTTATAACTCAAATCTTCCATACCTGGCAACATCCTGGTAAATCTCTTCTGAACCCTCTCCAGCTTAATAATATCCTTCCTATAACAGGGCGACCAGAACTGGACACAGTATTCCAGAAGATGCCTCACTAATGTCCTGTACAGCCTCAACATGACTTCCCAGCTCTTATACTCAAAGGACTGAGTAAGGAAGGTATGTGTGCCAAACACCTATTTAACCACTCTGACTACATGTGACACGACTATAGACTTCTGAGTCTGACTTCATTTGTGGCTAAATTATGAGAGGTGATTTTAAAAGATAGGATTTACGGACATTTAGAGAGGCAAAAATTGATTAGGTTTTGTCAGCATGGTTTTGTGCGAGGAAAATCGTATCTCACAAACTTGATTGAGGTTTTTGAGGAAGTTACCAAAAAGATTGATGCGGGCAGAGCAGTAGACGTTGTTTATTTGGACTTTGGTAAAGCCTTCAATAAGGTTCCGCATGGTAGACTAATTAGTAGAGTTAGATCACATGGCATTAAGGGTGAACTTGCCAAATGAATACATAATTGGCTGAATGGCAGAATACAGAGAGTGGTGGTGGATGTTTCTTTTTCGGACTGGAGACCTGTCACCAGTGGTGTTCCACAAGGACTGGTTCTGGATCACCTTTTATTTGTGATTTATATAAATGATTTGGATGAGAATGTAGAAGGCATGGTCAGGAAGTTTGCGGATGACACTAAAATTGGTGGCATAGTAGACAGGAAGGAGATTTATTTACAAAGGTATCATGATTAAAATGGGTCAACGGGCTGAAAAATGGTAGGAGGAATTCAATCTGGATAAATGCAGAGTATTGCATTTTGGTATAACAAACAGGGGTAGGAAAGACAAATCCGAGGCTTTCAATGATTGCATGGGAATGGAAATATAAAAGTTTGGAAGTTTTACTACAGTTGTACAGGGCATTGGTAATACAACAGCTGGAGTACTGTGTACAATTTTAGGCTCCTTACTGAAATAAAGACATAATTCCTTTCAAAGTAGTTCAGAGAAGGTTTGTGATGCATTCCTGGGATGAACTGCTCATCTTAGGAGGAAAGACTTAATAGGGGGTTAGGGTTATACTCCATTTAAAAAAGTTGGAGATGATTTCACTGAAATATACAAAGATCATGAGGGGATTTGGCAGGGTGAATACCAGGAGGATGTTTCTTTTCATGAAGGACTTTAAAATTAAAGGACATAATTTTAGAATAAGAAGTCCCCGCTTAAAACTGATTTGAAGAGAAATTTTATCTCTCAGAAGGCTGAAAAATTTGTGAATTCTCTTTCCCATAAAGCAGTGAAGATTTAGACTTCAAATTAATTCAACACAAAGCGAGATGACCTCCGCAAACACATCA
This sequence comes from Ginglymostoma cirratum, assembly GCA_024137785.1. Classification (NCBI taxonomy): domain Eukaryota; kingdom Metazoa; phylum Chordata; class Chondrichthyes; order Orectolobiformes; family Ginglymostomatidae; genus Ginglymostoma; species Ginglymostoma cirratum. Next base: position 1,635,760 of record JAHRHZ010000249.1, read on the forward strand.
GAGATGCCAAGAGACGGTGCCAGACGATATTAGAGGCCCAAACAAACCCTACAGATGACCACTGCCTGTGGCAAGTCCTACATAGCATAACAGGATACAAAATAAAGCATAGAATGATAGTGGACAAAAACACATCCCTCCCTGATGCGCTCAATGCTTTCTATGCTCAGTCCAAGCAGAATGCCCGCGGCACTGTGTCACCTGGCCTGACTGCCCCCGATGCACCTGTTCCCTCCAATAACCACTGCAGCCATCAGATCGGTCCTCCTCAGAGTCAACCCAAGGAAAACAATGGGCCCGGATGGTGTCGCTGACCAAGCACTCAGACACTGCGCAGCCCAGCTGGTGGAAGTATCTGCTGACACCTTCAAACCCTCCTTCCTACAAGCCAAAGTCCTCACCTGTTCAAGAAGACAACTATCATCCTTGTACCCAAGAAAGCACATGCAACATCCCTTAATGACTACCACCCATGGCTCTGACCTCCACAATCATGAAGTGCTTCCAGAGGATGGTCATAACCTACATCAACTCGAGCCTCCCTCCTGCCTTGATCCCTTGCAATTTGCCTACCGATATAACAGGTCCACACCCATTTCCCTAGCCCTACACTCATCCCTGGAACATCTAGATAACAAGGACACCTATGTCAGGCTTCTACTCATCGACACCAGTTCTGCCTTAAACACTATTATCCCTTCCAAACTAATCTCAACTCCAAGACTTAGGTCTCAGTTCCATCCTCTGCAACTGGATCCTCAGCTTCCTGACCCACAGACCGCAATCCATGAAGACAGACACCTGCACCTCCTTCACAATAACCCACAACACTGGAGCCCCCAAAAGATACGTTCTCCTACTGTACTTCCTATACACGCACGACTGTGTAGCCAAATTCCAAATGAATGCTATCTACAAGTTTGCTGATGACACCACCGTGGGACCGATATCAAACAATGTTAATTCAAAATACAGAAAGGAGATACAGGGCTTGGTGTCATGGTACAATGATAACAACCCCTCTCTCAATATCAGCAAAACAAAGGAACAGATCGTTAACTTCAGGAAGAAAGGAGGAAGACACTCCCCCACCTTCAACAACAGAGCTGAGATGGAGAGGGTGGAGAGCATCACATTCCCAAGAGTGACAATAACTGACTGTTGCAATGGTCAGGAAGGCTTAGCAACGCCTTTTATTTGTCAGGCAGCTTGGGAAACTCAGCATGTCCATAAGGACCCTCACCAACTTTTACAGATGAACCATAGAAAGCACAGTTTCCGAGTGCATAGCAGCCTGGTATGGCAACTGCTCTGCCCAGGACCGTAAGAAATTACAGAAGGTTGTGCGCACAGCCCAGACTATCACAGAAGCCAACCTCCCATCCATGGACTCCATTTACACTTCTCATAGCTGTGGAAAGGCTGCCATCATCATCAAAGATCCCTCCGATCCCAGTGATACTCTCTTCCAACCTTTTCCATTAGGCAAAAGAGACAGAAGTTTGAACATGCGCACCAACACGTTTAACAACAGCTTCTTCCCAGTCATTATTAGACCACTGAACGGACACTCTAACTTCAAATAAGGTTGATCTTGCTTTGTGTACCTCCTGTGTAGCTGTAACCTGTATGCCTCACTCTGTCTAAGCACCCTTTGATCTGTGTGCCCTTGTTCACCTATGAACTACCTGTACTGCTCGCAAAATAAAGCTTTACACTGTACTTAGGTACATGTGACTAAAATAAATCAAATCAAATCAAATCAAGATGGATTTTTGATAGACAAGGAAGACAAGGATTACAAGGGGCGGACAGGAAAGTGAAGCTTAGGACACAGTCACATCAGCCATGTCTTTTTTCGTTGGTGGAGCACACTGAAAGGACCAAATTGCCTACTTTTGTTCCTATTCTCCTGTAGTACAGGATGGGAATGGACCCTGGGTTTTCTACTCTCCATGGTCAGGAGACAACGGGAAAAAACACTCACATTTATTCATTTGTCTTGAGAGATATGTCTACAAGTTGCTTGTTATTTTTTCTGTACGTGTCAGTGATATAGTCAGCTCTGAGGACCTTGTGTTGTTTGAATAGTTCTCTAAATCTGTGAAATAAAAAGAACTCACACTGGTACATCAACTTTCACAACTTCTTGGCATCCCATAGCGTCTCACAGCCAGTGAATGTTTTTTGAAGTGTCATCAATACTGTAATGCACAAGATCATCCCATCAACAGCAGTGAGCTATTGACAAAATAATCTGTCGCGTTTAGTTACATTGCTGCTAGGATTAAACTGTGGCCAGGACACCGAGGAGAAATTACTGGCTCTTCTTCAAAATAGTGATGTAGGATCAATTAGGTTCACCTGATGGGGAGATGGGGCCTCTATTTAACATCTCATCAGAAAGTTGGCGACTCCAGCAGTCAGCACGACATTGGAAGAGCTATCCATAAATGACCCAGGTTTTCTCAGTGAAACAGTCACTTGCAGCAGAGGGTTAATCATCTACTTGTGACCTGGAGGCGCAAAACACTGAATGTATCAAAAGTCTGCTTTAAACAATAAAATTTAGTGGCTGTGTCAAGATTCCATAAATCACCAGCGCCAGTTGTGATAGCACATCTGTCGGCTATTAAAACTCGCTTTGATGTGTCTTTGTCTCATATAATACTGTAAAAATACTAACAGATTAAGCAGCACGTTTGGTGGCAAAGTGGCTTTGGGTCATTGCAGAATGAGTTGAATCCCTGTTTTGTTTTCAACTCTTATGCGCCCTATTTATAACGCTAAATCATCAGTAGCTTCTGATATGCAATCAGCACTCGTAAACTCACTCCCAGTGGCTGTTCTTCACCTTCGGGAGTCAACTGTGAAGTGACAGTTAAATCCAATTGTGTGGCCCTCTTTCCATTTATGAGAAGGCCACTGGCTGGTGCTCAGGAATAATTCTTGCCCCAAATGTATTCAGCCCTCATGATTAGCTGTACTTTCACAGTGGAGAACAGAACCTTCATGGGACCTGAGGGTGAACCAGGCCATGTGAACTAGCCCTGTGTCAGCCAGATCAGACAGAGACAAGCAGGCTCCCTTCCCTGGAGAACATGTCTGAACCAATGTTTCTGCTTTGAAGCAACAATCGTGGTCATGTTCTCATGATGCCAGTCCACAGACATCCAGTCAAGAAGGAAGCCTGCTGGCCTTGCCCAATTTAGCTCAAAAGACAGCAACACTGTCCTTTTTTTTAATTCATTCAGAGAATATGGGCATCACTGGCTCGGCCAGCATTCACTTCCCATCCCTAATGGCCCAGAGGGTAGTTCATGTGGGTCTGGAGTCACATGTAGACCAGACCAGGTAAGCATGGCAGTTTCTTCCCTAAAGGATCTTCGTGAACCAGATGGACTTTTCCTGACCATCAACAATGGTTTCATGTTCTTATAAGACTTTTAATTCCAGATTTTTACTAAATTCAAAGTGCACTATCTGCCATGGCGGGATTCAAAACCAGGCTCCAGAAAAGTAGATTCAGAGATAGTGGGAACTGACGATGTTGGAGAATCTGAGATAACAAAGTATAGAGCTGGATGAACACAGCAGGCCAAGCAGCATCAGAGGAGCAGGAAAGCTGATGTTTCGGGTCTGGACCCTTCCCCA
>JAHRHZ010000249.1:1639813-1687015 GCA_024137785.1 Ginglymostoma cirratum
TGCTCCTATGATGCTGCTTGGCCTGCTGTGTTCATCCAGCTCCGCAACTTGTTATCTCACACTTTAAGTCATGCCCTGGTTTCCCTTTTCAGACTTATTTTCTCTATCCCATTATTTCACACAACCATATTTTCAAAAAGCACAGAGCTCCAACTTGTCAATTTGTTTTTGTACTTGCTCAGTACTGGGGTTTGGGGGTTCTTATCTCTTTGTCTTCTTACACTTAGTCTTATGCTGGGTGGCCCAGTGGCCCAGTGGTTAGCACTGCTGTCTCACAGTGCCAGTGACTAAGGTTCAATTCCACCCTTCTGTGTGGAATTTGCATATTCTCCTTATGTCTGCGTGGGTTTCTTCCAGGTGCTCTGGTTTCCTCCCACAGTCCAAAGAAATGCAGGTTAGGTGTGTTGGCCATACTAAATTTCCCATAGTGTCCAGGGATGTGTAGGTTGGGTGGGTTAGCTATGGGAAATGTAGGTTGAGGGGGTGGGTCTAGGTGGGATCTCTTCAGAGGGTTGGCGTGGGCTGAATGGCCTGCTTCCACACTGTAGGGATTTTAGTCAGAACTGCACAAGATGCGCCCTCACCAGGGCACTAAGCAACTTCAGCTGTCTTTAAACACAAAAAACCCACTTGTTTTTTTATTTAAAAGCCACAAAAACTTCAATCATAGATTCTGCTAAAGGGTTTTGTGAATTAGAAAGAAAAGATACAACTCTTGTTTTTGTTTTATAAGCTGCATCACCTTACGCAGAACAGAAAGAACAAAAACTTGCATATTCATACACATTTTTAGACGTTAGGTCATCTGAAAATATTTCACAGCCAAAAGAGTACTTTTAAATAAAAGCAAAGTAGTGTGGATGCTGAAAATCTGAAATAAAAACAAAATACTGGATTAGCACATCCAGCAGCATCTGTGGTCAGAGAAACTGGTCTTCTAATGACAAGTCATATTAGACTTCAAGCGTTAAGTGTTTCTCATTCCAAAGAGTTCTAAGTTTGGTCATTGTTGTCATGTAAGAACATTTAGTGTATTAGAATTTATAATTACAAAAGCAAAAAAATTAACAACTAAACCAAGGGTGAGAATAAAGTAATGTCCTGGGTTCACCAAATTTCACTCAACCATTTGATATTTCAAAAATACTGCATTCAATTTGATCTCCCTGCTATAGGAAAGATGTTGTTAAAGATGTTGGGGTGGCACGGTGGCTCAGTGGTTAGTACTGCTGCCTCACAGCACCAGGGTCCTGGGTTTGATTCCACCCTCGGGTGACTGTCTGTGTGGAGTTTGCACATTCTCCCTGTGTCTGTGTGGGTTTCCTCCGGGTGCCCCGGTTTCCTCCCACAGTCCAAAGATGTGCAGGCTAGGTGGATTGGCCATGCTAAATTGCCCATAGTGTTCAGGGATGTGTAGACTAGGTGGGTTATATGGGGCTGGGTGGGAAGCTCTGATGGTCAGTGTGGACTTGCTGGGCCAAAGGGCCTGTTTCCACACTGTAGGGATTCTATGATCTTAAACTTGAAAGGATGCAGAAAAGATTTACAAGGATATTGCCATGGTTGGTGGGTTTGAGCTATCAGGAGAAGCCAGGGCTGTTTTCCCTGGTGCATCGGAGGCTGAGGGGTGACCTTACAGAAGTTTATAAAATCATGAGGGGCATGGATAGGGTAAATAGTCAAGGTCTTTTTCTCAGGGTAGGGTAGTCCAAAAACTAGAGCTAATAGGTTTAAGGTGAGAGAAGAAAGATATAAAAAGAACCTAAGGGACAACTTTTTCACACAGAGGATGGTAGGTGTACGGAATGAGCTGCCAGAGGAAGTGGTGGAGGTGGGTACAATTACAACAATTAAAAGGCATCTGGATGGGCGCATGAATAGGAAGGGCTCAGAGGGATATGGGCCAAATGCTGGCAAATGGGACTAGATTAATTTTGGATATCTGGCTGGCATGGACAAGTTGGACTGAAGAGTCTGTTTCTGTACTGTACAGCTATATGACTCCTGAACATTCTTCACAATATTTGCTTTCGTTTCACTCCTTTAGTGAGTCTATATTCCCTGGAGTTTACAATAACAAGAGGTGATTTCATTAAAATAGCTGTTGCTTCAAGGGCTTAGCAGGGAGGTGTTGAGAAGATGTTCGTGTTAGTTGAAGAATCCATAACTAAGTTTGCATCTTAGGATAAAAGGCGTCAGATATTTTGGAGGAGGAATTTCTTCAATTCGAGTGTGTATTAATATTTAGAACTCTCCACTCAACGCAACTGTGAATGCTCAGCTGCTGAATATCTTCAACACAGTGATCTACAGATCTCTGGACACTGAGCGATTTGGGTAGTGCAGGGAAGTTGGAGTTAATGTATTATTTCAACCATGATCTTTATGAATGATGGAATGTGTTTTGGAGGCCCTCAGCCCCATCTTTCTGAAAAGTAGTGCAACTATATCATTCAGTGATGATCAGATGGTTGCTACAGTCGGACAAGTCGTGAGATGCACTTTTCTTTCAAGTTCAACCTCATCAAGCTTTCATCAGTTTGACTACAACATTTTTAACTCAAGTATAAACTTCTTCAATGACCAAAGTTGAACACTGTGTTGCCTGGTGCTTTATGAACTCTTCAAACAATGTCCGCTCAATTCTTCCTTTCGAGGAAACCCAACTAAAGGGGAGGTGAGAAGAATTTATTTTTAAGGAACAAGCTTTTTATCTGGAATGTGCTACCTGAAAGGGAGATGGAGGCAGATTCTTAACTTTCCAAAAGGAAACTTAACAAATACATGACAATGGACAATTTGTAGGGCACTGGGGAAGAGAGCAGGTAATGGGACAAATCAGATATCTCTTTCAAAGAATAAGCACAGACTCAATGGAGTCCTTCTGTGTTGAATACTTCTACAAAATTTTTTGACACATTGTCTGGACATGAAAGCACCACATCCACAATTACTCCCAGTCACCTTTTGCAAACCTAATTCAAGTGCACAAAGCAGCCAACGCCAATATCACTAACAAATTTCTGTTCCCTGTTTCTGCTGAAATTCAAATCCTCCAAAGTGCATGAGAGACGGTTTTGGCAGCATTAAAGGCGATAGTATGAAATATCTCTGTTGCAGATTATACATGAAGACCGACGCTCACACAAGCAGATCACACAACTTACAGGGCATACTCTGCATATTCTCATCACCCCACACAAGAATGGTCTTGTTCAGTGAACCTCACATAAATTCCTCATTAGTCATCATGAAACCATACAGCACCTCCCATAAGTGAATGAAATTTTCCACTTTTATTTCAATGACAGGACTGTGCAGTTTATGAGCAGAAGGGTAAAGATATAGTAGTCAATTTTTATGGTTTCGTACTGAGTCAAATCTTGATAAAAAGGTATAGAGAGAGACGACTGGTAACAGTTTAACCTGAGAGTTACGGCACCTTAGCTGAGGGGAGAAGTTGAGAAGGAGAGTCCTTCAGCTGTTGCAGGATTTCTTGGCAATACTTTGCAGCAGAAACCAGCTGTCCAGCTAAGTGAGCTAACCAACACCTGAAAAAAAATCAACGTACATTCAAGCTGACACACTGACAATTTTAGATAACAAGCATGGGGCTGGATGAACACAGTAGGTCAAGTAGCATCATAGGAGCAGGAAAACTTGACGTTTCGGGCCTAAACCCTTCATCAGAAATGGGGGAGGGGAAGAGGGTTCTGAAATAAATAGGGAGAGAGGGGGAGGCGGATAGAAGATGGATAGAGGAGAGGATAGGTGGAGAGGAGGCAGACAAGTCAAAGAGGCGGGGATGGAGCCAGTAAAGGTGAGTGTAGGTAGGGGGGTAGGGAGGAGATAGGTCAGTCCAGGAAGGACGGACAGGTCAAGGGGGCGGGATGATGTTAGTAGATAGGAGATGGGGGTGCGGCTTGAGGTGGGAGGAGGGGATAGTTGAGGGGAAGGACAGGTTAGGGAGGCGGAGATGAGCTGGGCTGGTTTTGGGATGCAGTTGGAGGAGGGGAGATTTTGACGCTTGTGAAATCCACATTGATTCCATTGGGCTGCAGGGCTCCCAGGCTGAATCTGATTTGCTGTTCCTGCAGCCTTCGGGTGGCATCACTGTGGCATTGCAGGAGGCCCAGGATGGACATGTCATCTGAGGAATGGGAGGGGGAGTTGAAATGGTTCGCGACTGGGAGGTGCAGTTGTTTGTTGAAATTAACGCTGATAATTTTGGTCAGCTTGTATTTGCATCAATCGCAATTATAGGCTGAGGCCAGTAGATGGCAGCAGAAGGTTTTTTAAAAAATCCCTTCGACATGAGACAACAGTGCAGAGCTGGAGGAACACTGCAGGCCAGGCACCATTAGAGGAGCAGGAACCCTTCTTCAGAAATGGGGAGGGGGAAGGGAGCTGGGAAATAAATAGAGAGAGGGGGAGTGGGGCTGGGGAAGCTAGGTGGGATGGTGATAGGTGAGTGTAGATAGGGAGTGGTGGGAATTGGTCAATGAGGTGGGGAGCAGAGAGATTTTTTTGTTCTTACATGGGTAACTTTGGAGAAAGCTTTTAGGGAGAGGAGAGATAGAATCTGTGACCCTTATTTACGCAAAAAGCCTATGGGGCTTCTATGCAAATAGTTGTGAAGGGATCCTTTCTGGTCTTGGTTTCTGTTCTAAAACCAAGGGAGTCGGAAGAAGGGCGAAAAAGACCTTCAAAGTTTGCAGTAAAGCAGTGATTCTGGTATCCTGATACAGTTTCCACATCTTAGTATCTTGAGTACCCTGTAAATGCTGAAAAGCTGAACTGTGATTACTTTCCATGGACTTGGACCTACTTTGACTTCCATTCAAACCAATACCTTCAATCAGTCCTTGGTTGTCAGCAATTTGATTGTGTCGACAGTAAAACCCAGTGAATGCATCACGTTCTGTCATTTGCTTTCAGACCCTGTCTAACAGGGGTAGTTTCTCTTCAGTTAGATAGTTTTTTATGAAATGTGCTCTCAGGAAAAGTTATTTTCTTTTTTGTGCTGTGAGAGTATATCTGTATTTGGGGCAAGGTGATATGATTTCCAGCACCATTAGGGGCTATGGTATAAACAACTGTTTGCTTAAAGGAGCTCCGTTTTCCAGTAATAAATACAAGGTGGATTGTGCAACAGTGATCGGAAATATCTCAACAGCATCACAAAGTAGTGCAAAAGATCTGCTTCACAGCTCAGTCCTATTTACGGACAAGATATTACACAGTGCTGTAAATAAAAAAGCCACCATACCTGTACGTGCTCAGGCAAAATGACCAGCATCTAACTCCAACAACTGGAAACTTAGTAAGATAGAAATTAACGTCAGTATGACCTTACCCTTTACTGCAGGCACCTTACAATGATGGTAAGGTTTACAAATATCCTACAAGTGAACACACCCAATCAGTGATGAACACAATCCAAGTAACATTATTAACAGGAAGTCACCGTGCATCCCAATATAGGTCGAGTTGAAAATATTGAACTCTTAAGGAGAATCCACAATACACTGTGTTGGCATTATGAAAGACAAATGGATCAGTGAGTTCCTGGAAGTGCGTTGAGGTACGCAGAGGCACCAGTTTTTTCCTTCCCCACCCCAATTTTCATTCATCCTCCGGGAAAGGGTGAGGTCAGGTTAAACTTGATGTCTCTCCAATACAAAAGATTGGCTACCATCCCTTCATAGAGAATCCAAAACATTTTTCTGTTTAAATGAAACTAGGAAATGAGAGGCACAATCACAAAGCAAACAAGCACTCTGCTTAAAGCTCTGAGTTAACTATCTGCTCACCCAATCCCCTTGATAATTTCATATATTACAGACATTAACTGCTTACCCCTCGCGTAACTAATGGTATTTTTATATTAAAAATGGTTAATTTCCTCACTTCTTCCCAAAAGGATTCATACAAACTAAAGCAAAGTACTGCAGATGCTAGAAATCTCAAACAAACACAGAAAATGCTTCAGAAACTCAGCAGATTTGGCATCTATGAAGCTTTCCTGCTCCTATGATGCTGTTTGGCCTGCTGTGTTCATCCAGCCCCACACCTTGTTATCTCGGATTCTCCAGCATCTGCAGTACCTTTTATCTCTGATACAATTAATGTTTAGAGTCTTCTTCGGGACTGAACAGCTCTCCAGTTCTGAACTGGTACACCATTTTCAACCCAAAGGGCCAGGCAACTCCAGGAACAATTTTCCCAAATCGTGACATAAAGCAACAAAAACAATTTGGTGCAAACAGCAGAGTTCCACATTACAGCAAGCAAAACATGCACCACTGCCGCGAACTACAGCAAGCAGCAGGAATACATGCACTACTGCTCTCAACTTTCCTACCTTTTCCCTATAACTCTCGATTCCCTTACTGATTAAGAATCTATCTCTGCCGAGCACAAGTTTAATGACTCAGCCTCAGTGGTATAGAATTCCACAGATTCACTATCCTCATTGAAGAAATTCCTCACCTCTGTCTTAAAACAATGACCCCTTCCTCAGAGATTATGCCCACTGGCCCTAGATTCTCCCTTAAAAGGGAAACAACCTCCCTGCATTATTCTGTCATGCCCTATAGAAATTGTATATGTTTCTATAAGGAAGTCTCTCATTTTTCTAAACTCCAATAAGTTCAGGCCAATGTGCTCAACCTCTCCTCATAACAGTCCCTCCATTCCCAGGATCAGCCCAGTGAACCCTCTCTTGACTGCCTCCAATGCTAGTATATCTTTGTTCTATAAGGAGCCCAAAATTATCCACAGTATTCCAGGTGTCCTCCTCCAACTACTGCCTTGTAGAGTTTTGGCATGAGATTCCACACATCCCACAGAATGGTAGTCAGAGCCAGAATCCATGTGGGCACACATTGCAACAACTTTCATTTAGATCAGGTGAATGTATTAAACAAGTGTTCAATAGGAGATGGACCCTTCATCAGAAATGGGGGAGGGGAAGGGGGTTCTGAAATAAATAGGGAGAGAGGGGGAGGCGGATAGAAGATGGATAGAGGAGAGGATAGGTGAAGAGGAGGCAGACAAGTCAAAGAGGCGGGGATGGAGCCAGTAAAGGTGAGTGTAGGTAGGGAGGGAGGGAGGAGATAGTTCAGTCCAGGGAGGACGGACAGGTCAAGGGGGCAGGATGATGTTAGTAGATAGGAGATGGGGGTGCGGCTTGAGGTGGGAGGAGGGGATAGGTGAGAGGAAGAACAGGTTAGGGAGGTGGGGACGAGCTGGGCTGGTTTTGGGATGCGGTTGGGGGAGGGGAGATTTTGACGCTTGTGAAATCCACATTGATACCATTGGGCTGCAGGGTTCCCAAGCTGAATATGATTTGCTGTTCCTGCAGCCTTCGGGTGGCATCATTGTGGCATTGCAGGAGGCCCAGGATGGACATGTCATCTGAGGAATGGGAGGGGGAGTTGAAATGGTTCACGACTGGGAGGAGCAGTTGTTTGTTGCGAACTGAGTGCAGGTGTTCTGCAAAGCAGTCCCCAAGCCTCTGCTTGGTTTCCCCGATGTAGAGGAGGCCACAACGGGTACAGCGGATGCAGTATACCACATTGGCAGATGTGCAGGTGAACATCTGCTTGATGTGGAAAGTCTTCTTGGGGCCTGGGATTAGGGTGAGGGAGGTGGTGTCGGGGCAGGCGTAGCACTTCCTGCGGTGGGGACCGCTTTGCAGAACACCTGGACTCAGTTCGCAACAAACAACTGCACCTCCCAGTCGCGAACCATTTCAACTCCCCCTCCCATTCCTCAGACGACATGTCCATCCTGGGCCTCCTGCAATGCCACAATGATGCCACCCGAAGGCTGCAGGAACAGCAAATCATATTCAGCCTGGGAACCCTGCAGCCCAATGGTATCAATGTGGATTTCACAAGCTTCAAAATCTCCCCTCCCCCAACCGCATCCCAAAACCAGCCCAGCTCGTCCCCGCCTCCCTAACCTGTCCTTCCTCTCACCCATCCCCTCCTCCTACCTCAAGCCCCACCCCCATCTCCTATCTACTAACATCATCCCGCCCCCTTGACCTGTCCGTCCTCCCTGGACTGACCTATCTCCTCCCTACCCCGCCACCTATACTCACCTTTACTGGCTCCATCTCTGCCTCTTTGACTTGTCTGCCTCCTCTCCACCTATCCTCTCCTCTATCCATCTTCTATCCGCCTCCCCCTCTCTCCCTATTTATTTCAGAACCCTCTTCCCCTCCCCCATTTCTGATGAAGGGTCCAGGCCCGAAACGTCAAGCTTTCCTGCTCCTAAGATGCTGCTTGGCTTGCTGTGTTCATCCAGCTCCACACCTTGTTACCTCGGATTCTCCAGCATCTGCAGTACCTATTATCTCTGTTCAATAGGAGACTAGGTTTAGCCAGGTGGTAGTACTGGTTTGCCTGCCATTCAAACAGAGAGCCAAGACTGTCCTGGTTGGAATAGAGGTGAAAGAAGATTGAGCATACATGGCGAATATAAGATGGTTAGGGCTAGGAAGACTGGAAAGGTGTGAAACCGACAGTGGTGTCAGAAGATTCACAGATTTCAGTGGGACGAGACAAGAGAAGTGGAGACAAAATAAGAACTGGGATAGAAAAAAGTTAGTTCAGTGAGGCTCGGAACATTCTAAAACAATATATCTCCCAGGCAATCCTGTTTGTGAATCTTGGGAAGGACAGGGCCAATTGGCAGACAAGAAGAATGGATTGAAATTCTACATTGCAGACGAGGTCAGTGAAAATCCTGGATATGTTGACTTGATATTCAATGGTAGTGTCACAATACAGGAATGGTAGAAGGAAATATTAGAGTATTGGCATTCAGCCTCCGGGAGGCAGGGGTTCAATTGGCCAGCTAACAACAGCACCACTTTGTCAACAGATCTGATGAGAATGTTAGGGTCGGTTCAATGACAATGGAGAACAATGAGTTTAGGAATAGGTCAGCAAGACTGTGTGCGGGGAGCAGAGAAATTAAAATGGCCTATGTCACATTAGCAATTCTCAAATAGAAGATCTAGACAGGAAAGGAGGCCGGGGGTGGGGGATCCAGGTGTGATGGGAGGATACTGAAGATGAGTAAAAAGGTCAACACAGTGTGAAGCTGAAGGAACACAGCAGGTCAGGCAGCATCAGAGGAGCAGGAGAGTCGATGTTTTGGGTCGGGACCCTTCATAAGTCCTGCATTGTCTCTGACTCCAGCATCTGTAGTTCTTGCTATCTCCATGGGAAAAAAGGTCCACTGACTGGGCAGAAGACTCTTAGGTAAAAAAGTGGGAGTTGAGGCAAAGGCAACAGGAGAAGAACTAAGGGTTGTGTCAAGCTCAAAGTTTATTGGGATCAAAATGAGAGGAAGAAATTAAAAATAGCTAAAGTCAGAGACATGAAGATAGAAGGATATCGTGGACATTCAGCAAGATACAAGATTCTTCCAAGGTCCTGATTAACATCCCTCACACAACCAACAGCACAAGCTAATCAACACTGACACATAAGGAATGGGAACAAAAGCGTTTCATTCACTTTCTAAGCCTGCTTTGGCATTCACTAAGATCATGGTTGAAATAACTGTGATTTCAGGTCCACTTTCTTGCCTGCACACTCCATAACCCTCAACTCCTTTGACAACCAAAAATCTGTCGAACTAAGCCCATTAATATACTCAATGACCCAGCTTCCACTGTTGTCTGGGCAAAAGAATTCCAAACACTCATTTGAATTGAGGCTATTTAGCACTGACATGTGGAGATGTTTCCTCACCCAGAGAGTGATAGGTCTGTAGAATTCTCTACCACAATGGCAACTGAGACCAAGGCATTGAGTGTTTTCAAGAGGAGTTAGGTATAGTTCTTAGGGTTAACAGGATCAAGGAGAAAGTGAGAACAGAATTGGATGATCAGCTATGATCATAGTGAATGGCAGAGCTGGATCAAAGGGCCAAATGGCCAACTCCTGCTCCCATTTTCTACGTTTGTCTGATGAACTTCAGCTTTAAATGTGAGCTCATTTATTTTGAAACCAAAGGCTCTATTTTTAGATTCCTCCATAAGGGATAACATCCTCTCTGCAATCATTCTGTCAATGCTGATAAACTTGTCAGTCATCTTGTCTGCTGCATTTGGTAACTTAAAAATGACTGCACAACACAGTGACCTGACAGGCCAAATGGCCTGACTCCTTCTCTAGTATAGCCATTCTGTGAATCCACTCTATGGATTGACTTTTTGAAAACAAATTCTCATTCAGCAAGTTCCATAGTAGGTTACTTAGAAAATCTCGGTGCAATCAGCAGTTTTTGTGAAAAGTGAATCATGTTTAACCAAACTCCTGGATTTTTTTCACAAAAGTGGATTAAACGGAATGGACAGTTACAATGTAATTGGATTTTCAAAAGGCATTTGATAGCTTGCTGCATCAAAGCTTACTGCACAAGAAAAGAGCACATGGTGTACGGGATAAATTAGTATGGATAAAGGATTGGCTAGCAGACAGGCAGCAAAATCTAGAGATAAATGGGACAGTTTTGGTTTGGTAAGATGTATCTAATAGGGTGCCACAGGGATCAGTGAAGGCTCCTCAATAATTTAAACTCAATATCAATGATTTGGACAGGAGAACTGAATGTGGAGGAGCTAAATTCACTAATAACACCAAGATAGGTAGGAAACTAAGTTATCAAGAGGAGGTAGAGTCTGCAAAAGGTATTAAAGGTCAAGTAAATGGACAGAAAATTGATTTATTAACTTGTTGATTTTAACAGGAAGAACAGAAAAGCAGAATACAATTTCCATGGAGAGAGACTGCAGACCCCACTGGTACAGAGGGGTCGAAGAGTCCTGGTACATGAACCACAAGAAGCTAGTATGCAGGTGCAGCAAGTGACTGTGAAGGCAAATAGAATGTTAATGTCATTTCTTCCAAGGAAAATGGAGTATGAAAATAGGGAAGTTTTACTGCAGCTGTAAAGGGGACTGAAGACGCTATACCTGGAGTACTGTGTACAGTTTTGATCCCATTTGAAAACGTATGTAATTGCTTTTGAAGTCATTCAAAAAACATACACTGAACTCATTCCTGGGATGTACGCTTATCTCATTAAAAAAGTTTGGAAAGGTTAGGCTCATTTCCATTGGACTTTAGAAGTAGGAGAGGTAATGCTAATGAAACATATAAGATATTGAGGAGACTGGATAGGGTGGAAACCCAGAGAATTATTAAACAGATGTAAGATGTAAAATTAAGGGACATAATTTATGTAGCAGTCTTCCCCCTTCTGAGACAGTTTTTTTTTTCTTCCCAAGGATTATTAGAATGCAGAATTCTCTTTGAGAGATATTGGAGGCTGGATTTTTACATTTATTGAAGTCTCGGTTAAGTAAATCTTTGACAGACAAGAGAGTCAAAGGCGATAAGGTGAAAATAGAAAGTAGAAGTGAGACCACAATCAGATGGGCCATGATCTTATTTAATGATGGAGCAGGCTCAACAGGCCAAATGACTTACTCTTGCTCCTCGTTCTTATGTTCCTGAGTTCATGTTTCAGATCAATTCATTCAAGTTTCCACGATTCAATGCCTTCTCTTCGCTGGTTACATACAATCTCTTCATAGTATCAGATGTCAGTATCCTGTCCAACTGCCTACATATCAATAAAACCTCAACAAGGTACAATTTAACTAAGCAAACCAAAACCCTCTTCCTTTTGGTTTCTGCCTCCATTACCACAACGACTAAGACCACTTCCTCTCATCTCAGCAATGTTACCCACATTACAGTCATTTCATCTTTCTCCCAAAGCCAAAACCTTAGTCCACGCCTTCATCACCATAATATTTGACATTCTCCAACTCACTTGGGCTATTCTGCAATTCAACACTCTCTCAGCCTCAAATGATCAAAAAGTACACAATGTCACTCAGATAGTAGTCTCCTCTTAACCCTATCCTCTCTAATATCCATTTTCTGCTCAATAAAGCTGACCAAATTTCTCAACCTTGACTTTTCAATCTTTTTATATTTTACTGGCCTCAAAGTCCCCAACCCACAGGTCAAACGTCACAGATACGCTGTCCTGACTCTTGTCGGTGCGCCATTGACTTGCTTCCTACTGAATCAGTACACTCCTATTCAAGCAACTGCCTGCTAAGTTTACAACTTCTGCATATGTTTAAAAAGCCTACTCAACACTGATCTAGATTTCTCAACTCTAAGTCTTTCCCATCCTACAGTGGGAAAGATATATTGGTCTTGCAGGGAGTTTTTTTTATATTATTCATGTGGTATGACATCACTGCCAAGGCCAAAATTTGCTACCCATCCTTAATTACTCTTGATAAAGTGGTGGTGAGCTGCCTTCTGGAACCACTACAGTCACTGGAGGGTATAGGCAGCCACAACATTACTAGGAAGGGGGTTCCAGGATACTGACCCAGCAACAAGCAAGCCCCCAAGGAACGTTATATTGTTTCAAGTCAGGATGGCAGGTGGTTTGGAGGGGAACTTTCAGGCAGTGTGTTTCCATCCCTCAGTTGCCTTTGTCTTTCTTGATGGTAGAGGTCAGAGGTTTAGAAAGTGCTACCGAAGAAGCAGAAGTAGAGTCTTCCATCACACTCCACAGTTGTGCTTTGTAGACAGTGAACATGCATTAGGAGTCAGAAGACACATCTCGGAAGTCCCAGCCTTTGACCTAATGTAACAGCCACAGTTTTTATAAGACTAAACCAGGTTCAGTTTCTGATTGACAGAGGGGGGTTCAGCAATGGTAACACTCTTGAATGTCAATGAGATTTGGTTAGGTTATTTGTTACTGTGCAAATGTATTCCTTGGAACTTGGAACATGTGATTTGATTCAAGTTTTCAATTTTATGGTGAACATGCAAGGTAAACAGAAACTATTCATTCTGGCTGGGGAATATAAAGTGCATTGCCCCAAAACTTGAGCCAACTTTTACAGGGTGAAGTTAGGAAACAATTTAATTTGCTCTTCATAAAACAGCAGTTGATATCACTTCAAATTCTAATTTTAAATCCAAGATCGACAGATTTTTGAATGTGGGCTAATGGTGAGAATATGAACTAAGGAACATCAGAACAGACTTAGGGGAAGGGGGTTAAATGGCCTCGTCCTTTTCCCACATTCATACAGCACGGAAACAGACCCTTCGGTCAAACTCGTCCATGTCAACTAGATACCCTAAATAATTCTAGTCCCATTCTCCAGCATTTGGCCCATATCCCTCTAACTCCTTCCTATTTATATACCCATCCAGATGCCTTTTGAATGTTGTAAATTGTACCAGCCTCCACCACTTCCTCTGGCAGCTCGTTCCATGCACGCACCACCCCCTGCGTGAATAAGTTGCCCCTTAGGTCCCTTTTAAATCTTTCCCCTCTCACCTTAAACCTATGCCCTCTACTCTTAGATTCCCACACTCTGAGTAAAAGACCTTGTCTATTCACCCTATCCATGCCCCTCATGATTTTATAAACCTCTCTAAGGTGACCCCTCAGCCTCCAACATTCCAGGGAAAATAGCCCCAGTCTATTCGGGGCAGCACGGTGGCTCAGTGGTTAGCACTGCTTCCTCATAGCGCCAGGGATCCGGGTTGAATTCCACCCTCAGGTGACTGTCTGTGTGGAATGTGCATATTCTCCCCATGTCTGCATGGGTTTCCTCTGGTGCTCCGGTTTCCTCCCACAGTCCAAAGATGTGCGGGCTAGGTGGATTGGCCATGCTAAATTGCCTGTAGAATTCAGGGATGTGTTGATTAAGTGGGTTTTAGGGGGATGGGCCTGGGTGGGATGCTCTGAGGGTCAGTGTGGACTTGTTGGGCCAAAGGGCCTGTTTCCACACTCCAGGGATTCTATAGATGCTATTCAGCCTCTCCTTATAGCTCCAACTTTGGCAACATCCTTGTAAATCTTACCTTTTCAAGTTTCACAACATCCTTCCTATAGCAGGGAGACCAGAATTGCATGCAGTATTCCAATAGTGGCCTAATCAATGTCCTGTACAGCCAGAATATGACTTCCCAACTACTATACTCCATGCACTGACCAATAAAGGCAAGCATACCAAACGCCTTCTTCACTATCCTATCTACCGGTGATCCATCCCTCACTTTCCCACCTCTGATTCAGTTGCCACATTTGTGTTCTTCAAAATTGTGAAAGGCTACATGAAATTGTCTTCTCTGCTACAAGATGATCAAAGGATTAGATAGGGTGGATAGTGAGAGCCTTTTTCCTTGGATGGTGACGGCTAGCACAAGGGGACATAGCTTTAAATTGAGGGGTGATAGATATAGGACAGATGTCAGAGGTAGATTCTTTACTCAGAGAGTACTCAGGGCATGGAATGCCTTGCCTGCAGCAGTTGTAGACTCGCCAACTTTAGGGGCATTTAAATGGTCGTTGGATAAACATATGGATGATAATGGAATAGTGTAGGTTAGATGGGCTTCAGATTGGTTTCACAGGTCGGCGCAACATCGAGGGCCGAAGGGCCTGTACTGCACTGTAATGTTCTATGTTCTATGTTCTATGTTCTAATGTGCTCATAGTTGCCAGCTCAACAACAATAGCTGAACATTCACTCCCTCTACTGAGCATCCCACCAACACAACATGGTGCACTTCAGACGAAATATCTCAACACAGGATACATTGTGAAGAACCTACAGCAAAATGCTTCCAATTCCTTTGGTCATCTCACTGGTTGTAATAAAAGCAATCAAGGGTTAAAAAGGTTCTGTGAGTCTTGTTCTCAAACGGAAAAAATATGTCATATCTCTTTTCCTGAGTGGAATTGCGCAGAAGAGTATATTTACACAGGATATACTGTATACCAGGATGTATGAAAATAGGAACTCGCCCATTTACTGTCGGCAGAAAAAAAGTCTGTTTATGAGTTCCGCAAAGGAAGTGTTGCACAATTTATTATATCTGTGGTGGTGACAAACCTACCATTTCATCAGTAAGGCAGGCAAAGGCTAATAGGAATATCTTCAGTTACCTTGACTTTATACACCTTTCCTTGCACAAAACAGATATGTGACAGGTTAACAGATATAAAATTATATTGTGCCAGTTCAGCACATCTTAAAACACAGGAGGCCATCTGGTCCATCAAACCTGTGCCAACTCCATCCGGTTCCACTCCCCTCTAAACCTCCTGCCTTTCAACTCAAAATTATGTCCCCCTCACACTGACCCTTCAACTAGGACTGCTTTCTATCCACCCTGTCCATGCCCCTCATAATCTCTCCCACCACAATCAGGTTTCTTCTCAGCCTTCTCTATTCCAAAGCAAGCAATCTAAGACTGTCCAGCCTCACTTCATAGCTAAACTTCTCTATCCCACACAACCTCCTCATGAATCGCCTCTGAACAAATCAGCTGCTGCTAATGGCCCACAATGCTTCATGGAAGTCCAATCTTCAAGTGTTAGGTCTGTTTGAAATCCAGCCCATTCAGTATGCTGGGGCAGTGTCATTCAACACATGGGAGGGAGTAAACTTTTCTTATATTCTCTCATAAACATGGGTGTTGCTGGTTGGCCAGCACTTATTGCCTTCTGAGGCAGGGTCACTCAACCCGAAACATTAACTCTGATTTCTCTCCAAAGATGCTGCCAGACCTGCTGAGCTTTTCCGTCAACTTCTATTTTTGTCTCTGTTTTACAGCATTTGCAGTTCTTTCAGTTTTTATTTATTGTCCATCCCTAGTTGCCTTGAGAAGGTGGTGGTGAGTTGTCTTCTTCAATCATTGAATTCCATGTGCTGGTGATAGATCCAAATGCCCCTAGGGGGAAATTCCAGGATTTTGACCCAGCAACACTGAAGGAACAGCAATATATTTCCAAGTCAGGATGATGAGTAGCTTGGAGAATTTGCAGGGGCTGGTGTTCCCATATATATGCTGCCCTTATACTTCTAGGTGGAAGTGGTTGTGGGTTTGGAAGATGCTAAGGATCTTTCGTAAATTTTTGCAGTACATCTTGTAGATAGTACACACTGCTGGTACTGAGTGTCAGCAGTGGAGGAAGTGGATGTTTGAGGGTGTGGTGCCAATCAAGCAGGCTGCTTTATTCTGGATAGTATGAAGCTTCTTGAGTATCGCTGGAGCTGCACTCATCCAGGCAAGTGGGGAGTATTAAGACTGAAGATGATAAAACATTGGAGCAAAAGTAGGCCATTCAGCCCATTAAATCTGCTCTGTCATTCACTCAGATCATGGCTAATCTGATAAATCCTCAACACAGGATTACTTTCTGGGCCATGTGCCAGTGAGACGAGAAGTAGGAAAATAGTTAAATATGTGGCTAACCAGCTGGTGTAGGAGAGAGGGTTTCAGGTGGATCATTGGGATGTCTTCTGGGACCAGTGGGATGTGGACAAGAAGGACAGGTTGCACCTAAACTGGAAGGGCACCAACAGAGCTCAGGAACAGGAAGGGTGCAATCATTTTGATGGTTTTGTATTACAGGCTCCCAGCAGCCAGTGGATGATGGAGGAACAGATATGTGGACAGATTAGGGAAAAATTTGTAGTGGATCACTTTAACTTCCACTATATTGACTGGGACTGACAGTGCCCGAGGCTTGGATGGGGGGGGTAATTCTGTTACGTGTGTCCAGGACAGTTTTTTGAAACAATATCGAAATAGTCCAATTGGAGAAGGGGCCATACTACACCCGGTATTGGAGAATGAGCCTAGTCAGGGGTTTCAATGAGAGAGTATTTTGGGAACAGTGACGATAATTCTGTAAGTTTTAAGATACTTATGGATAAGGATAACGCTAGTCCTCGAGTGAAAGTACTAAACTGGGGGAAGGCTAACCACTACAATATTAAGCAGGAACTGAGAAATGTGGATTGGGGGAGGCTGTTTGAGGGTAGATCCACAGTCAGCATGTGAGAATCTTTTAATGGGCAATTGATTAGTTCATGGCCAGCATGTTCATGTGAAAATGAAGGAGATGGATGGCAAGATTCGGGAACTTTAGGTGACAAGAGAAATGTACACAATTAGCTACTAGAAGACATTGGACAAACATAGTTTGTTTTCACTTGAGCTTTGCAGGACGAGGAGCAACTAGCCCCTTTACCAATTTGCTGCCTGTGCTGATGCGAAAGCTAAATGTACGATGGAGATATGGCCCTCATTATATACCTCACTGTATGGAGGTCTGTATGCAGCCCTCAGCTGCACAGTAAGCCATCATTGGCTGTTCTGAGACCCAGGAACCACTTTCGCCCCTTGTGTTTCCAACACAGGTCACTTCGAGCTAGAATCTTGTGCCCAGCTGCTGACGGATGTGGTCTTTGACATGAGGGCCATGGCCAACCACAAGCTCATCAGCAGCAACAGGGCCCAGTGGGGGATAAGGCACACACAGTTCAAACAAAGGACCCCTCCATTCCCTAGTGATTACCAAGACACAGTGTTGGCACAGTCTGCTTATGTTCCGGGACACTGTGGCAAAACTACGGCGAGTCTAGAGTGGAACCTGAGGGCTACAGAAGTGGTGGAGGTCATCTCCTTCAGGTGACTGTGAGAATCACAAGAGCTTTGAACGTACACGTAACTGGCTCCTTCAGGGAGTGACGAGTGACCAGTGTGGGATCAGTCGTGACCCAAAAGTGCATTAGGACAGTGACTTACACCATCATTGCATGATCCTACCATTTCATTTCCCAGTGAAGAGGTCAGTATGGAGTCCAGACAGTAGAATTCAGAAATGTAACTGGCTTCCACCAGGTACAGGGTGCCAGTGACTGCACACATAGGCACAGAGAGCTGTATCACAATGCTGCAGAATTTCATCAGTAGGAAGGTGTCACATCCAAGTAATGTCAAGATGATCTGTGATCACTGTTACTACTTCCTGGAGGTACTTCATCCATGATGAAGTAGACGATGGGGCTGCCAAGGATGATGTTTCACTGCTTGGACCGATCCCAGAGGAATTGGCCTTCCAGTATAGTCCAGACAGAGTGTTTCACATGCTGGCAAGATGTACTCTATTCAATTAGAGCAGGCAACAAGGTGATGTGCTGGAACTAAGGGAAGGGGAGCATCGTTCCAAGGAGGAGGAAGACAAGGATTCTGAGGAGGCGGCGGCTGTCCGAAGGAGAAAGATGCACAGTTAGGTGGACTGGCCATGCCAAATTGCCCCATTGTGTCCGGGGATGTGCAAGCTAGGAAGATTTGCCATCGTAAATGTGGGGTTGCAGGGATAGGGTGCCTGGTGGGTCTGGGCAGGATGTACTTCAAAGGGTCAGTGCAGACTCAATTAGCTGAATGGCATCTTTCTGCACTGTAGTGATTCTATGATTCTACAAAAATTATGAGAGGCATGAATCGTCTTGAGTTTTTTCCCAGGATAGAAATGTCAATTACTAGGGGACATAGGTTTAAAGTAAAAGGGTTTAAGTTTAAAGGAAATGAGATGGTCAAGTTTTTTGCAGAGGGTGGTAAGTGCCTGGAATATACTGCTAGAGGTGGTGGTGGAGGCAGATACTATAGCAATGTTTTAGAGGCATCTTGATAGAAATATGAATAGGCAGGGAGTAGAGGGATGGTCTGCACAGAAGCAAAAGGTTTTGAGTTTAGAAAGGCATCGTGTATTGATGCAGGCTTGGTAGGCCAAAGAGCCTGTTCCTGTACTGTACTGTTCTTTTGTTCCACTTGCCAGCCTTATTCCCATAACCCTGTATTCCCTTAGTGATTAAAAATCTGGCTATCTCAGCCTTGAATATACTTAACAACACAGCTTTGAAAGCCCTCTGCAGGGAAGAATTTCACAGATTCACTCTCCTCATCTGATTCTATGCCTTCCAACCCTATATTGCTTCTTGCTATCGATTTAATTTCATTCTTAACTTAATTTCAAGACAACCTCGCCCCTTTGCCTATCTTGCTTTCAAAACTAAAGAGTAGTTTAGGTTTTAATCTAATTTTCTGCAACAAACCATTGTTGAGGCAGAATTAACAACATCGCACAAAAGTGATTTGTAGAATTTCTTGAATAAGAGGATAACGAAAAAGGTTTGGAGACTGAACAGGATACGTGGATATTCCAAAACGCTGCTTCCATCCTCCTGACATCCCACGCCCATTGCCGGCTTGTCCTTGAGCCTGGAATTTCGTTTGAAGACCCTTTGAGAAACCACCTCTGAACAAACTTCAGGTCTCTCCCTTCTACAATTTTCTCTGCTGCTTTCATTTTTTAAAATGGTTAGACCCCCTTGCCTATCTGCCTGTCCTTTCAATAGGATGTGTTTCCTTCAATGCTTAGTTCCCTACCCTTATCTCCTTTAGGCCACATCTCTGCAATACCCACAATACCATACCTACCAATTTCAATCTGCTCTACAAGCTCATCTATCTTGTTTTGTATGCTGCGTACAATTAAGTACAACACCCACCGTCCTGACTGACCTCCCTTCTCATACTTGTCCCCTTATCTGCTGTGCCTGAAGTTAGATTTCTAACCATTTTCAAACTCTGTGTCCTATTATTTGTTCAGGAAACTTCAACAATCGCTCCTGAGCCTTCCCCAGTTTAATGACTTTAAAGTCTGTAAGGTGTCATTCTGTGAGCCAGACACGGTGAGGATGGTAAATCTGCCTTCCCTAAGGACGATAGTAAACCAGATGGATTTTTATGACAAATGGCAATGATTATATGGCTAACATTATAATAAATTAATAAATTTGAAACTTGAAATCTAATGTAATTAACAACTTATTGATTCCACCACCTGCAGTCAGATTTGTATGCACGTTCCCAGACCTCTGAATTATTGGTGCAGCAGCAATACCACTGCACTACCACCTCACCTGATGCTTTGCAAGCTTTCAGATTGTGCATTATAGACACAACAGCAGGTTATTTTTTATTCAAAAAAGAGGGGTGATCCTAACAACAACTCCAGGGGATTTATTTTAATTTGTTCATTGGATACTCCTAGTTCATTGTCCATCCCTAATTATCTTTCATGTGGTCATAGTATGCAGGTTTCTTGAACTGCTGCAATCTGTTTGCATTCTAGAACTAAAGGGAACAGTCCAAGAATTAGGGCCAGATCATTCAGGAAAGATGTTAGGAAGCACTTCTACATACAAAAGATGGCAAATGTTTAAAACTCTATTCCACAAATGGCAGTGGATGCTGGATCAACTGCTAATTTTAAATTGTAGTTAAATTTTTATTAATGAAAGGGAAACGGCCCAAAGGCAAGGTATATAGAGTTAGGCCACGGATCTGCCTTTATCTCATTGATTGGCAGAACAGGCTCAAGGGGCTGAATGGCCCACTCCTGTTTCTATGTTCTGTTGCAAGTACCCTCAAAGTTCTGTTTGGATGGGAGTTCCAAGATTTTGACCTAGCATCATGAAGGAATGATGGTACACCCCAAAGTCAGGATGGTGTATGGCTTGACAGGGAAGCTTGCAGGTGGTGATGCTCCATATAGCTGCTGGTCTTGCCATTCTAGACTGTAGAGGTCACAGGCTTGGATGATACTGTTGAAGGAGCCTTGGCAGTTGCTGCAGCCCATCACTAATATGACTGCATGCTTCCTTCCAGTCCTTTCACAGACTTCCTACTCCAATCCCAAATTTCTATCCATGTTCCCACTGTGTCTTTAAGTCAAGCAGTTCCCTTCTGCTGAATACCCATCTTACTTGCCACTTTCTCAGACGTGACTCTTGAGATTTGAACCCTTCAGCAGTGAACAATTTAACTCAGTAGATCAGCAAGTTTAATTAGAGCCCCCACTGGTCTTGCTTTTTAAGGTCATGCAGTTTCATCATTTTTGCAGCAACTGACAGCATGCACTTTCTACAATGCTTCTAAAATAGAAGGCCATCTCAAGACTCTTCACAGAGGTTTAACCATAAAAAAAAAGTAAGCAACGGAGAAAATTGTAGAAGGGAGAGACCTGAAGTTTGTTCAGAGGTGGCTTCTCAAAGGGTCTTCAAATGAAAATCCAGGCTTAAGGACAAACTGGCAATGGCGTGGGGTGTCAGGAGGATGGAAGCAGCTTTTTGGAATATCCACGTATCCTGTTCACTCTCCAAACCTTTTTCACTTTCCTCTTATTCAAGAAATTCTACAATTCACTTTTGTGCGATGTTGTTAATTCTGCCTCAACAATGGTTTGTTGCAGAAAATTAGATTAAAACCTAAACTACTCTTTAGTTTTGAAAGCAAGATGACAATTCGTCACACAGTCTGCAAGTCAAACAAACCAAGTTGTTTACATTTTGTTTGCTCAACAGAGGGAAAATTTGCTGACTTCACCTAGAATCACCTGAGCCTTTTCCTCACCATCTCCAGTTACTACTGCAAGTGAAAGGTGGAACTCCTTCAACTGTCTATCCAACTGACTGAGAGCTCCAAACTGACTGAATTATGGAATTAGTAAAACATTCAGTCAAAAGTTTGTGGAGCTAGGGAATAAATTACGGGGCCCTAAGTATATACTCACTGGAGTTTAGAAAAATGAGAGGTGATGTCATTGAAACATCCAAGATTCTTAAGGAATTTGACATGGTAAATGCCAAGAGAACATTTCCCTTCATGGGACAGCCTGGGACCAGAGGCCATAGTCTCAGGATTAACGGGAGCCAATTTAAGACTGAGATAAGGAGGAATTTCTTTTCTCAGAGGGTTGAAAGACTTTGGAACTCCTTGCCACAGAGGGCTGTGGGGGCAGAGTCCTTGTATATACTTAAGGCTGAGAGAAACAGATTCTTGATCAGTTGGGAAATCAAGGTTACAGAAAAAACACAGGAAAGTGGATCTGAGGAATGTTGGATCAGCTACGATCCTATTGAATGATGGAGCAGGCTTAAAAGGTCAAGCAGCCTATTCCTGTTCCAATTTCTTATGGTCTTCACATCCCTTGTCAGGGAACTGAGAGAGAACATTATTAAGCACAGACCGACTAAACATCTTGAAAATCTCCAAGTAAACAGAGTCAATATGCATTTTTAAAGGGTCAGCCATGCCTGAAGAATATAGTTTATTTTTATTTAATGTGGTGGACAGGGGACTGTCCATAGATGTAATTTTGCATGGACTTCTGGCAGCCAGTTGACAACAGTAGTCATGACAGACTGTCAGGTGATGTTGAATTTCATGAAGTGAAAGGAAATTACAGACCTGCTTAGGAAACAGACTGACAGACAGAAAACAGAAACAGGAATAAGGGACAGGTATTCTAATTGGGCCAGTGATCCCCTGCCAGGATCTGTTTTGGGAACTCAACAGGCAGTCCAAGTAAACCAGGCAGGTACTACAGGACTCCCCTGAATAGATGAATGTGACTAGTACGGTAACACAAGGCTCAGTGCTTGGACTCCAGCTGTTCACATCATCCATATATGTCAATGATTTCGATATGGCAACAAAAGTTTGCGGATAATACCAGAAGTAATAATATGTGTTGTAGGAAGACACAAAATGTTTTAGGAGGATTTGGACAGGCTTAGTGAGTGGGCAAAAACATGACAGATGGAATACAATGTGGAAAAATGCGAGGTTATCCATTTTGGTAGGAAAAACAAGCTGTCTTATGAGGAAAGTTTGGACAAGCTAGGCTTGAATCCAATAGAGTTTAGAATTTAGAATGCCAACTTTAAGGGCATTTAAATGGTCGTTGGGTAAACATATGGATGATAATGGAATAGTGTAGGTTAGATGGGCTTCAGATTGGTTTCACAGGTCGGTGCAACATCGAGGGCTGAAGGGCCCGTACTGCGCTGTAATGTTCTATGTTCTATGTTCTAATTAAGACGTGACCTATCTGAAATGTACAAGCTCCAGAGGAACCTGGACAGGGTGGATGTGAAAAGCATGCTTTGCCATGTGAAGCATCTAGAACTCGGGGTCACTGTTTCAAAATAAGGGATCCATTTAAGAAAGAAAATTCTCCTTAATTCTTTCGCACATAGGGTCATCAGTTTTTGGAACTCTTTTCCTCAAAAGGCAGTAGAAACAGTCTTTGAATATTTTTAAGACAGGGTTAGCTCCCTGGTAGGCAACTGGGTGAAATGTTATCAAGGGTGGGAAGCAATGTGGATTAATCAGATCAGCCATGATTTTATTGAATGGCAGGCCCAAGGAGACAAATGGCTTATTCCTGCACCTGATACGTATGTTCTTATTTAGATTCTCCATCTGTAAACATTTCCACTCTTTAGCTTGATCAGCAAAAAAATTCAACAGAAAATTGAAACCAAATAACACAAATATTTTAACTTGCTCCAATACTCCCACATCTGAAATGTTTCATAATACTTTATGTATTCTCCTTTTCTATGAAAATAGAACCTTACATTATAATGGCTAGAACATTAAGCTCTGAAGAAGTACAAGTAGTTTGTATTTTTCACAGAATGTTTTATGTTGCTTATTTCAACTCAAAATTATTAATTCCCATGCTGGAACATATCTGGGCAATTACTGCACGGTGAAATCTAGATGAAGGGCAAAGTCTCAGTGCAGGTCATAGAAGACAAGACAAGTCAGAAAGAATGGTCTGGCATTAGTTTTCGTGGTACAGACTTGATGGGCTGAAGGGCCTCTTCTGTGCTGTACAATTCCATAAAAAGGATCAAGAGAGATACAAATTTCGAAGTAAAAGAATACGCATTTATAGAAATACAACCTCCCAACATGATTTCCAGCCAAATAGGTAATTTGAAATCTAGTCACTGTTACAGTGGAGGAAATGCAGCACACAGTTTAAACACAAGTTCCTGCAGACATGTTGAGAACAACCAAGTAATCTGTTATGAGGTTGTTTGAGGGAAGATCAGCTTCTGAGATGCTAACAAGAAAGCCCCTTCTCCACTTCTCTTGGGAACTTGGGAGCACAACTTCAGTACTACACTGCCCAGATTATAGGGTGAAACTTGAATTCAACACATCCACACAACATGGCAAACTGAGCTGCTCTAACATTCAACAAGATCATCATTGAATTTCCATCCCAATTTTTCAACCTTAACCCAAAGTACTTCAATCCCGAATTCCAAAAATTATTTAAGTCTCAGCCTTGAATATACTCAATATCTGAACATCCCACAGCCCTCCAGGATACAGAACAACCTGCTGTTTGAAGAAATTTGCCTCATGTCAGTGCCGGTTGGCCATCCTCTGAAACAGAGACTACGACTTTTTGCTCTTGACAGTCTAGTCAGGAAACATAGCTCTCAGCATCTAGCAAAGAATACAGGCCTAGGCGACTCAACACTGCCTCTTAGGAAACCTCTCACCCCAGAAATCAAACGAGGACATGCTTCTTGCAACCTTGCTCAGGTAAAAATATCTTTTCTAGGTTTAGAAGATCAAAACTATATGTCGTATCCAAGTGTGATCTCAGCAAAATCCTGTACAAGACTTCCTTGATCCCACCCTTGCAATAAAGATCAATATATAATTTGCCTGTCTAAGTGTTTGCTGAACTTGCATGCTAATTTCACTTATTCATGTACAAGGACCCCAAAATCCCTCAGAGTACAAACACTGCTCATCTCTTAATTTTAAAATCGCACTCCAGCCAATCCCAGTGAATGGGAACCAGAGGTCAGATTTTAAATTCTAGGCTGACATCTATCAAATATTTTTATCCATGGGGGTGAGTGTATGACAGCTTCTGCATCCCAAAACCATCCCCTGGCTCCTGGCCTGGATACAGGAACCTAAGAAGTCTCTCACCATATCAATTATAACCTAATGGTTAGCTATTGATCCTGCAAATCTATTCTTGCTTAATTTCATATTAGTCCCAAAGTGAAAGTCCCAGAATACAAAAACTACCAACACCCAAGATCTCTGCAATCAGTGTCAGAGAACTGTGCCCAAAGGAAAACAGAACTCGATATCAGGCAAAACAGAATCATGATATTTGCAGGTTTCTCACACTGAAGCACAAGCATACAACTGGCCAAAAAAAATTGTCAAATTTACAACAAGCCAAAACCATCCTTATTCTAGTAATTGCTGAGGGACTTAAAAATAATGAAATTATGACAAAATGCTACTCCCCATAACAAATTACGTGATTAAAGACTACTTGTACTCACCACCGAGGCATTTCTAATGGTCCTGCTCTATTATACTCCATGGTATTGAATTTAACGGAAGGTATGAGTTATATTATAATGTCTGCTGCTTTTCAATGGTGTCGCAAGACAGCCGATCATGAGTTATTTTGCTTAAGCCTGCTGATGTTTATGATCATCCAATAAATTCTCAAGTCCTGTTTTGACTGGTTCAGGAAGCACACTGTCCTGACCCTGACGTTCCAAATACTTAAACACACTGACTGTTACTGTTCTCTCAGATATACTTTGCAATACACACAGGGAAGGTCACCAAAACATGTCGACTGTGAGAGCTGAGGATTCAAAGAGCACAGCAATCAAGGGCTATCTCCTTCAGCACTGTGCCCACGTAATACTAAACAGCCCACGCCAAGGCTCGTGTCCTCAATTGGCAGGCACTGAGGAAGTCATTGATATCATGGACAGCAAACAGTAAGACAATAGAGGCAGCAGAGCACCAGCATGAATAACATCAAACTGCAGTCTAATGCGCTTACATGCATGCGCAAAATGAATCATCTCCACTATCTGAGGCAAGATGATACATCACAGAGACAACAAAAATAGCCATACAACACCACAATCAGGATCCCTCAACATAGGAAGATAGCACAATGATACAAAACAGAAGACTATTCAGCCCATCATTTCTGTGTCAGCTCTTTGACAGCAAGATATTTACAAAGCTATGAGGAAGGAGCAGAAGAATAGAGCTAATTGGAGAACACTCTCAAATTCCCTTTTAAATTGCAATTGAATCAGTTCCCTCCACTCTTTCAAGATGTGCTTTCTAAATCACAGCAGTTTGCTGAACAATAAGTAAAGTTTCCTTACGTTGCCTCTTGTTCCCTTGTCAATCGCCTCAAACCTATGAATTTTGCTTACTAGTCCTTGCACCACTGAAACAACTGCTCCTTAATTAGATGATCAAAACCACTCAAATTTTAACACAGGCACATTTACTGCTTTTAAGTGAAGAGCTAAGGGTAAGGAGGGTGTTGGAGGGAATAGAAAAATAGGTTGACACCATAATCAAATCAGCCATAATCTTGTTAAATGACAAAGCAGACTCAAAGAGCAAATGGTCTACTTCTGCCTCCAAGTATTATGTTCCTTTGGGCAAAAGAAAACCCCAAAGAAGTGCAGATGCTGTAAATCAGAAACAAAAACAAATTGCTGGAAAAAAACTCAGCGGGTCCGGCAGCATCCGTGGAGGGAAATCAGATGAACATTTAAAGACAAAGCCTGGCCAGTAACAGCAGAGGAAGGCAAATCCATTACAGCATTTAAAAGGTAAGTGAATAAATATTTAAACTGAAAACAATAATGAACGCAGAAAGGTCAGGGAAATGGAACTAAATGGATATGATGGCAGCATAAAAGGAGACCATTCAACCTTCGCTAACCTAACTCTTCTAAAAAGCCATCCAATTAGTCTCACTTGAGTTATTTCAACTTCCTTACGGGATTGGGCAGCTGACTAAATTGCACTAAATTTATTGCAATAATAAATTCCAGAATTGCTTATGGACCACATATCCTTCCAACCCATTCATGTCAAGACCTGGATTTGACAAAACCTGTCTTTGCTTGGACACCTTCATTCAAGTGATTGTAAATTTGAACTTGCATCAAATCTCCCATACTGTGATCCTTGTGGACAACATGGGTGGCATTGAAGCCTCAATTTTCTGCTACTTCTGTTCATTAACCTGCTACTCTGAGTTCCTTGACAGATATCACCAACGGTACAGATGATCAATGCAATATATGGTAGCCAAATGCTAAATTGCACAATATTGACCAGAAGTACCAATTTTAAGTATTCATTGATGAGAGATGAGCACTAACTTCAAGGATCTATACATCTATTCAGCCAAGCTATTCAGCATCAGTGCATACTCCTATGGTGAGTGAAATAGCACAAATGTATACTTTAGGAACACTACAAACAATTTGAACTCCAACTCCCACCAGTGACTGGGACAATGCTTTTAACTTAAAGATTTTTGTTTCAAGTCTTCAGTTAAATTGATGTTCACTAGTTTGGGTAGTATATTTTGTCATTTTCGGATACTTGCAATAAGTGTTTTGATAGAAAAACACTTTAATATTCAGAGAACAGGCACAATCATGATAGGCTGAAGGTTTCTTTCTATGCTGCAACAATTCTGCAATTCTATTTTATGGCAACACAGGCACTGATCTAGGAAGACCTAGCAGCAAGAATCAAGTATATAGTTACTGATATTGCCTGCTCACTTACTGGTGTTATTGGGATGCTCTGCTTTTCACAGATAGTGGTTAGTCACAGCACCTGTAGTAGCCTTGAAGGAATAGTGCATTGCAGTGCCTAAGCCTTTTGGTTCTGAGCTGCTTCCATCAAAATAATCTATCCTTTCCATTTTTTTCAAGTTCCAGTTTCCATTTTACAATGTTTTAATGCCATTTAATGCAACATTTTGAGCAAAAATAACTTATTGAATTATCAGGAAGGGACTGTATACCCAGCCCAACGATCTCTGTCTGTTTATTTTAATTAATCCCTTTAATCAGTTCTTGTTCTATAGCCCAGCTGGGAGAGTGAGGGATTCAAGCTGTCTCATTTCTGCTTTGTCTAGGCCAAGTAACCAAATACTGTGGAGGTTTTGTTATCTCTGTGAGGAACCACGATACCAGGTCAAAGGCATATAAAGATCATTTCCTTTACAAGGGTAATACCTGACAACAGCTACACAACATTCAGTCCATCAAACTGGGCATATTGGCAATTCAGAAGCATTGGGAATACATTCTGCTGAGAATCCTTCTAACCGAATGCAGTCACCTTGCAGGGTTATGGGAGAAAGACAGAGGAGTGAGTCCAGCTGAGTTCTTCTCAGTGAACTAGCACAAACGTAACCAGTTGCAATGGCTTCCTGCTGTGCTGTATTCCATCACACACCTGACTAGTCCCTTGGAGAAGATGGCAAAGTCTTTGGGGAGTCAGGAGGCAAGCCACAGTATTGATAGATATTTTCCAATCAACTTGTTCCAAGATGTTATTACACATTTCTGGACCAGATGGGACTTGAACACGTGCCTCCTGGTTCAGAGGTAGGAACACAACCACTGTTCTACAAGAGCCGCCACAATATTTATAATGACTTGTCCAGTTCAGCTTCTGGTCAATGTTAGATGTTGATTGTGGGGGATCCAGAGACCGTAATGCCATTGGATGTCACGAAGCAATGGTTAGATTCTGTCTTGTTGGAAAGAATCATTGCCTGGCACCTGCGTGGCATGAACTGTTACTTGCCACTGTCAGACCAAACCTGGATATTGTCCAGGTCTTTCTGCATTTGGACATTGGACTGCTTTAGTATCTGAGTTGTGAATGATGCTGAAAATTTTGCAATCATCAGCAAACATCCACACTCTGACCTTTTGATGGATGGAAGTTTACTGATGAAACAGTTGAAAATGGTTGGGCCTAGGACACCACCCTTAGGAACTCCTGCAGAGATGTCCTGGAGCTGAGATGACTGACCACCAACAACCATAACTATCTTCCAAAATGCCAGGTATGACTCCAGCCAGCAGAGCCCAAGATTCCCACTGATTCGAGTTTCACTCAGGCTCCTTTATGCCACACCCAGTCATGTACAGCCTTGATTAAGTGTGGCATCAAGCAGCCCCAGCAAAACTGGAGTTCTTGGAGACTGAGGGGGTAGAGTGTGATTGAATACACTCCATATACCTGCAAAAGCACTCAGGAAACTGTGTGGCATCACAAGATGCACTCCAACAAATCACCAATCACTCCTTCGCCAGTACCTTCCAAACCAGCCATCTCCAACAG
This sequence comes from Ginglymostoma cirratum, assembly GCA_024137785.1. Taxonomy (NCBI): domain Eukaryota; kingdom Metazoa; phylum Chordata; class Chondrichthyes; order Orectolobiformes; family Ginglymostomatidae; genus Ginglymostoma; species Ginglymostoma cirratum. The sequence goes on from JAHRHZ010000249.1 coordinate 1,668,790, forward strand.
CTAGAAAGATGAGGGTATCAAATGGAACATCACCACTTGCAATTTCACCTCCAAGTCACATAGCATCTTGACTTGAAATAATATCACCATTCCTTTACTGTCACTGGATCAAAATACCAGTATTCACTGCCTAACAGCTCTGCTAATGTATACACACCCATGGACTACAGCACTTCAAGGACGTGGCTCGTTGTGACCTTATCAAGGGCAATTAGGAATGACAAATTCTGGCCTTTCCACTGATGCTCAGTGCAGCTCCCTCTGCTCTTTTAAAAAGAAAGTAAAGGTCCCACTACATAGTCATCATCAGATTCCCAGGATAGGTACAGCAAGGGGTCATATGCAGAGTATAGCTCTATCAACTCTTTCAATCTGAATTTAAATCTCCCTCACACAGTCCCCAAAAAACGCTCCCACGACAGGGACAGCACAGGTTTTGATATAGAATAAAGCTTCCTCTACACTGCCCCCACCAACCATTCCCAAGACAAGTATAGTACAGGGTTAGAGGCAGAACTTAGCTCTCTCAGCGCTGTCCCCATCAAATATTCCCAGGACAATAACAGCACAGTTTACAAAAAGGTTACAAACATAAATAACTCTGATGGTACATTAAGAAAGTATTAAGACTGATCATACCATGACAAACAAACATTTTCTCTAAGGATATAAAAACTAGTCATTGAGACAATAGCAATAACTTACAATTATTATCTTGAATCAGAATTAGACATTTAATTGAAGAAAATACAGTGGAATGCACAACCTGATTGGGGAAGGAAACAATCCATAGTATCTTTCAAATTGGAGAGTAAGAAATAATTCAAGGAGGAATATTGCAAAGAGGAAATACTGCTCTTCCAAAGTGGCCTCTTTATTCCATTACACTATGGCAGGAGGCTAATCAGACAAATTTTGACACCAAGACACATCAAGTAATATTAGGACAACTTGTTGGGAAAGCTTGGTCAAAGAGGCAACTTAAAGGAGGCAAGAGAGTTGGACAGGCAGAGGCATTCAGGGAGGAAAGGAAATTGGGTTAATGATATTTCGTTTATTATTACAGCTAGCAAACTTGCGGACTAAGCAGAGGATAGAGACAAATTTCAGAGGATACTCAAATTTGAAAAGCGTACTCTATAAGCGTTCACAGTTGATAATGTCAAGTAAGACTATAAGACCATAAGGTACAGGAACAGAATTAGGTCATTCGGCTCATCGTGTCTGCTCTGCCATTTGACCATGACTGATATGCCTCTCAAGCCCATTCTCCTGTCTTCTCTCCACAACCCTTAATATCCTTCCCAATCAAGAACCTATCTTTGTACTAAATACAAAGTGGAGGTCCCAGTGTTGGACTGAGGTGGACAAGCTCAGATGTCAGACGACACCAGGTTACAGTCCAACAGGTTTATTTGAAATCACAAGCTTTTGAATCGCTGCCCCTTCATCAGGTGAAATAAGAGAGAAGCACTCAGGCACAGAATTTATAATCAGAGAGATTAAGAGATCATACAAATGGAGTGAGTGGAGTGTTGACAGGCCGAATAATAAATCTCTGCAGGTGATCAAGAGTGTCAGATGGTATGAGTAACGTGTTAACAGCTGAATAACAAGTGAAGAGATGACCTATAATCCGATTAAATGAGGCACAGAGATAATTACAAAAAATTAAAAATAAGGTGGTGCTGGAGACAAACTAAATGAGTGGAATACCATGCAAGGTAAAACAGTTGCATGCCGACGGTCTAACCAAAGTAATAGGTAATCCAAAACTGTACAAACTAATTAAGGTATAGAGATCATAAAAAGTTACCAAGTGATAGTGTCAAAATAGGACGGTAAAGACGATCTCACAGACACAATAGTATGGTGGGGTCGCATGTAGCACGACATGAATCCAAGATGATAGTTGAGGCCATTTTCATGGGTACAAATCTTGGCTATCAGTCTCTGCTTGGCGATTCTGCGTTGTTGTATATCTCGAAGGCCATCTCGGAGGATGCTCACCTGAAGAGTTAAGGCTAGATGTCCTGCACCACTGAAGTGTTTCCCAACTGGGAGGAAACATTCCTGTACGGTGGCTGTTGCGCAATGTCCATTCACCTATTGTCATAGCATCTGCATGGTCTCACCAATATACTATGCTCAGGCATCCTTGCCTGCAGTGTATGAGATAGACAACATTGGTCGAGTCACATGTGCCGTGTACATGGGTGGGTGGTGTTCCCACCTGTGATGGCAGTGTCCATGTCGATGATCTGACATGTCTTGCAGAGGTTGCCGTGGAAGGGGTGTGTGGTGTTGTGGTCAACGTTGTCCTGAAGGCTGGGTAGTTAGCTGCAAGCTGTGGTCTGTTTAAGGTCTGTAGGGGATGGCCTCTTTAATATATTAAGGTTGGAAACTAGAGAAGTGCAGCATCGTGTGGTTATCAGTGGGCTTGCGGTAGGGGGAGGTACTGAGGTGTCCGTCCTCAATGGAGATGCATGTGTCCAAGAATGAGGCCGATTCTGAACAGTAGTCCATGGTAAGTCTGATGGTGGGAGGAAACTTACTGATATCACAACGTGGTCGTTTCAGTAATTCCTCGCAATGAGTCCAAAGGAAGAAAACGTCATCGATGTACCTGGTGTATAGTGTTGGTCAGAGGCCCTGCGCAGCAACACAGTCTTGCTTGAACTTGTACATGAAAATGTTGGTGTACTGGCGTGCAAGACTGGTCCCTATGGCTGCTCTGTGCATCTGGATAAAGAACTGGTTGTCGAAGGTGAAGACATTGTGGTCAAGGATGAAGAGGATGACATCTGGAAATTGGCAGCTGATGATGTTGAGTACCGAGGCTATTGCAGCAAAGCGATCATTATGGGGAATGCTGACGTACAGTGCCAAATTGTCCAATGTGACGAGGAATGTTCCTGATTCAAGTGGTCTGTGGGTGCTGAGTTTCTGTATAAAGTCTGTAGTGTAGTGACAGAAAACCTGGGTTCCTTGTACGATGGGTTTCAAGATGCCCTTGACACAGCCAGAGAGGTTCTCACGCAGGGTCCCATTGCCTGATACAACTGACCAGCCTGGAGTGTTGGCTTTGTGAATCTTCAGAAGGCAGTTCAAGTCTCCGATGGGGGAAGTATGCAGGATGAGAGTGCGTAGGATACCAAAGTCTGGATCAAAAGTTTTGATCAATCTGTTGAGTTGACAGGTGTGTTCTTTGGTCGGATCGGCAGGTAGTTGGCTATAATGTTCCTGGTTGTTCAGTTGTTGGTACGCCTCTTTACACCAGTCCATTCTATTCTGTAGACGGTGGCTCCTCCTTTGTCTGCTAATTTGATGACTACGTTACGGTTGGTTGAGAGCACGGAAGGCATTGCATTGTGCTTGGGTGATGCTTTGTGCTATCTTGTGAGCAAGTCTGACAAGACCTGGCACTAATGCATCTCCTGACGGCTTGAGCATACATGTCAAGCCTACGGCAGTGGCCTTTCGGAGGGGTGCAAATCGAGTCTTTCTTAGGTCGCTGCACTACTGATCTCCCGGTCAGGTTCGTTGGTTGTCTCATTGGGCTCGCTACTGACATCTTGTGGTTTGTGGAAGAATTCCTGGAGCCTCATTCGCCTGATGAATTCCTGTGCCTGCCACAGACCAATGGGATCCACTTTGGTAGTGGGGCAGTAATTGAGCCCTCGGCTGAGAACTTCGATTTTGTCTGGTTGAAATGTGTGGTGAGACAAGGTGACAATGGGATTTCCCAGTGGACATAGCAGTTTCAACGGTGGTACTGGGGGAGGTTTGGTTATTACTAGCGGTGATGCCAAGTTTCTCCACTTTCTTGTTGTTGGTGTGCATGTAGATAGCATAGTTTTGTTGCCTTGTCTGCTTTTTTTTTCATTCATTCACGGGATGAGGGTATCACTGGCTAGACAGCATTTATTGCCCATCCCTAATTGCCCACAGGGCAGTTGAGAGTCAACCACATTGCTGTGAATCCAGAGTCACATGCAGGCCAGACCAGGTAAGGATGGCAGTTTCCATCCCTAAATGACATTAGTGAACCAGATGGGTTTTTCCAACAATCGGCAACGGATTCACGGTCAAAATTAGATTCTTACTTCCAAATATTTATTGAATTCAAAATCCACCATCTGCTGTGACAGGATTTGAACCCAGGTCCCCAGAACATTATCTGGGTCTCTTGATTATACCACTAGGCCATCGCTTGGCAGTGTCTCATAGCTAGTCCACTGTATCCTGAGTCCAGCTTGCGCTCTATCTCGAGTTCAAGGTTGCAGCATCTGCTGTAGAACTGGCATACAAGATGATTGAGGAATGTGCATGAGGTGCGACAGCAGAGTCTCTCAGCATAGTCTGTGTTGTAGGTCGACTTGAGTGGGTTTGTGATCTGTAGTCCTTTCCGATCTTCTCTGCTTTCTTGCATCTCTGCAGAAACTTGATGTCTATGTCGATATGCACGATCTTCTTGGAGATTCTCTCCACTTTGAGCTGGCAGTTTGTGGTGTCGGTGGTAGCCATGATGTGGTGCCAGTGTTGGACTGGGGTGGCCAAGGGCAGAAGTCAGGTTATAGTTCAACAGGTTTATTTGAAACCATACGCTTTTGGAGCACTGCCCCTTCATCAGGTGAAGTGAGAGAGAAGCAGTCAAGCACAAACTTTATAATCAGAGAGATCAAAAGATCATACAGACAGTGTGAGTAAAGTGTCAACAACTCAATAACAATCAAAGAGGGATGACATATAATCCAGTTAAATGAGGCAGAGAGATATTTGCAAAAAATTAAAAATAAGACGATGCTGGAGACAAACCAAATGGCTGGAATAACGAGCTAAGTATAATTCAGCTGCTGACACTTTACTCACACCATCTGACACTCTTGATCACCTGCAGAGACCGATTATTCGGCCATTCGACACTCCACTCACACCATTTGTACGACTTTTTGATCTCTCTGATTATAAATTCTGTGCCCGAGTCCTTCTCTCTCACTTCACCTGACGAAGGGGCACTGCTTCGAAAGCTGTTGGACTGAGTTCTGAGGAAGGGTCACCATACCTGAAACGTTAACTTTTTTTCCTTCACAGATGCTGCCAGACCTGCTGAGCTTTTCCAGCAACTTTGTTTTTGTTTCTGTTGGACTATAACCTGGTGTCATCTGATTTCTGACCTGGTCTTAAATGTACTTAATGACTCGACCTCCAAAGCCTTCTGCAGCAATGAGCTCCACAGAGTCACAACCCTCTAACTGAAGAAATTCCTCCTCATCTCCATTCTAAAGGGTTGTCCCTTCACTCTGAAGCTGTGCCTTGGTTCTAGTCTACCCTACTAGTGGATACATCTTCTCAATGTTTACTTTAACCAGACTTCTTAATATTCTGTTTCAATTAGATCTCCCCCCATTCTTCTAAAGCTCATAGATCATAGAATCATAGAATCCCTACAGTGTGGAAACAGGCCCTTCAGCCCAACAAGTTCACACCAAACCTCAAAGAATCCCACCCAGACCTACCCGCTATAACCCACCTAATCATTTGAGGAACTATTACAATGCTCTTTCCTATTACAGACAACTGAGAGACCTCTGTCATTACCATAATTAGACCCACCTCCTTGAATATTATTGCCACAGCTTGAAACATTGCAATAATCGGGTATTAATTACCAAATGAGAGCACTAGTGAAATTCTAACTTGAGGCAATGTTTAACTAGTTTACAAACTGGGCATCATCAGCACCATATACTTCATAGAATCAGAGAACCCCTACAGTGTGGAAACAGGCCATTCAGCCCAACAAACTCACACCACCTCTCCGAAGAGCATCCCACCGAGACCCAGACCCATCTCCCTAATCTTTCCCTGTAACCCTACATTTCCCAAGTCTAATCCACCTAATTAACACACCCCTGGACACTACGGGCAATTTAGCATGGCCAATCCACCTAGCCTGTGCATCTTTGGACCGTGGGAGGAAACCGGAGCACCCAGAGGAAACCCACGCAGACACTGGAAGAATGTGCAAACTCCATAGACAGTGTGGAGTTATCCTGAGTTCAACTGGCAGTCTGCCATTGGTACTACTTAGTTGGATGTTATATGCCTAGTTGAGAAACCAATCAGCAAGACAAAAGATTCACCCAGAAAAATTAGTTGTCCCAACGACGGAGCTTATTACTGAAACAGTCAAGATTCTGAAGAAGGGTCTAGGCCCGAAACGTCAAGCTTTCCTGCTCCTATGATGCTGCTTGGCCTGCTGTGTTCATCCAGCCCCACGCCTTGTTATCTTGGATTCTGAGGGGGGCTGGATAGTGTAGATGCTGAGAAATGTTTCCTTTTGTGGTGAAATCTAGAACTGGGAATCAGAGTTAAGACAGAGGCAAGGAGGAATTTGTTCCAAAAGATTGTTAGTGCTTTGAATTATCTTCAACTGAGTAGTGGAGGTAAGATTATTGAATATGTTGAAAGTTGAGTTCAACAAATGTTTGATTGACAAGAAAGGTTGGGAGGCAGGTAGGAAAGTGGAGTCAAGGCAACAATCACATCAGGTCCAAGGGGCCAAATGGCCTCCTGATTTTTTACATCTGATTACTTACGGCAATTAACTGGATTAAAGATCCCAGGTTTAATCTCTGACCGGCACTGAATTACTTGCTTCCAAAATGGTAATGACGTACAGAATTATTGAAAACAAAAAGGTTGGTTTTTGGGGCAAAATAAAAGGAGAGAGGAATAAAGGGATTTATATATGGAATCCAACATAAGCCAAGGTGGCCAACATCACAGCCACCCTAAGTGGGCAGAAAAAAAAATTACAAGTAGTCAGGGACAGAAGAATGGAGAGTTCAAGGGTAGATATTTGGATCGGAGGTGAGAGATCAGGAGCAATCAGTTATGAAGGGATCTAAATATAACCAAAACAAAATAACTGCAGACGCTGGAAATAAGAAATTAAAGCAGAAATTGCTGGGAAAACTCAGCAGGTCTGGCAGCACCCGTAGAGAGAAATCAAAGTTAACATTTCAGGTCCAGTGGCCCTTCTTCAGAACCATTCTAAAGAAAGGTCACCGGACCTGAAACAGTAACTCTGCTTTTTTCCTTCACAGATGCTGCCAGACCTGCTGAGCTTTTCCAGCAACTTTGTTTTTGTTTTGAAAAATAGCTATTCTGAATTGAAAGTGTTGGGTGATTCTGAGGAAGACAGTTCAGTAAGGACAAGGTGATCAACGGGATACGAGACAAAGTTTTGCTTGAGTTGAAATTTGAGGATGATGGAGGTCAGCCAGGAGAGCATTGGAACAGCCAAGTCCGGAGGGAACAAAAGCATCCAGGGGCTTCAGCAGTAGATAAGTTAAGACAGGATTGGAAGGAGGAAAATGTGTTACAGAGGTGGAAGTAGGCTGTTTTTGTAATGGCTACACACAGGATCAGATGCTCATCTTAAGGCTGAATGGGGAACACCCAGCTTATAAATTGATTGCTTCAGTCTGAAACAGGAGGAAATGGAATCAATGGTGACAGTAGAGATTATGGCTGGAGTCCAAAGCTAATGGCTCAAGTCTTCTAAATCTATAACTAAAGGAAACTGCTACTCATCCAAGACGGATCATCGGCCACAGAGAGTGCTGGAGAAATTCAGAACGTCTGGCAGCATCTATGGGGTGTTAAGATTTTGAGTTGTTTTCAGAACTGTTCTAAAGAAGAGTCATATCAGCCTCGAAATGTTAACTCTCTTTCTCTCTCCACAGATGCTGCCAGACCTGCTGAGTTTCTATAGTATTCTCTGTTTGTTTCAGATTTTCAGCATCTGCAGTGTTTTGACAATATTGATCATCAGCCAAGCAGCCTAGAATAACTGGCAGTCATGGGGATACTGTCTCAAAATACAAGGTCAGCCATTTAAAACTCGGCTGAGGTAAGGTTTCTTCAGTCAAAGGATAGTGAACCAGTAGAATTCTCTACCGCAGAAGGCTGCAGAGGCCAAATCACTGAATACATTCAAGGAGACAGACAGGTTTTTAGATTTTAAATGCATCATGGGTAGAAATCAGGCGTATAGACAATCAGCTATGATCATATCAAATGCCAGAGCAGGCTCAAAGAGTTGAATGGCTTACTCCTGCCCGTAGTTTCTATGACAGTACAGAGGATCAAGGAGGGTGCTGTTGTCAGTGTGCAACAGATAATACAGATATTACAATGAGTTTCAGGGTTGGTCTGCTAGGGAAGAAACAATAAAACGGTTCCTGTTTCTGATTGCTATCTAGGATTCATACATTTTCATTGAAACGTTTAGGTTTATTAATTTACAGGTTAGTGATTTACTACAATTGATTATGCTTACTTGGCTTTCTCAGAGAGCAATTAAGCGTCAACTGCATTGTTGTCCATCCACACACATGAGCATTCACACTTCTGGGCAGGCAATACTGGCATGTTGTCAAATTAAAAAAGGAGCCCCTTTATAACACCAGCTGGGTTTGATTCTGAATAAAGAGCCCTTTTAACTGTCCACCACCACATACTAGTCACTCACCACCCTGATCTGGAAATGTATCGCTGTTCCTTCACTGTCACTAGGTCAAAGTCCTGCAATTCCCTCCCTAATAGCGTAAGGCAACGAGAAACTGCCACACTCACGTCTCACGAGTTAGTAAATTAATTAAAAGTTACTCTTTTAAAGGTAGTAAATACGACCTTTACCAGCAGCACTGACTTTACCTGAATGTTCATACTGGTTTATCAATAAAATGTTCCTCCGCAATAGGGGGAGCAAATGCAAGACAGGGTGGCCACTTTAGAGAACACCACGTTCAATTCACAAGCTTCCCATGGCCTGTCATTTAATTTCTCTCACTGGATCTGACTGATCTTTCTGCCCCTGGCCTGCTATAGTGGACCAATGAAGCCAATGCAGGTTCAAGAAACAGAATCTCAGCATTCAAGTGGGAAATCTGCAGCCTTCCAGAGATAATGTCATAGTCATAGAGGTCTGCAGTACAGAAAAAGATTCTTCGGCCAAGTTCAATAATTACAGACCGTTCCCACCTGCCTTATTATTTCAAGCAGAGCTACTGGTGATGTGTCTGCATTCCCATTTGCAGCTCCTGCTGGTCTATATTTCCTTATCCTATTACCACATAATTTTACCTGGCACCATCAACCGTTTTGTTACTCAATCGTCCCTGATTTTCAGTCAATCACGAACACAGACATCCCTTTTTGTTCTCCAATCCCCAACCTTGCTTAAACCTGCTACATCTCTAACTTATTCCAGGTTTGATGCAGGGTCATTGACCAGAAACATCACAGATGCAAAAAAATGCATATGATGGAAAGCGTTTGTGAAGAGATAGAGTTGACATTTTAGCTCTTTGATGAACTATTTTGATGTTTTATATTGGGCCTGAAACATGAACTCTGTGTCTTTCACCACAAATTCTGTCTGACTTGCTGAGTATTACCAATATTTTATGATTTTACTTGAGAATGTATTAACAGTTGGCTGTGCAGCGTCTCACATCATGCAAGCACAGTAACATGCTGGGATGGCTGAATTTTTTTCAGCTGTTTTTGAATCTTCACATTCTCCACTACGAAGACAGTGTGAAGCAATTAATTGTCTGTCCTTAAGTTACTTGCAAATGAATAGTGATGGTGTGGAAACTGTGCATTGAAAACGAAAATTAAAGTCTGGTAGAATAAAAGTGCCTTTCAAGGGGTGGGGCAGCAGTGTCTTTAATCTAGATTAGTACAAACAAGGCAAAACAAGCATTAGCTCTCACAGAACAGTAATAATAGGCTTTGGCAAAGGAAGGGCCACAATTATCTGTAGAGACTTGCAAGTATGCCAGTGAAATTAAAACATAAAAGCCTGAGAACGCAGCACTGTTGTCTGGCATTCCTAATGCGAGTGGTGTAATTTATTCATTAAATGAATCCAGCTGGCACTCAGCCAATATACCACCTCTTTTCAATATGTGTCATCTCCTTCAGCTGTACTTACAAAACTATTAGGGCACTCTTTCACAATCTTGTCAATTTTGTTTCATTTCAGGAGCCTATATATTTGTGTTTGCAGGAAAATAGTTCGTTAATATTTTTGCAGTTGATTTACTGGTTGTAGATTAACTGTTACACATTCTCAACTTCTTTTTTTAAAAACCTGTAACATTACTGTAAGGTGATCTTGCCTCTTACTGAAGCTATGAAATCTTAGCAAAATCCCAGAGTCTGAAAGTCTGAATGCAAAGGAGCACCAAACCATGTCTTACACAGTCTCATTTTGCTTTGCACTGGATGATGCTGGGTCATAACTCTAGCTTAATCACAACAATTTGAGTATCATTACGGGTACTCTAAAGCTCTTTTGGAGACCAATCTATAACGTATGTTCTTCGCAAGTACATTATTTGAACTTCAACTGAGGAAAAGCCTGTCACAGAAAGAAGCCAAACTTCACTTCCTGGATATTTTCTAAACAACCTGTTCAGACGTTGTTACACACATCTGGAGCAAATGGGACCTGAACCTGAGCCTCCGGCTCAGAAGGTAGGCTTCGCTTTAGAACAGAACAGCACAGCACAGTACAGGACCTTCAGCCCATGATGTTGTGCCGACCTATTATCCAATTAAGATCAATCTACCCTGCATACCCTACATTTTACTATCCTCCATGTACCTATCCAAGAGTCGCTTCAAAGTCCCTAACGTATCTGACTCCACTAACACTGCCGGCAGCGCAATACAAACACCCCCCACTCTCTGTGTGAAGGACCTACATCTGACATCTCCCCTATACCTTCCTCCAATCACCGTAAAATTATGCCCCCTCATAATAGTCATTTCCGCCCTGGGAAAAAGTCTCTGGCTGGCCACTCTATCTATGCCTCTCATCATCTTGTACACCTCTATCAAGTCATCTCTCATCCTTCTTCGCTGCATTGAAAAAACCCCTAGCTCCCTCAACCTTTCCTCATAAGACCTGTCAGTCCAGGCAGCATCCTGGTAAATCTCCTCTGCACCCTCTCTAAAGCTTCCACATCCTTCCTATAATGAGGTGACCAGAACTAAACACAATATTCCAAGTGTGGTCTAACCAGAATCTTATAGAGCTGCAGCATAACCTCACAGCTCTTAAACTCAATTCCCTTGCCAATGAAAGCCAACACACCATAGGCCTTCTTTACAATCCTATCAACTTGGGTAGCAACTTTGAGGGATCTATGGGCGTGGACCCCAAGATCCCTCTGTTTCTCCACACTGCCGAGAATCCTGCCGTTAACCCTGTTATTCTGCATTCAAATTCGACCTTCCAAAATGAATCACTTCACACTTTTCTGGGTTGAATTCCATCTGCCACTTCTTTGCCCAGCTCTGCATCCTGTCAACGACCCGTTGCAACCTACAACAGCCCACCATGCTGTCCACAACTCCTAACCACTGGGTAATTTTCAACTGTGTCATATGAATTTTAATTGAATGAAGAGTGAACGGGTTCTACAATTAGTGGGTAAACCTTAGCATCAGGTTAGAGTCCAGGTAATCCCTCAAAGACCTCTAAACTGCAACATGTGCATGTTTCTTATCAAGGTTCACCACCATAAATGTCCATGTGTATAATTACAATGGTAACTGCCTTTGGTAAGCCTTTCAGAATGTAATTTCTCCTTTCCACTCGTACCAGAAGGATGTAATTGAAAGTTACAGCTTTGTCATAAATCAGAATTTATAACAATGATTTAAAAGATAATGTTTCATCTTGATAGACCATTTTTCACATCAATGAGACTACTTAGCATATATAAAAATAACAGCAAATACATATCTGAACAATTCAAATTGTAAGATTCATAACATGAGGAACAGGACAAGTTTATAAACCATATGAAAAAATGTTTTAAGTTTTTGTAAAGGCTGCAGTATAATATCCTGTGAAGCACTGCTCTACATCCTTTTTAACTGGAACCTCTCCACAAAGCAACAAAGAAAATCTGCTCTTGGAGGGTGTAGTATTTGGAAGATCTGAGTAATAAGCAGTACAGTCCATCCTCTGCATCTTGCATCATTGTAATATAACAGAGAACTTGGCAATCTAGGCCACTGAGCCTCTTCACCCAGTGAGAACTAGTGGTAGTGTGTAAGAGATATCCCTCCGCCCCTCTCTACCTAAGATCCTGATCCCCGCAGGTTACAGAACCAGTGAGGGCTCCTTCAGGTACTTAACCAAAACTTAGATAGCACATGCTACTGGACCAAACCACATGGTCTTTCCAAGCCTGTTCGGTCCTCAACCTGTTTCCACATACATGTAATTCCCTGCAGGAATCATTGGTCAGCAATCAGAAGCAGGAACACATTTAATACTATGCACCGCTGAAAGCACAGGCATTAAAGCCAAATGAAGAACAAAGCAAATAGATGACCCACGTCACAAGAGGACTAAGCTTGTGCTTTGTAGGTCTACATGTCAAAACGAAAATGGCAACACAGCCATGTAAGGGGCAATTTAAAATCTTTACCTTATTTTTGGACTATGTTGGCACACAGTAATTGCATATGGATTTCTTACACACTTGGTTTCAAAGATAGATTCATGATAAAGAAGTACTTTTTGATGGCAACACCATTGGAAAAATATGGAAGCACTTTTCACTTTCACCGAAACAGTTGACAGCTAATGAACTATTTTCAAAAGGTAGCCACCGATGCAATGTATGAAAAGCAATAGGCATTTGCACACAGCTAGCTTCCACAAATAGCAATGAAATAAATTAGCAGATAATCAGTTTACGACAGCATTAGCTATCAAATAAATGTTGGGCAAGATAGCGCCCAGCTTCTCAGGTAGTAGTTTCGCATCTTTACATCCATCTGAACATGCAGAATGTGCCTCCAGTTTAATGTCTAAACTGAAAGAAAGTGCCTTTGATGTCAGAGCACTGCTAGAGTAATAGCAACATACTGGACTGTCAGCCTTGATTGTGCGTTTACATTTTCAGACAGATGTGAGATGACAACCAACGAACTAAACAAAGAATTGTCATTAACAGAATGCTTCAAGCCTAGAATTTGTCAACTTGCACTTAAACAGCACCCTTAACATGGTTAAATACCCCAAAGAATTTTACAACAGCATCATCAATTGGGTTTGGATCCATGTCAATAAGACAGGCGACCAACAGTTTGACCAAGGAAGTAAATTTTAAGGAGCTTTTTAAGGAAGGAGAATGAGGCAGAGAGTTGCCTGACCTTAGGCCTACACAGCACAAAGCACATCTGCCTGAGAGGAGAGAATAAAAATCAAAATACACAAGAGACCAGAAATGGGGACCTGTAGAGGTCTTAGAAAGCTATGGGGTTACAGAAGATAATAGATTCAGAAGGAATCACACTTCAGCGTGTTTTGTAAACTAGTATGGGAAACTGCCAAACTCGGAGAAAAAGTAGCTCAGCACGCACAGGGTAATGAGTGAATGGGACTTGTTTTATAAAGGGCCCATCTACTCATCATGTAAGCTTTGCATTGAGATAGGTATTGCACAACTATCCTGCCTGACAACAGATACCCTGATCAAATGTTGCACAGCATGAAAACTCATGAAAGAGATTATGTCCACTACTTTTGGCCCTCAGCAATCCCAAATCTGCCTCAGATTACCTTGAAGGGGGAACGTGTCTCAGACTTTGAACAACAAAGCTAGCAAAATCACACTGCTCCTTTAATGTAAATCTACCAGTGATTTTCTCCTCCAACAGGTTGCTACCTTCAAGCCAAAAAGATGTTTTCCCCAAAACACAAATGTGGAATGTGATATGAGCATTCCAGTGCCAGCGTCAGACCATGTATGTGAGCCGTAGGCCCTAATAACTGATAAGCGCTTTCAAACAACAAGTCCCATTCACCATTAGCAGTTAGCAACAGACCCCTCATGCTCAACCAACCCATGTTTGCAAGCCTCAGAAAAGTATAACCACCATTAGATTTGATTCTGCTATTGGAAATAAGTTATTAAATAATCAGGACTGTGCTAAGAGTCCAGTGCTAAGGAAACCAATTTAAGATCATAAGCCAGGCCTGCAGATCGATGATGCATTTTCATGCACTAAAACCTACATATGTAAATAATCAGCACCCTGTTTTATGTGGACAAAAGGAATCTATATATACATTGCACCTTTTACAAAAAAAGGTCAAGGATACACCTAAATTTTGCTGCATCACCATGGCAATACCCTGGCCAATCAGAATCCATCTGCCTGGTCTGAGAATTAGGATTGACAGTTAATCTCCATGCCAATTATGACCCAACCAATCAGCATCCTCTTCTTATTCTATTTAAAATGCTGTCCCTTATTCCCCCAAGTCTATTTCTGGCAGCCTAGTTCTGATAAGTACAAGCCAAAAATGTTTAACAGCCAGTTTCCTTTCAGCAATGTTTAAGTTCTGATTTAGTGTGAATTAGCATGCGTCGGTTTAGATTAGCTTAAGCGTACAGAGATGCAAGACTGGCCAGAAGAGCATTAGAACAGGTGAGTTTACAGGTAAAGAATGCATGAACAAGGGTTCCAGCTGATGAATTAAGGTGGTGCTGATCTTGCAGTCATGTGGGAAATCTGATTAGCTGCTCATCTTGCATATGTTTGTGCATGGATTTGACAGCAGGCCTAAATTTAAGACAGATCTGAACTCTGTGCGCCTGTTGGCTTCAAACCTCATTAATCCTGTTGCAAGAGCTGCCTGTTTTACAGAAAACTAGGAAGACATAACAGAAATATGACTGTTTATTTGGAATCTTCTAGGTAAATAGCAGAATGATTGACACAGGCAATCAATAAATCTGAAAGAAGGCCCAAGTCCTTTGCTGCACGTGACCTAAAGGGAGAATTATTCAACCTAAAGGAGACCCAGAACCCTTCTGAAAAGACAGATCAAGTAATCACCTCTTGTTGTGCTCTTTCCTAATAGCCCTACAACTTCCTCCCCTTCCACTGTTTATCCAATTCCCTTTTTAGAAGCTACTACTGAATCTGCTTCCATTACTCTTCCAGCCATTTCATTCTTGATTGTAGCAACCTTGCAGACTGCTCTTTCACATTCCTATCAGCAAATCTCTATCACTAATGTTGGGACTGAAGGTCAACACAAGAATCAGTGGAATTAAAAATAAGTACTGCCTAGTTTTGAAACCATGGACTGAATTATGCTGAGATAGCACGACCTCCAGATGCTGGAGTCAGAGCCAACACAGTGTGGAGCTGGAGGAACGCAGCAGGTCAGACCGCAAAGGAACAGAAAGCCAACATGTCAGGTCAGGACCTTTCTTAAATGTTCTGACCCAAAATGTCTACTTTTCTGCTCCTCTATTGCTGCTGACCTGCTGTGTTCGTCCAGCTCCATAGTGTGTTGACTGAATTATGTTGTGTGCCCTGACCTGACCGAACCCAACTTAGACCTCTAGTTGAACAAAATAGCTATGATTCCTTAAAGCCATGTTTTTATGCCAGGTTAGCTTGTAGTTGACCACAATATTACAATGCCACCCTATGCTGTCTCAAAGCTCAATTAAATGGAGGGCACTGATTTATTGTGAATCCCAAATGGATGGGTTCACCACCACCACCACATGCAACTTCCCCTCCAAACTACTCACCATCCTGACTTGGGCTTTATATCACAGATCCTTTACTATTGCTGGGTGAAAAATCTTGGAATTCCCTCCCTAATGGCATTGTGAATCTACAATCTGCATGTGGACTGCTGAGGTTCAAAATTGGAGCAGACCATCACCTCTTAAAGGGCAACTGGAGATGGGCAATAAATGCTGGCCCATCTGGCAATACCCAAGCCCGACAAGTTAATACAAAAGAACAAGGAAGACTTGAGCTGGGAAAAACAGAGTATCTGCTTCAGTGTTCTTCAGTTCTGGTGAAGTTGTCAACCTGAAATGTTAACTGTTTACCCCTCCTCCGATCCTGCCTCACCTGCTGAGTATGTCCAGCATTTTGCTTTTCACTTCAGACTTGCAGCATCTGCAGTAATTTGCTTTCTTCAGAAGGTATTCAAGTATTTGTATGCAACAAATGATTAGGAATATGGAAGCAAAGCACTGTGAATGCTGAAGATCTGAAATGAAAACAATGTTGGACACTCCAAATCTAGTAGTCCCTGTGGAGAGAGAAACAGTTAACATTTCAAATCTAATATGATTCTTTTCTTTGAAACTAAAGCTAGTTGATACTGGTTAAATACTATTCTTCAAAAGGAAATGGGTAAAAAATTTAAAAGAAATAATTGTAGGGATATGCTGAGTATTGGATTGCTTTTCAAAAGAGCTGACAGACTCCATAACCAAACACTCACTGTGCTGTGCTATTCCATAATTTATAAATCTTGGTATTTTACTCTGGTGTGAATCTGATCTAATGCAGGATTTAGTTCTTTTAAATACTAAATAAAAACCAAAAGAACTGCAGATGCTGTAAATGAGGAACAAAAAGTTGCTGGAAAAGCTCAGCAGGTCTGAGAACACAGTTCTGAAGAGGGGTCAGCAGACCTGAAAAGTTAACTGTTTTTTTTCCTTCTCAGATGTTGCCAGACCTGCTGAGCTTTTCCAGCAACTTTGTTTTTGTTCCTGATTTACAGCATCCGCAGTTCTGTTTTTATTTAGTATTTAACTCACTGCCACATCTCTTTCAGGCATGCCCACCTTGAAGTTCTGCTCCTCTGACAGGATTTCCTTTCCAATCTCTCCTTGCCCACCAACTTTAATTACACTGTCACTCCTGGTGTTTGACCAGGTATTTGCTAAAACTCGTTTTCACAGCCTCTGTAGCTGCCTCTGGCTCAGACTCACCCCATGTGGATTCCAACTGAATTTTCATTCCTCATGTTTTGAATCCTCCCAGGATCACATCTGATGTTCAACATTCCATGGACAGCTACACTCACCACATCCTGAGATCCAGACGGTGCCATGTGGCGCCACACGCGCACACACTCAACCTTTCTCTCCAACAGCACTGCAACAAACTGGCTCAGGGCTGCACCGCTCCGCAGTTTTACTTCATTCTCCGGCTCATTCATCATGCAGTTCTGAGGAAGGGTCACTGGGCCTGAAACGTTAACTGTTTTCTCCTTCACAGATGCTGCCAGACCTGCTGAGCTTTTCCAACAACTTTGTTTTTGTTCCTGTTTAGTTCTTGTAGATCAACTACTTCCCAAGTTCAGAGTGACAAGGTAGCAATCAGATCTTTGATCTGACAGAGGCCCTACATAAATGAGCAGGAGCACCCATATAAGTCTTGAAATCATAAAAAAACCAAAAGAACTGCAGGTGCTGCAAATCAAACAAAAACAAATTGCTGGAAAAGCTCAGCAGGTTCTGACAGCATTTGTGGTGAGAACTCTGTTATTGTTTCAAGTCATGACCCTTTCTCAGTACAGTTCAGAAGGGAATGCCTCCCAATCATGTGGGATCTTTTGTGCCTATCTGAGGGAACAGACAGACTTCTGTCCAAATATCAATTGAAAGATACCACCTCAGCTAGTGGCACAATCTCAATATTGCAGTGTCAGCTGCAATTTCCACGCAAGATTCTGAGTAGACTTGAACCTAAACCATCTGACACTGACTAGTATGCACGATCCTGTTAAGCCAGGGTTGACACCCCATTGGGAATCTTAAGAATTGTCTGTGCACCACCCTGCTCCCCACACACTAAAATGAGCTGCCATGAATAACTTATGTTCTGAATGAATGTTATAAAGTAGGCCACACTTCCACTAATTATAACCCTTCTAAATAGGACAGTTCAGAATCATCATTTTCAATGGCCCAACTTCAATATAAAGAATATTGCTAAGTTGTTAGCAGCCCAGGTGGCAAAAGTCACTATTACTGTACTGGATCTGAATCATTCATGTAACAAATGCTCCCTCTTGCCTTCTTATTTGTACCATTCCCTGGGTACTTAGAGTTGACAACTTCAACATCAGGACGGACAACGTACAATCTGCGAATGGAAAATGGTCAAATCCATTTAGGTGTTAAAACCAGAATTATTTCATTTCCAAGATAATAAGCATGGGGCTGGATGAACACAGCAGGTCAAGCAGCATCATAGGAGCAGGAAAACTTGACGTTTCGGGCCTAGACCCTTCATCAGAAAAATGTCCCTGCTCCTATGATGCTGCTTGACCTGCTGTGTTCATCCAGCC
>JAHRHZ010000249.1:1712015-1744061 GCA_024137785.1 Ginglymostoma cirratum
TGATGAAGGGTTTAGGCCCGAAACGTCAAGTTTTCCTGCTCCTATGACGCTGCTTGACCTGCTGTGTTCATCCAGCCCCATGCTTGTTAGCATAGAATTGATTGTTCAGACTATGTTTCCTATTAGTCAATTTCATGTCCTCTTTGCTATTGACCCTTTTATTCACTTTCTTCATAAGTATGTTGTTTAGCACTCTATTGAATGTGTTTAGAAGTTCATGTACATCACGTCAACAGCCTCATCAATCATCTCTAGGCAAATTGGCCACAAGTTCTCTAGTTCCTCCATAAAACTGCAGCCCCTCATCTATTCCACCTCAAATTTCTCATCATTCTCTTCAAGGCTTTGTTATGCATTTGTCTACATAAAAATGAAATATATGTTCTACCATGTCAGTACAATAACACCTTCTTTGGATAACAGAGATGAGGAAAATGTGATAAGACTCCTACAACTCTCTGAATGTGGGTCTGAAAGAGATTCCCAAAAGTCTATCCATAAAACCAGCGATATTTTATTCGGCAAATCCGTACTTCCTTCACTCCAATCATGCTAGTTGTACCTTCAGCTGCCAACACACCTAACTTTGAAACCGCCTCCCTAAACCTGAGTCAATACAGTGTGGAGCTGGAGGAACACAGCAGGTCAGGCAGCATCAGAGGAGCAGGAAAGTCGATGTTTCGGGTTTACACCAACCTGAGGAGGACTGAAAAATATCAGTGTTGGAACATAAGTACGACTGGCTGAATTAATGGCACTGAAAGTTGACTAATCCCTAGGACTTGATGATCAACATCCCAGAGTGTTAAAAGAGCGACCTGTGGAGATAATGGTTGCTTTAGTGGTCATCCTCCAAATTTGTACTGATTCTGGACAGGTTGTGACTTGTGGGGTAGTGCAAGGAGCTTGGGCCACATCAGTTGACAATCTGTATCGTCATCTGGATATGGGAACCAAATGTAATGTTTCCAAGTTCATTGATAACACAAAATTAGGTAGAAATGTGACTTGTGAGGAGGATGCAGAGAGTCTTTAAAAGGATTTAAACAGGCTTGAGTAAGTGGGCTACATTGATTTTAAGGGTTTGTGATCACATTCACCTGAAACAGGCAGTCGACCTGTAATTGTAAGTAATTTTGATAGTTTATTGAGTTTAAGAAGCAGCACTTTAGATACGATACATAAGTTAATTAGAAAAAGAAAGTATATAATTGTGACAGTTGGGGATGATTCACAGATAGAAGAGGACAGAAAGGCTGTTAACGCAAAACGTTTCAGTCATGTTAACGTGTTAGGGGCAACATCATACTCTTTAGCTGAGATGTTAGGGAACTCTTCCTTCAGTCTTCCACTTGTTCTTCTGGTCCATCTTCCATTTGCCTGAGCACTGCTCTCTGGAGACCGCCTGATGAGAATCTCTACTTATCAGGTCTGCTAGATGAGAAATCCCCAATAAGAAAAACTCCCTTCTGCCCTAAGCACTTATTGTTATATCATATTTCTAGGAACAGGCAGCTTGTGCTATATCAATCAAACGTGTGAACCAGTTTGGCCAATGGATATGGCCAGATACTCATGAAATTGGATGATCATTCTCCTTTGTTCGCTTTCACCTAAGAGTTAGTTACCATTTCTTCCAGGAAGAAATACTTCATATTGTCAAAAACAATACATTGATCGTAGGATGCATTTGCCACCAGATAAATTGTTGATGCTAGTTCAATGGCATTGTGACCTCTGTGTTTTGCATAACTCTTCCCTTTGTTTTCTTATTCTAGAATTTTGGAAAGTCAAGTACTGCTGTACTAAGTCAAGTACTAAATGAAATATCTTGCTACACAGCAAATATTAGGAAAATTCAGTTTTTAAGGGAGCCTTCAAGGGACTATTGCTCCGTATGTTACTAAATTGGATAGTTTCACACTTTTCATCATTTCATCATTTAGAGAGACAAATGGCTTTGTGTTGCTTAAGGGCAACCAAACCATTAAGCGGAGGTAGTAGGCCTTCATGAACTACTGCCATGACAGAGACTTAATCCACACTGTTAGCTTTATGCTTCTCCACATTCTAGTCATCTAGCCAACTGAGCTGACCAAGCAGAAAGGCACAGCACTTCTTAAGGTAGTGAACGACTGGGAAGTGTTGATGTACAAAAAGACCTGGGTATCCTTGTTCATATTTTCTTTCACTCGTGGGATGTGGGCAATGATACCCATTGATTCAGTTTTGCTAGGGCTCCATGATGCCACACTAGGTCAAATGCAGCCTTGATATCAAAGGCTGTCGCTCTCACCTCGCCTCTGGAATTCAGCTCTTTTGTCCCTGTTTGAACCAAGTCTGTAATGTGGTCGGGACCTGAGTGGCTTTGGCAGAACCCAAACTGGGTGTCACTGAGGAGGTCATTGCTGAATAGGTGCTGCTTGATAGCACTATTGATGATATTTTCCATCACGTCACTGAAAAATTGAGAGCAGGCTGATAGGACAGTAATTAGTGGGTTGGATTTGTCCTGTTTTATTGTACAGGACATACCTAGGCAATATTGCACATTGTCGGGTAGATGCCAGTGTTGCAACTATACTGGAAGAGCTTTTCTAGGGAAGTGGCAAGTTCTAAAATAGGAGTCTTCAATACTATTGCCTGAATGTTGTCAGAGCCCATTGCTTTTTCAGTATCCAATACCTTGAACTGTTTCTTGATATCACATGGTGTGAATTGAATTAGTTGAAGACTGGCATCTGTAAAGCTGGGGACCTCTGGAGGAGGCCAAGGTGGATCATTGACTTGGCACTTCTGACTGAAGATTGTTGCAAATGCTTCAGCCTTATTTTTTGCACTGAGGTGTTGGGTTCTTTCATTGTTGAGGATGGCATGTTTGTGGAGTCTCCTCCTTCAGTGAGTTGTTTAATTATCCAATGCCATTCACGACTGGATGTGGCATGACTACAGAGCCTAGGTCTGATCCATTGGTTATGGGATCATTTAGGTCTTTCACTTGCTGCTTAAGCTGTTTGGGATGCAAGTTGTTTTGTTTAATAGCTTCATCAGGTTGACGTCACATTTTTAGGTCTGCTTCGTGCAGCTCTGGCATGCCCTCCTGCACTCTCCAATTGAATTATGGTTGATCCTCTGGCTTGATGGTAATGGTTGAGTGGGGGATATGCCGGGCCATGAGATTACAGATTGTGCTAGAGTATAATTCTGCTGCTGTTGATAGCCCATAGCGTCTCATGGATGCCCCGTCTTGAGTTGCTAGATCTGTTCGAAATCTGTCCCATTTAGCATGGTGATAGTGTCACACAACATAAGAGTCATACAGAAATAGACCCCCCAGTACAACTCATCCATGCTGTCCAGGTTTCCCAAACTAAACTAATCCCATTTGCCAGCATTTGCCCATATCCCTCTAAACTTTTCCTATTCATGTAACCATCCAGATGTCTTTTAAATGTTGTAACAATACCTGCACTACTTCTTCTGGCAGCTCATTCCATATACACACCACCCACCGTGTGAAAAAGTTTCACCTCAGGTCCCTTTTAAATCTTTCCCCTGTCACCTTAAAACCATGCCCTCTAGTTTTGAATGCCCCTACAATAGGGAAAAGACCTTTGCTATTCACCTTATCCATGTCCCTCATGATTTTATAAACCTCCAAAAGGTCACCCCTCAACCTCCTACACTCCAGGGAAAAAAGTCTCAGCCTTTCCAGTCTATTTTTATAACTCAAACCCTCCATTCCTAGCAACACGCTTGCAAATCTTTCCTGCACCCTTTCCAATTTAATAACATCCTTCCTATAGTAGGGCGACCAAACTGTAGGCAGTATTCTAAAAGTGGCCTCACCAATGTCACAACTTGACATCCAAACTCCTACACTTAATGCTCTGACCAATGAAGGCAAATGTGCCAAATGCTTTCTTTACCACCCTGTGTACCTGTGAGTTCACTTTCAAGAAACTATATACTTGAACTCCTAGGTCTCTCTGTTCAACGACATTAACTGTGTAAGTCCTGCTTTGGTTTTCTTACCAAAATGCAACCCCTTGCACTTATCCAAATTAAACTCCATCTGCCACTCCTCAGCCCATTGGCCCAGCTAATCAAGATCATGCAATGAAAGGTATTTTCGTTGAGAAGTCGAGACTTCTGTCTCCAAAAGGACTGTCCGGTGGTCACTCTTACGGATACTGCCATTTTGTAAATCACTAAAAACTAACATGCAGTCAAAACAAGCAATTATGAAAGGACCTTCATCACAAGAGAATGTGAGTACAGGAGTGAAGCTTTATTGTGATTATACAGACCCTTGGTGAGACTGCACATTGGGACATTAGGCATTCTGAATTATGAGCCCAGTGCCAACCCTACGTTGATGGAGTAGAACATTGGAAAATATGAAGTTGCCCATTTAGCAGGAAGAAGAGAGAAACAGAAGTCTTCAGAATTGAGTCGTATTGAACTTGAAATGTTAATCATATCTCTGTGTTCAAGAATGTTGCCACACTTGGTGAGTTTCTCCAGCACTGGGCCAAGGAATGGCAGATGGTGTTTATTTTATTTAAAAGTGAGGTGCTGTATTTTGGTATGGCAAATCAGAGCAGGACTTATATTGTGAATGGTAGGGACCTGCGGAATCCTTTTTCTTTATTTATTCATTCACGGGATGAAGGTGTCACTGGCTAGCCAGCATTTATTGACCATCCCTAATTGCCCACAGGGCAGTTAAGAGTCAATGACATTGCTGCAGGTCTGGAGTCAAATGTAGTCCAGACCAGGTAAGGATGGCAGTTTCCTTCCCTAAAGGACATTAGTGAACCAGATGGGTTTTCCTGACAATTAGGGGAGGTGGTGACCTAGTGGTATTATCGCTGGACTGTTAATCCAGAGACCCAGATAACGTTCTGGGGACCTGGGTCTGAATCCTGCCATGGCAGATGGTGGAATTTGAATTCAATAAATATTTGGAGTTAAGAATCTAACAATGACTCCATTATCGATTGTTGGAATTGTTGAAAGTTAAACTACATCTGCCACTGATCTTCCCAATCTGTTTATATCATCCTGTACCCTACGACCTTCTTCCTTTCTGTCAACCACACAGCCATTGTGTCATCCACAAACTTCCTTATTGTCCACCCCCAAAACGCGTATCTACATCTTTTATACGTATCACAAACAATAAGGTACCCAGCATCTGTCGTATGCCACTGTTTGCTGGCCTCCAGTCACACAAATAGCCTTCACCACCCTCTATTTCCTGTCACTAAGCCAATTTTGGATCCAACTTGCTAAGTTACCCTGGATCCCATGTGCTTTTACCTTCTTTATCAGTCTTCCAGATGGGATGTTGCAAAAGGCTCTGGTAAATCCATACAAATTACATCAACTGCACTATTCTCATCTACAAATCTGGTCACCTTTTTGAAAAACTCAACCAGATTTGTTAGGCGTGACCTCCCCTCTGACAAAGCCATGTTGACTGTTCCTGATCTAACTTCTCTAAATAGAGATTAATTGTCTCCTTCAGAATTTTCTCCATAGTTCTCCACCACTATTGGTTGCATGTCAGTACTTGTGGGTAACCATACTTGAATGTATTAATTTTTTCACAACTTTTGTGAGAAGGAGCTCTGTAATACTGTAATCGTTGAAATATGTAGGTGTAATTATTTAGTGTCTTATATGAAGATTTAGTTTTGTGCCATTATTTACAGTGGGTTTCCAGAGAGTGTGTGGGTGCATACATCAAATTTCTGTGTATATTTACAGTGGCTTTCTGTCAGTGTATCATTGTTTACAATGCATTTCTATTAATGCCAGTATTTATATTACGATTCTGAGAGTATGTTGGTATATACATCAAGGTCTTTTTGAGTGTGTCAGTTTTAAAATTTATTTCTATTTGTGCCAGTATTTACATTTCGGTTGGGCGTATGTGGATATTTATAATAACTTTCTTTGAATGCGTCAGTATTTACAACATATTTCTATTTGTGCCAGTATTTACAGAAGGAATTTAGGACTATGTTGTTATTTACAAAATCCTTCTCTGAGTATTCAGTATTTACAGGAAGGATCTGCGAGAGTGTCAGTATTTGCAGAGGAATTGTTTAAAATAAAAGTGATTTTAACAGGACGTTGACTGTAATCATTGTGTTAGTATTTGAAGAAGGTTTCTGTCAGTCTTACTAGCTTGGGTTTAAGAGGATTTGGCTCTTTGTACTGACTGCCTGGAGGCTCGGCAGACATTGTTTCACATATTAGTGTAAGCGTGTCAGTAACAGCTGTTATGATCTGTAGGCAGGGTTGAAGAATAACACCTATTTACAACAACTGCCCATGATAATGTGAGGATCCACAGGTGGCTCCTAGAAAATATGTTTATTGATAGTGGGCTTTCTCACACACAGAAAAGACTAACAAGCAAACTGGGAACTGATTTTATGGTTATCAAATTGGCTTTATACATAGCAAAGTCCTGGGTTCAATATCCAAAGAAACTAATTATTTAATAAGGGTTACAGAAGGACATGTGAAATATCCAGCAGGTTGTTAAAGGTACAGACCAGGTTTGAGCCAGGGCATTATAACGGATAAGAGTGGAAAAAGACGAGGTTGAATAAGATATAGACACTATAAGATATAGGAGCAGAATTAGGTCATTCAGCGCATTGAGTCTGGGCCACCATTTGATAATGGCCGATATATTTCTGAACTCCATTCTCCTGCCTTCTCCCCATAACCCTTGGTCCCCTTACTAATCATCACCAAACTCTGTCTTAAAGACATTCAATGATGTCATAGAATCCTTCGTGTGGAAGCAGGCCATTTGGCCCATCGGGTCCACACCGTCCCTCCGAAGAGCATTCCACCAAAACTCACCCCCTACCCTATCCCTGCATTTCCCACCCTAAACACTATGGACAATTTAGCAAGGCCATTCCACATCTTTGGACTGTGGGAGGAAACCGGAGCACCTGGACGAAATCCACACACACACAGGGAAAATGTGCAAACTCCACACAGTCAGTTACCCAAAGCTGGAATCAAACCCAGGTCCCTGGCGCTGTGAGGCAGCAGTGCTAACCACTGGGCCATTTTGCTTCCATAGCCCTCTGTATCGTTGAGTTCCATAGATTAGCCACCTGCTGGCTGAAGAAATTCCTTATCTCAGTTCTCAAGGGTCATCCCTTTTCTCTGAGGCTGTACTCTTGGGTCCTCATCTCTCCTACTAGAGAAAGCAACTTCTTCACGTCCACTCTATCTAGACCTTTTGGTATTCTGTAAGTTTCAATAAGATCCTGCTTCATTCTTCTAAACTCCATTGAGTACAGACCCAGAGTCCTCAACTACTCCACATACGACAAGCCCTTCATCCCTGGGATTATTATTGCAACTCTTGTCTGGAACCCCTTCAAAGCCAGCAAATCCTTCCTTAGATTAGGGCCTAAAACTGCTCACAATACTCCAAATGCTGTCTGACCAGATGCTTATACATCATTGTACAGCGTCAGCAGTACACCCTGCTTTAGTATTCCAGCCCTCTTGAAATGAATGCTAGCATTGCATTAGCCTTTGTAGCTGCCAACTGAACCTGCACGTTAACTTTAAGTGAATCCTGAAAAAAGACTCAAAGGTAGGGCTCCTAAAGTGGGGCTCATCAGCTCCGACGACTTTTCTTTTGTCTTTTCTCACTATTTCCTTTTTTTTTAGACCTTTTTTTCTCTCTACTGACCTTCTGGAGGGAGCTCAATTGTGGAGGCAGCAGCGGCAAAGACGGTGGCTGGGGGCCCAAAGTGGGACTCTGGTGGCCTGTGGTGAGGCGGCTGGTGAGCCCGGATGGCGGTCAGTGGCAAGGCAGCAGTGCAGAGGCGACGGGATCGAGAGATTGAGCCCAGTGCGGGAGGGAGAGGATGGTGGTCCGTAGCAAGTGCGCAACATGGAGATCGAGCCCAGTGTGGGGAATGCTCAGCATGGAACGAGTGCAGGCCCATGGCTAAAGGAGGAACATAACCTGAAATGTTTAACTTTATTTGTTATTTACTACTATATAATGAGAGGAACTGTAATGTTGAACTTTTACTTTATTTCCATATTTTTCCACTTTTTATCTAAGATTTTGTACCTTGGTTTCTTGTACCTAAGATGGCACCATGAGTTGCACATTGTAAACTTTTCACTGTACTCCTGTATCCCTGTACTTGAGTATACCTGATAATAAA
Organism: Ginglymostoma cirratum; assembly: GCA_024137785.1. Lineage (NCBI taxonomy): Eukaryota > Metazoa > Chordata > Chondrichthyes > Orectolobiformes > Ginglymostomatidae > Ginglymostoma > Ginglymostoma cirratum. The sequence goes on from JAHRHZ010000249.1 coordinate 1,720,244, forward strand.
ACTTAATTCTAATTCTAAGACCCTTTTGTGCTTCAGATTTATGAAGCCTTTCCCTGTTCAGAAAATAGCCTACATCTCTATCCTTCCTCCAAAACAGCATAACCTCACACTTTCCCACATCGTATTCGATCTGCCACTTCTTTGCCCACTCTTCTAGCAGGTCCAGTTCCTTCTGCAGCCTCCCCACTTCCTCAACACTATCTGTGCCTCCACAAATCTTTGTGTCATCTGCAAATTTAGCAACAATACCCTCAATTCCTTCATCCAGATTGCTAATGCATAATGTATAGTTATGGTCCCAACACAGAACCCTGCAGAACTCCACAAGTCACTCGCTGCCATCGTGAAAAAGACCCCTTAATCGCCACTCACTGCCTTCTGCCAGTCAGCTAATCCTCCATCCATGTCAGTACCTTGTCCCTGACCCGATGGGTTCTTATTTGTTTTTTTTTCTTTATTCATTCATGGGATGAGGACGTCACTGGCCAGGCAGCATTTATTGTCCATCCCTAATTGCCCAGAGGGCACTTAAGAGTCAAACACATTGTTGTGGACCTCAAGTCACATGTAGGCCAGACCAGGTAAGGACGGCAGTTTCCTACCCTAAAGGACATTAGTGAACCAGGTGCGTTTTTACCAACAATCGACAATGGGTTCATGGTCATCATTAGACTCTTAATTCCAGATATTTATTGAATTCAAATTCCACCATCTGCTGTGACAGGATTCGAACCGAATCCCCAGAATCTAGCAGCCTCTTGTGCAGCACCTTGTCAAATGCCTTCAGGAATTTCAAACAGACCAGGTCCACTGGCTCTCCTTTGTTTAACTTGTTCGTTATCCTCTCAAAGAATTCCAACTGATTCGTTAGGCATGACCTCTCCTTGACGAAGCTGTGTTCACTCAGCCCGATTTTACCACGCACTTCCAAGTACTCTGCAATCTCACTTTTATAACAAACTCTAAAATCTCAGCCCAGACCAAGGTCAGCCTTACCAGCCTACTTTCCTGCCTGCCTCCCTTCTTCAATGGGATGTTACATTAGCCATTTTCCAGTGCTCTGGGGCCCTGCCTGATTCCAGTAATTCCTGAAAAGATCCCCACCAATGCCTGAAAAGTGGAGGTATTAGCCTCCATGAGCAAAATGGGAAGGTGTTAGAATAAAAGAATCTGGAAGACGTAGCAAATCAGTCAGCACCTGTGGACAAAACAATGCTTCAGGCCGATAACCATATTTAAGAACATCTAGAGATGTGGTGGTGGTGGGAGAGGAATGTCAAAGGACAGGGACTGAGAACACAAGAGCACAAGATTTAAAAGCAGAAGTCGGCCACTCAGTCTATCAAGTCTGCTCTGTCATTCAATGAGATCAAAGCTCTGATTGTTCTCAATGCCACTTTCCTGCCTTTCCCCCATAACCCTTGACTCCTTTCTGATTAAAAATCTGTTTTTCCCAACCCTGAGTATATTTTCCAACCAAGCTCAACAGCCCTCTGTGATAATAATTTCCACAGAGTCACTATTCTTTGAGAAAATAAATTCCTCCTTACCTCTGTCTTAAATATTCAACCCCTTAATCTGGTCCTAGACTATCCCACATGGGGAAACTACCTTCTTGCATCTACCTGTCAAGTACCCTCAAGAATTCCAAAAACACCAGTGGGAATGAAATGATTAAAGATTTCATAGTGCAACAGGCAAAAAGATTAGTAATGGAGATGATGAAGAAATAAAGGTGGTGCCCAAATGAGGCATGAGTTGCTATCTAAGCATATGTCTGTAATATGAAGAGATAGAAACAAGATAAGGAGCAATCCAGTAAAACAGAGGAGAAAGGGGAAGAGATAGTAAACAAAATAGAGTCAGAGGTTATGTGCTAAAGTTGTAGAACTCAATGCGGGGTTCTGAGATTCTCCATTGACTTGATGGGCTGAATGGCCTACTCCTGTTCCAACGACTTACAGTCTTGAATGAGTTGAAAGAGAAGTCGTTTAAAGAACAACTTCAGGGGTAAATGAAAACAGAAAGTGCTGGGGAAATACAGCAGTTCTGGCAGAATTTGTGAAGTGAGAAAGAGTTAATGTTTTGAGTCCAGTATAACTGTTTATACACAGGGGTCTTGCTTTGGCCTCTGCGCGGACACTGGAAGGGATTTGGGTGAAGATGGAGGCATGGAAGAAATGGTAATGGGACAAGAAAAGCTGCTGTCCTGGGGTAAAAAAACCTGGGGTAAACAATTAAAGCATTGCCGATTTCTGTGTCATATACTTTCTATTACTCTCCGATTGTTCCACTTACGATTCTGAAAAAGGGTCTCTGAATTTGAAACATTAATTCTGGTTTTGCATCACAGATAGAGGCAACATGGTGGCTCAGTGGTTAGCATTGCTGCCTCACAGCACCAGAGACCCCGGTTTGATTCCACCCTCAGGTAACTGTCTGTGTGGAGTTTCCACATTCTCCCTGTGTCAGCGTGGGCTTCCTCCAGATTCCTCCCACAGTCCAAAGATGTGCAGGTTGGGTGGATTGGCCAGGGGAAATGCAAGGTTACAGAGATAGGGTCGGATGCTCTTCAGAGGGTTGGTGTGGACTCAGATGGGGCAAATGGCCTTCTGCCACACTGTAGGGATTCAATGCTCACAGATGTGCTGAGTTTCTCCAGTAATTTCTGTTTTTGTTTGCTCCACTTATGGGCCTCTGTTGAATTGCTTTTCTCATTCATTCATGGGACATGGACATCACTGCCTGGGAAAGCATATATTGTCCATCCTTAGTTGCTATCGGGTACGTGGTGATGAACTGCCTTCTTTAACTGCTGCAGTCCATGTGCTGTAAGCAGACAATTCTGTTGCAGGCAGAAGCGTGACGGGGGGGGGAAGGGGGTGGAATTTGAGGATTTTGATCCAGACACAGTAAAGGAACAGTGGTGGTGCTCAGGGGAGGCAATGGCCTAGTAGTACTATCACTGGACTGTTAATCCAGAGACCCATATAACATTCTGGGAACCGGAGTCTGAATCTCACCACAGCAAATGGTGGAATTTGAATTCAATAAATATCTGGAATTAAGAATCTAGTGATGACCATGAATCCATTGTCGATTGGGAAAACCCATCTGGTTCACTCATGTCCTTTAACGGAAGGAAACTGCCATCCTTACCAGGTCTGGGCTCCAGACCCACAGCAATGTGGTTGACTCTTAACTGCTCTCTGGGCAACAAATGCTGGCCTAGCCCTCACCCTGTGAACGAATAAAGAAAAATATCTGGTGCCCTGATATAACAAGACGTGGGGCTGGATGAACACAGCAGGCCAAGCAGCATCATAGGAGCAGGAAAACTTGACGTTTCGGGCCTAGACCCTTCATCAGAAATGGGGGAGGGGAAGAGGGTTCTGAAATAAATAGAGAGAGAGGGGGAAGGCGGATAGAGGAGACAGACAAGTCGAAGAGGCGGGGATGGAGCCAGTAAAGGTGAATGGGGTAGGGAGGAGATAGGTCAGTCCAGGTGCCTTGTCATTCTAGGCACTGGAGCGTGAAGATTTGGAAGATGCTGTCAACGGAACCTTGGGTTGTTGCTGCAGGGCATCACTAACACCACAGCATGCCTCCTTCCAAGTCCTTTCACCATAATCTCCTACCCTCACTCTCTCTTTAACCTCATGCTTTTCCCTTGTGCTGAATACCCTTTTACTTTCTGATTCCTCACTGTTCAGATTTGGGTCTTGAGTGGGGAGGGGCTTGGTGTGGACAAAATAGTGTCCAGTGAACTTAGCAAGTTTACTTGGATGTCCCTGTCTAATGACCTCTGGCGAATTTCTACATATTGAGAGTTGCTGTTCCACTCCAAACCTCCATGTGGTGTTTCTCCCCCGCAAGCCGATTCCTCCGCCTCCCACTATTGGCGAGACGGCCAGCCGAGCATCCTCCTGACGTTTCAGAGAGAGTAGGAACTGCCAATGCTGGACAACCTGAGATAACAAGGTGTAGAGCTGGATGAACACAGCAGGCCAAGCAGCATCAGAGGAGCAGGAAGGCCGACGTTTCGGGCCTAGACCCTTCTTCATTTTCTGCTTTCAGCAGGCTTTCCTGTTCCTCTGATGCTGCTTGGCCTGCTGTGTTCGTTCAGCTCTACCCCTTGTTATCTGACACCCTCCTGATGTTATGGATGTAGCTGGCCACTAGGGAGAAGGAGCAATCCCGGACAAACGAATCAGAATTAAGATCAGCCTGCGGAACCGGCCAATCATGTCCTAACGTGGGTGCGACCCAAGCCCGCTCCGCCCAAATTGAGCGGCCCACTTTCTCAACGAAAGGCTGATAACAATAAACAATACAGACTAAAACAGCGGAAGACCACCTCATGAAACAATACCAACAATTTCAACCTTTACTATCCACCAGTAAATCAAGCCACTGAGTGATTAAGATTTACGAAAAATAAAAACCTATCCAAACGAACGATCCCACCATTTATCAACCTCCTCCTCAGACGACAACGTCCATTGATAATGGCGGACGGCAGGAAAAGTGGGCAGGGCCACGCAGGAGGCGGGGCCGCAGCCGCAGCCGCGCTTCTTAATTGGTTCGCATGAAACAAAAACAGACCCACCTCCCTCCTGTTCGCTACCCATGATTGATGTTTCCTCTGTCCAATCAGAATGAGGGGCGTTTCACGTCCGCCTCCCCTCTCCCGGACTAGCAGGCGGACTGACCAATGGAGTGACGGGCTTGGCGTACTTTGATGGACGGCCTGTCTAGCCAGCCGAAACGCGTGTCCTTTACTACCGGCCCGCCCACGGATGATCGACGTCCAAACTGACCAATGTAACAAAAGTAAACTGGGCATCGGTGTAGACTGTCCAATCGAAGCTGGGAGGAGGCGGGCGGACCTACATCGCTATTCTCCCTGGGCTGGTGCGGGCGCTCGAGCTGGGGAGTCCGTTTGTGCTCGTGCACGGTTGCCTGCCTGCTGCTGAGAGAGATATATATACACATACATACATACGAGAAAGGGTTTTTAAACGTGGCCGACGAGAGGTAAATTTTTAAGGCTGCTTGAATTGTTCTGCGATGGGGGGGGGGGTGCGAGGTTATAAGCACGTTTAATATTATTCTTTCCTAAGTGAGGTTGTTCCCATCCCCCCCCCACCCCCCGCCACCCAACTCGGTGTTGCTGCTTATTAGAGATTAAATGATATCCCCCCCTTCGGCCCCCTCTTTTCCCGGGTGTATATAGTCGCCCCTATTGGGAAGCTACTCCCTCCCCACACCAACCCAACACCTCCTCCCACACCATGCCCTACGCCCCCACACCAACTCTTGCCCCAAAGCAACTCTCTCCCTTCCATCCCCCAGCACCACCCTCAATCCCCCCCACCCCCCGCCCCCCACCCACCCATTCCGCCCCCCCCCCCCCCCCCCCGCCACACCAAGGCCCTCTGTCCTGCATCAACACCCTCCTCTCTTGCACCAACCCCATACTCCCCCTCCCACAACAATCCCCTGCCATACCAACTGACTCATCCCTCCCACACCAAACACCCCCTCCTGACAACAAACTCCCTCTTCACCCTCTCCCCATACCAACCCCCTCTGACCCCCCAACCCAATGCCACTCTTCCCACCCTCCCACACCAATCTCCCCCCACCACACCAACCCTTTCTGTTCACCTTTCACACCTACCCTCCTCCCTTCCTCTCCCACATCCACCAATCTCACTTTCTTCCCATCCACCCCACATGTCTCACCACCCCAACTGCTCTCTCTCCCCCAACCGCCCTCACGCTTCCCTTGTTGTTTTTGTCCTTCTCCTTCCCTTCTAACCTCTACTCACCATGGAATGTATGTACACCACCTCGTGTGCGTACACACTCTGGACCCACGCTCCCACCCTGCCAAAAACATACACACACACAGCTATAATCTGAATGCGGTATTTATTTGGCTCTGTACAACATGTGATTGTATGCTCAATTTTGTGTATATATATATATATGTGTGTGTGTATATATATATATAGAAACTTACCTTTTTGTTGTATTTGGTTCTTGAAACCACCTCTGTGGGAAAGTATGACAGGATGTGGATACTTTGTGCCACTTTATGTTATAAATTATTTGTTGATTACAGCTTATTCATATGCTTGTGTATTGTATCTGCGGATCCTGTCCGGTTTTTGGTCGGCATGCCGTCTCTTACATGTGTGAACATCAGTTTTTTTAAAACCAAAATCCGATGTCCACAGCGAGGGTACTCAACATTTTGCTGTGTGTGGTGCTATCACAGTGCCAGTTTGGATGTATTAACAGCAGCAGTTCACAGTTCGACATCCATGCCGACCCCATTGACAGCAGCCAAACTACTTCAACATAAAAACCTTCTGGCCTGGCATAACCTTCATTTCTAATAACCATAGAGCCAGATGAGCCATGCAAATTGAATGAAGAATGTGCAGCTTCACACTTGCTTTTGCACTATGTATCTAAAAATTAGAGCTAACCAAATAAAACAATGACATAGGATTATAATCATGCTAAACAGTGGAAGTAGTATATGAGGGACAGGAGCTCTCGATTTTCAGATCCAAAGAATCAGCTTGAAGGTCTGCATGCCCAGATCATCCATCAAAAAGATAATGAAGCAACGGATAGTAGGTGATGGGTCCACGAACATCTGCATCCCCAGTGACCGTTAAATCCAGCAAGAGTGCAGAAGACATATGAGCATACGAATTAGGAGCAGAAGTAGGTCATTCAGTCGTTGGAGCCTGCTCCACTATTCAGTAAAATCATGGCTGATCTGTTTGCATTCAGAATGCACATTCCCATCTAACCCGCCCAACTCCCAACCCTCCCCCCAATAATCTTTGCTTACTTTGTCCAGCAAGAATCAAGTACCACTGCCTTAAAAATATTCAATGATGCCATCAATGGGGGAGGCGATGGCCTTAGTGGTATTATCGCTGGACTGTTAATCCAGGGAACCAAATAACGTTCTGGGGACCTGGGTTTGAATCCCACCATGACAGATGGTGGTATTTGAATTCAATAAATATCTGGAATTAAGAATCCAATGATGACTGTGAATCCATTGTCGATTGTTGGAAAAACCCATCTGGTTCACTAATGTCCTTTGAGGAAGGAAACAGCCATCCTTACCTGGTCTGGCCTATATGTCTGGAGTCCTGCTCCAGGATCACCAACTGCTTTGCTTCCGTAACACCAGGTCCCACTCTGGGCTCACGAGCTGCCCCTCCATCATTTGACAGAGTCCCACTCCAGGTTTATCAGCTGCTGCCATGTTCCAGACTCCGATAATGAAGCCTTCATACCGCTTTCCACCAAAAAATATGATAAAAGAGGGAAGAGGAGAAGTGGATGGAGTAGATGAGTCCTGGGCACCTTGAACACTGCTTACTCTGCCGTTGCCATCTTGGAATTTTAAACCAGTGTCTCCTAGTTCTGGACTTGTCAACAAAGTCAATTTTTGTAGATGCACCGTAGAAAGCATCCTATCCAGATGCATTACAGCTTGATATGACAACTGCTCTGTCCGATACCGACAGAAATTAGAATTGAGAACGCAGTCTAGTCCGTCACGAAAACTAGCCTTCCTTCCCCTGACTCCGCCTACACATGCCACTGCCTCGGGAAAGCAACCAACATAATCAAGCCCTCACACCCCAGTTATAGTCGCTTCCATCCTCTTCCACCAGGCGGAAGATAGAAAAGTTTTTGAAAACACGTACCCACAGATTTAAGAACAATTTCTTCCCCACTGTTATCAGACTTATGAACTGGCCTCTCATCTGTTAGAGTTGATCTTTCCCTGCGCCTTCTCTATAGCTGTAACACTATATTCTACATTCTGTTCTCTTACCCTGATGTACATGTGTAAAGTATGATTTGTCTTGTTAGCACACAGTACAATACTTTTTGCTATCTTGGTACATGTGACAATAATAAATCAGATCAATGGAAAATATCCCTTTCAGATCCACCTTGTCAAAACCATTAAGGATCTTTATAAACTTCAATCAAATCACCTCTTGGTCTTCTAAACTTCACTAAAAACAAGCCTGGTCTGTCATTTTTGTCTAATACTGCAAGAGATTAGAGAGTTGTGCACGCAGTTCAATCCTTCACAAAAACATCGTGACAGTACATTCGTTCTGGCTGCCGATCTTCTCCAAAGCACCTTCAATGCAGTTCCGCCCTTCTTTTGAAATAAGGAGACTAAAACTGTATAAATACAGAACATTGTCGCTGTTAACATTCACGTTTCTGAAAATAAAGGACAGCATTTTATTAAGGATAGTAAGAACTGCTGATGCTGGAGTCAGAGATAATACAGTGTGGAGCTGGAGGATCACAGTAGGCCAGGCAGAATCGGAGGAGTAGGAAAACTGACGTTTCGGCTTGGTACCCTTCTTCAGAAATGGGGGACGGGGAAGGGAGCACTGAAATAAATAGAAAGAGGAGGAGTGGGGCTGCGGAAGGTAGGTGGGATGTTGATGGTTGAGTGCAGGTAGGCAGTGTTGGGGATTGGTCAGTGAGGTGGGAGGAGTGGATAATTGGGAGAGAAGACGGACAGGTCAAGGAGGTGGGGATGAGAGGGAGGGTTGGTCGTGGAATGAGGCCGGGGGTGGGGAGATTTTGAAACTAGTAAAGTCGACATTGAGACCATTGAGTTGTAGGCTCCCAAAGTGAAATATGAGGTGCTGCTCCTCCAGTTTCCGGGTGGCGTCATTATGACACTGGAGGAGGCCCAGGATGGACATGTTAGCCTTGTTTAATCACTTGCTGTACCTGTATACTAACCTGTTGTTACTCATTGCAAAATCTAGATCTTTGTACCTTGGAATTCTGTCATAATTCTCCTTTTTTTTTCTACTCAAGTGAGCAATTCTGAATTTTCCCCAATTATTTGCTATCTGTCAAATCTTTTGCCCACTCACTTAACAAGGATGCAGGCCAATTATGAATGTTTTGATATTTTCCCAATATAATTTCCCACATATCATTGTTGTCTGCAGAATTAACCACCAGGCCTTTGATCCCCATATCCAAGTCATTGACATAAATTTTTGAAAAAATTGGCCCAACACAGATGCCTGGAGGTCTCCACTTGTGACATCCTTCAATCTGAAAAAGAATTAGCTTGTCTGCTCGCCAAGCCACCTTCCGTCCATGCTATAACGTTACCCTTTATACCATGAGCTCCGACTTTGCCCAATAAGTTTTTCATTTTGTGGAACCTTGTGAAATATCTTCTAGAAATAGAAGTTCGTTGTTGGGCTTCACTTTATCCACAGCACCTTTTAAAGACTTCCATAACTTGGTTCATTTCTTTTTGACAAAACCATTGCAGACTCTTCCTTATTACTGTGATTTTTCTGCAAGTGCCCAGTTATATCCACCTTAATGATAGATTCAGACACGTTTCCCACAGCAATATATCAAGATACTGGCCTGCATTTTCCTGTTTCCTGCTTCTCTCCTATTTTGAGAAGAAGGGTTATAAGACCATGAGACATAGGAGTGGAAGTAAGGCCATTCAGCCCATTGAGTCCACTCTGCCATTTAATCATGGCTGATGGGCATTTCAACTCCACTTACCCGCAGTCTCCCCGTAGCCCTTGATTCCTTGCGAGATCAAGAATTTATCAATCTCTGCCTTGAAGACATTCAATGTCCCGGCCTCCAGTGCGCTCCGTGGCAATGAATTCCGCAGGCCCAGCACTCTCTGGCTAAAGAAATGTCTCCTCATTTCCGTTCTAAATTGACCCCCTCTAATTCTAAGGCTGTGCCCACGGGTCCTAGTCTCCCCACCTAACGGAAACAACTTCCCAGCGTCCACCCTTTCTAAGCCATGCATTATCTTGTAAATTTCTGTTAGATCTCCCCTCAACCTTCTAAACTCCAATGAATACAATATTTGTTACTTTGCTAATTAAATCTTTCCAGAGTCAAATAAGTTTGAAAACCATGTCCATTTCATTCGCCATCCCTTTTAAAACCTATCATGAAGTCCATCTGTACCGAAACACTCCTCAAAAGGAAGCTTCATCAATTTGCTCAGCATTGCTTCCCTAGTGATCATAATTTGACCAAATTCATTTCTTCCTTCAGTCCACTGATTTAAAGGTAGACTGTATAGGCAAATCCTAGTATTTCAGACCGTGTGACATAGAAGCAGAAGTTGGCCACTCAATGAGAATGAGACTGATTTGATGATCCTCACCTACTTTTTCCTGCCTGTTTCCTTTGACTCTCTATTCCCTCTAATAAAAATCTGTCCGACCTCGGCCTCGCATATAGTTAATGATCCAGCCTCAACAGCCCTCACTACTAAAGAATTCCACAGTTTCACAACCCTCAAGGATATTCCTCCTTACTTGTCTTAAATTGGCCTTATTCTAAGATTATTTCCTCTGGTCGCAGACTCTCCCACAAGGGGAAGTGATCTTTCCTCATCTGCCCAATCAAGTCCCCCAACAATCTGTATATTTCAATCAAGTTGCCTGTCTTTTTCTACGTTCCAATGAGGACAAGCACAATATTCTCAATTTCTCCACATAGGACAGTCCCTCCATATCTGGTATTGGCTGAGAATGAGGCCCGAAACGTCAAGTTTTCCTGCTCCTATGATGCTGCTTGACCTGCTGTGTTCATTCAGCCCCATGCTTGTTATCTCGGATTCTCCAGCATCTGCAGTACCTTTTATCTCTTGGCTGAGAATGTGACTGATTTAATGATACTCAACTACTTCTTTGGACTGCCTCCAATGCCTGTATATCTTTACTTAGATAAGGAATCCACAACCGTTCAGTATCCCAGCTATGACCTGACTAGCTCCTTGTACAGTTCTGGCAAAACCTCTGTACTTTTATATTCCATTCCTTTTGAAATAGAGGGGTCCTTGATGCATGTTGGGGATATGTACTGGAAAAGTGCAACTTTTGTCATTTATTATATTGAAGATTTTTCCACATAATAATATAAATGAGGTGGCTAGGGACTGTAAAAATGTTTAAAATCTCCTATTCGACTCATATCATGGCAACTTCTCCCATAAGATACAATGGAATAAGTTAGTGTTGGGGACTATCCCAGGGAAATGTTGCGCTTTGTAGTGAACAACCAAAATATGCACTATGCACGAGCATATACTTGGAGTTCATCAACTGTCATCTTACTGATATCATTCTTTTTCAGCACCACTTTGTCCATTACAAGTGGTAGGCTCAGCAGTTTCCTTTAATCAAATGCCAGATGGTCCTATTTGAAGTTCATCCGAGTATGGTTGGTGTTGCTTTGGTTCCTTTTTACATAAAGAATCCACGGTTGCCTGATTTCCTACTTGCAGTCATAGCATGCCAAAGAATCTCTTAACATTTGTGCCCACTTTTCAGAAGTCCAAAAGAATGTCGTGCTTCTGGATAATGTAGTTTCGAAATGGTGAAACAGATTTCTTAGAACAGCACCTAATGAAGTGCCTCTATTGAGAAGAATCCTCCTTCAATTCCATACTTTCTTTTGAAGACAAATGCTTAACTGATTCAGCAAGATGTTCATTGCTTAGAGGCATACTATGTGTCTCCAATAGCTCATTGACATCATTTTCTCCTTTTTGGAAGCCCACTTCCTTTGTTAGTTGCACGATTTCACCACGTACATGTGATGTCTCTGCACCCCTCAAAGGAATGCACAGCTTCAGGATATGTTTTCTTCTATGAACCATTCATTGTGAATCAAGATTTTGTTCCAAGAAGAGCCAGCGAGTAATGCTGAACATCTTTCCAGAATTCCTGGTCTATGAATTTGATGTTGTCATCAGGTTCATGTATTAGCTTGTGGCATGTCTTCCTCAAATGATAACCTTTTGCAGCATGCAATAATAGCATTGTCCATAGGCTGCATTAACAATGTTGTCCTTGGCAGCATAAACAGAACTTTTGATATTTGAACATAGCTGTTTGAAATCCAGGTCATGGGCGTGAGCGTTATGTAACACAAAATAAATCTTGAAAAGAAGATTATTTCCCTCACGGCACTTTTTAATTTCTGGCACAAAATAATTAACCAACCACTTAGGGAAGATATGCTTCATTATCTAGGCCGTACACTGAGCTTTCCATCTTGGAGGAAGCTGGGATTTTAGTGTTTTTCAGCACGTGGATTTTCATTCCTGTACGCGTGCAGCGGCTTAAATTTCATATTGCCGTCGGTGTTGCATCCTACAAGCAGAGTTAGCCGATGCTTTGAGACCTTGAAGGCAGGAGCAGTCGTCTTGCTTACAGAAATGTCCTAGATCCAATACAACCCAATTTCATCAGTGTTAAAACACCTGGCTAGGATCATAGCTGCACTCAGTGATTTTCTTAAGTTTTACTAGAAACACTTCTGCAGAATTTAGATTAGATTTTATTTTAATAGTCACTTCTGCAGGATCACTGGTCTACAGTAAAAATTGTACAAACCCATGATTCTATGGCGCCATCTTAAAATACAAAATACAGAACCAGAATTTAAAAAAAAAAGTAAAAGGCACAGAGCCCAAAATAAAGAAAAGTGCCCTGATCTTAAACTCTTTGTCTGAAAGACAAGGAAAAATTCCAGATTTTAAAATTTTATCCCCCGGGCTAGCCCTGGGGTATGCTCCATCGATTACCTTTGTCACTGCTGCCACCGATTGTCAGGAGGGGCCGCTGCTGCCTTTCTGACTGCCACTGCTGCCTCCAATCTGCCACATGCGCATGGGGGATCAGGCCCACACTCACCCTGCCAAAGACGCAGACAAAGACTTTTCAAGAGAGGGGAGGAAGGAAAAAGAGCAAAAGTAACAAGAAACAAAGCAGATGAATGAGCTCCAAACTCAGCGCTGCTACTCTGCTGCCATCTTGATAATTTCCATCTGCACCAGCTGATTCTCCAAGCATTTTAACATAGAACTATATCATGTCTGAAATTTGTAACTCAAGGGCAGCCTTGAATGGTTTCTTTCTCAATGTTTCTTCCTCTCCCATGTCCTTTTTTAGGTCCTCATACAAGCTTAGGGCCTTCTCCTGAATGAAGGTTAAGTTAATCAGAGCATTCGTGTTATGCAGATTGCTGGCATTATGGATTCATGATCATTTCATGTTTTTTTTCTAATAACACACCTTGTTATTTTAACCTCTGATTTAGAAGATCCTTAGCTTTATATTCTATTTCATCAGCATTTTTTACACTTGTATATACACTTGTTGGAGGAAGATTCAAACAACACCCAATGTCAATCGTATGAACACTTCTCTTCACTTTATCACTTCAATTTTAACACCTGGCATAATACTGCAGCACGTTTTCTTAGCGCCGCACCTTCTATCTTTACCCATTATTGAAGGGTTGTGACAATCAACTACAACGAACACTCCCTAAGGTAGCGGCTTAGACATAAGTTAATTTGCATCTTGTTCCACAAACTGGCAGTGACATGAGTGTGGGACCAACATATATTGTGACAAAAATTATCATGGGCATTGTGTGAAGGACAACGTTCCATTTGCCTTCCCTATTCCCTGCTGAACTGTAGGTTTCTGCAGTCTGACTCAATTTAAATAATGTTCAGCTCCTCTACTCTTCCTGCCAAAGTGCATAACCTCACATTTTGCCATATGATGATCCATCTGCCTAGTTTTTGCCCTATTGCTTAACCTGTTACTTTTTTTTTAATTAACTCCTCATTCTCGCCTTAAAAAGGACCAATTCTCTCACTTTTCGCTGACTTAGATATCTGCAGAAACTCGTTATTTTATGCATCCAGCAAACTTCCTTCCTTTCTTCTCATTTATTTATCCTGACTAACCATTTAGTTATTCTGTTATTGTTTGTAGTCTGCCCATCATCTGACTTGCCCACTCCCCTTGTGCAATTATATGCTTTGTCCTTAAGTTTGATTTTCTCCTTAACCTCTTTAGTTAAATGTATGGATAGTCAGCCCTCTTCTTCTTCAAATTTTTCTTTGTAGTAGAAATATACTTCTGTGTATTCTGAAATATCCCTTTAAATGGCTGCTACTCTCCTAACTTAATATTCCAGTTCTCTTCATCTTGCTTGGCTTTCATACCCATATGTTGCTTTTATTTATGTTTATAATAATACTTTTCAAACTGGGCATTAGTTCATCCGTATTTTGATCACTGTTACCTAGAAGTGCCTTTCCCTGAGTTCATCACCTAAACCCGTCACATTATACTATCCACTCTAGTACAGCCTGCTTTCTTGTTGATAACATGCTGCTCTAAGAAACTGTCTCAAAAGCATTCTGAAGTTATCAGGCTACTATTACCAAGTTGATTTTTCCAGTTTGAGTAGATTAACATCACCCTTGATTATTGCCATTGCCTTATCAAAAGTACCGCGTATTCTTTCAACTTGAGATAGTAGGAACTGCAGATCTGGAGAATCTGAGATAACAACGTGTAGAGTTGGATGAACACAGTAGGCCAAGCAGCATCAGAGGAGCAGGAAGGCTGACGTTTTGGGCCTAGACCTCATTCTTTCAACCTGAGTAGTTTTTAAATCTTTTCAGCAGAAATGCCAAGGTAAATGACTCCTTGCTGCCCTTGTGCTGGTTACTCCCATCACTAATGCCAGTCTTGAGCCAACTCAGTTCATTCCATTTTGTTTAAGCATCTGAGTGTATTGCCCTTAGCTTTTGCTATGTCCATTAACAAGATCCTGGCTGCAAAGTCCTGTGTTTCAGAACCAACATCACCTCTTGCCGAGTTGTATGTCGGCCATTTAATCCTCTAGCTTAATTGTTCTAGTATAGTAATGACAGAGCCGGTGAGACAGGTTCATCCAACCCAATTGCCTTAATTATCATACAGTCATATAGCAGCGAAACAGACCCTTTGGTCCAAGTAGTCCATGCCGACCATGTTCCCAAATTAAACTAGTCCCACTTGCCTGCTTTTGGCTCATGTCATTCCAAACCTTTTCTATTCGTCTACTTATCCAAATGTCTGTTAAATGTTGTAACTACCTGCATCCACCACTTCCTCTGGCAGTTCATTACACACACGAATCACTCTGTGCTTTTAAAAGAAAAAGTGTTGCCACTGATGTCCTTTTAAAACTTTCTCCTCTCGCCTTAAAAAATATG
This sequence comes from Ginglymostoma cirratum, assembly GCA_024137785.1. Lineage (NCBI taxonomy): Eukaryota > Metazoa > Chordata > Chondrichthyes > Orectolobiformes > Ginglymostomatidae > Ginglymostoma > Ginglymostoma cirratum. The sequence goes on from JAHRHZ010000249.1 coordinate 1,735,395, forward strand.
CCCCCTAGTTTTGAACTCCCCCACCCAAGGTTAAAGACCCTTGTTATTCATCTTAGCTATACTCCTCATGATTTTATAAACCTCGAAGGTCGCCCCTCAACTTCCTATGCTCTGATGGGGAAAAATATCCCAGCCTATTTTTATAACTCAAACCCACCATTTCCAACAACATCCTAGTAAATCTTTTTTCTGCAACCTTTCAAATGTAACAACATCTTTCCTATAGCAGGGAAATCGGAATTGAACACGCAATTCCAGAAGAGGCCTAACCAATGTCCTGTACAGCTATCACATGACATAGCAACTCTTATACTTAATGCATGACTATTACAGCAAGTGTACCAAGCACCACCTTCACTACCATGTCTACCTTCAAGGAACTATGAACCTGCAGCCCAAGGTCTCTCAGTTCAGTATCACTCTCCAGGATCCCACCATTAAGTGTATAAGTTCTGCCCTCATTTGCCTTACGAAAATGCAACACCTCACATTTATCCAAATTAAGGTCCATCTGCCACCCCTCAGCCCATCTGATCAAAGTCCAGTTGTACTCCAAGACAACCTTTTTCACTGTCCACTACACCACCGAATTTTGTGTGATGCGCAAACTTACTAACCATGCCTCCATATTCTCATCCATATTGTTTGTGGGAGTTGTAAGGTCACATTGCGGCTGTACAGGATATTGGTTTAGCCCCTTTTGGAGACTTGCGTGCAATTCTGGTCTTCCTGCTACCGGAAGGATGTTGTGAAACTAGAAAGGGTTCAGAAAAGATTTACGAGGGTGTTGCCAGGGTTGGAGGGTTTGAATTACAGGGAGAGGCTGAATAGGCTGGGGCTATTTTCCCTGGAGCGTTGGAGGCTGAGGGGTGACCTTACAGAGGTTTATAAAATCATGAGGGGCATGGTTACTGTAACTGGACAAGGTCTTTTCCCCGGGTTGAGGGAGTCCAAAACTAGAGGGCATAGGTTTAAGATGAGAGGGGAAAGATTTAAAAGGGACATAAGGGCAACTTTTTCACGCAGAAGGTGGTGTGTGTATGAAATGAGCTGCCAGAGGAAGTGGTGGAGGCTGGTACAATTACGACATTTAAAAGGCATCTGGATAGTCACATGAATAGGAAGGGTTTAGAGGGATATGGGCCAAATGCTGGCAAATGGGACTAGATGTGTATAGGCTATCTGGTCAGCATGGACGAGTCGGACCGAAGGGTCTGTTTCCGTGCTGAATGTCTGACTGTATGACTTTATATGAGTGACAAACAGAAGTCGACCCAGTACCGATCCCTGTGGAACGCCACTGGTCACAGGTCTCCAGTCTGAAAAACAACACTCCACCACCACCCTTTGTTGTCTACCATCAAGCCAATTTTGTATCCAATTGGCAAGGTCACCTTGGATGCGATGTGATGTAACTTTACTAATTAGTCTACCTTGTCGAAGACTTTACTGAAGTCCATATAAACCACCCTCCCTTCGTTGTTCAAAAAAAACTCAGTCAAGTTTGAGACACAAATTTATCTTCCACAAAACCATGCTGACTATCCCTAATCATTCCCTGCCTCTGCCAAGGCTCTCATTTCCCTCTTTGCCCTTCTGACTTCTTAAGAATGTCCCTGCACTTTTTATGCTCTTTACTCTTTATACTCTTCTACTTTGGGGAGGCGATGGCATAGTGGTATTATCGTTGGATCGTTAAACCCATTGACCCAGATAGTGTTCTGGGGACCTGGGTTCAATTCCTGCCATGGCAGAAGGTGGAATTTGAATTTAATAAATATCTGGGATTAAGAGTCTGATTATGACCATGAATCCATTGCCAATTGTTGTAAAAACCCATCTGGTTCACTAATGGTCCTTTAGGAAAGGAAACTGCCATCCTCACCTGGTCTGCCCTATGTGAGTGCAGACCCGCAGCAATGTGGTTGACTCTGAACAGCCCTTGGGCAAATAGGAATGGGCAATAAATGCTGCCTAGCCAGTGATACCCTCATCCCGTGAATGAATAAAAAAAGTTTATTTAATCCCAATCGTCTGTATCTAATGTATGACTCATTGTTCTTCTCGACAAGAACCTCAATATCTGTCATCCATTGTTCGTTACTCTTCCTAGGTTTACCCTTCATTCTAACAGGAACATAATGCCTCTGATCTCTCATTATCACGCTTTTGAAAGCCTCCCTCTGGCCAATGGTCCCTTTACCTGCGAACAATCTACTCCAATCAACTTTTGAAAGTTCTTGTCTTATACCATTAAAATTTTCCTTACTCCAATTAAGAACTTTAACTTGTATGGAAGTCTTATCCTTTTCCATAGCTACTTTCAAACGGAGTTATGATCACTAGTCTCCACATGTTCCACAACTAACACTTAAGTCATTTGCCTTGCCTTATTTCCCAAGAGAAGGTCAAATGTTCCACCTTCCCTCGTTGATATATTTACATATTAATACAAAAATTTTTCTTGAACATATTTAACAAATCCTCACCTTCCAAGTCTTTAATACGATGGCAGCCCCAGTCAATACATGGAAAAATTAAAATCCCCTACTTTTACAACCCTATTATTCTTAAATATTTCTGAGATCTCCCTTCTACATTCCTGTCCACCCCGATAATCTTTCACCCCTTGCATAACAAGAATGTATTCATCTCTACATTATAAATATTTATGGATTTTGCTTCCACCAACTTTTCAGGAAGTGTCCCAAAGACATTGCACTCTCTTGAGAGAGAATTTCTGTTTTAAATGGACGTCCCCTTTTTTGTTATTCAAAATAAAGATACCTTGTTCTCGTTCTCCTGGAAGGAGATACATTACACATCTACGCTGTCAAGACCCCTCAAGGTTATAATGTTTCGATCAAGGCACCTCTTATTCTTCTATATCCAGCAAATGCAATCTGTCTAACATCCTCATTACGCAACCCATTAATTCCAGGTATTGGTTTGGTGGGTCATTAGAATCCCTACAGTGTGGAAACAGGCCCTTCGGCCCAACAAGTCCATACCGACCCTTGGAACATCCCACCCAGATGCATCCCCCTATAACCCACACACCCCTGAACAATATGGGCAATTTAGCATGGCCAATCCACCAAGCTTGCATATCTTTGGACTGTGGGAGGAAACCCACACAGACACAGGGAGAATGTGCAAACTCCACACAGTCACCTGGGGCTGGAATCGAACCTGGGACCCTGGCGCTGTGGGGCTGCAGTGCTAACCACTGAGCCACCGTGCCGCCCTGGAGAAGAAATTCTCTGGTGTTTGGAGAAGAAATTCCGCTGCATCTGTGGATTGTTTACTGATCATTTTGTAATGTTTTTGTTTTAAACTTGAATCTAATATGGTTATTAAGGCAATTGCTATGGACAAAGAAGAGTTGTGACATTGTGGATTTAAAAAGAGGCTGAGTCTAACCAGATTCCAAAGCATTTTTTAAAAAAAACTGACACAAAACAGAAATTGCTGGTGAAACTCAGCAAGTCTGGCAACATCCATGGAGAAAGAGAGCAGAGTCAAGATTCTGAGTTCAGTGACCCTTGTCTGAGCTAAAAGCCTGCTGATAGTAGTTATTCCCTCACTTGTCAGTCGAATATTGAGGTAGCTGCCCAGGTATGTGAAGACTCTTAAAATACAAAAGTTTGCAAACATACAACAGAGATGTGAGAATTCAAGCTTTGGAGAAAAACACCAGATGGGAGGAAGAGCTTCACAGATTTGGCACAATTTACTTATTTGCTCTATGGATTCTGTGACTCTTCAAAATTAGTATACCACCATTTTGAGCTTTGTACTATACAAAGAAACCTGGTCGAACAGCCACCATGCAAAACTCCTAAGAAGGCAGCTTTGAGAACCAACTTCTGAAGGGGGTGTTTTGACCAAGGAAGGACAAAGGAAAAAGGTCTGGCAGTATGAAAGTCCTAAAGCCACACAACTTGAGAACCATCTTCTATCCATCCCAATATCTGCTGTCCTGCTGTTTCACCTGTACAAGAAAACACCAACTGTCCAATTTCTGAAGCCATCACAGCTGCTGGATCTGACTTTGAATTCCTTGATGCTGAAGCAAGAGATTAACAATCAGTGGACCCAAACGGTATACCATGAAGATTCACTGGGACTTTATTACAAGTAATCTTGTCTCATTTGTATTAGTTTCAATCTTGGTAACTGTAATTTCTTGTTAGTGACTTAATTGCTTTATTTCCAAAGAGTCTTGAATAATAACTTATTATGAACTAGCCTCTAAGCTGTTTAAACAATGCCTTACTGCTGGTCTGCTTCATCTTGAATCATTGTAAGACAAAAGGAGACTACACAAGCTGTATTAATTTACAGTTCACCGATCATGTGGTGAACGTGCCTGGTTGTCGTGACGCATAATAATTAGTCTAATTGCAAATATTTTCCCTTTTATTGAAGTTACGTCCTCTATTCCAGACCTTCTGTCCTTCCAGTCTCTGTGTGTGACTCCTGTGTAACTGCCTTCCACGACGTGCAAATATGTCTGTTGATCCTAAACGAAGTATGTGTGCTGCACTTATACTACGTATTTTTCACAGCATCATCTTAATCAGCTTGCACCGCACATGTCTCACCAGAATATCTCCCTGAATAAGTGTATCTTTTGGCTTGTGTCTGTCCTTTTATCTGTATTGCCAAGTGTGTCTCATTCTCTACATGTAAATCTTTATCTCGTTTTTTTTTCTGTCTTGATATATCTCTCATATGCCTGTTTGCCCACATAATTTTCTTACTTTTTGCATCTATCTGTTCGTTCTCTCTCTGACTCGGAGCAGAGTCATACAAAACTCGCTTGGTCATGGAAGACAGAGGGTAGCGGTGGGAAGGGTGTTTTTTTCAGACTGGAGATCAGTAACTCGTGGTGTTCCATAGGGATCAGTTGCAGGTCCTCTGTTGTTTGTAGTATATGTAAATGAGCTGGAGGAAAATGTGGGTGGTCTAATTAGCAAGTTTGCATATGACACAAAGATTGGTGGAGTTGCTGATAGTCCCAATGATTGTGAAAGGATACAACAGGATAGACATAGGTGACTTGGGCACAGAAGTGGCAGATGGTGTTTAATCCAAACAAATGTGAGGTGATGCATTTTGGAGGATCAAATTTAGGTGTGAATTATACCGTAAATGGCAGAAGCCTTAGGAAAATTAACATACAGATGGATCTGGACGTGCAGGCGCACAGTTCCATAAAAGTGGCAACACAGGTGGCCAAGGTGATTAAGAAGGCATGACATGCTTGCCTTAATTGGCCAGGGCATGGAGTACAAGATTGGTAAACCAGGTTGCAGCTATATAAAACCCTTGACGGGCCCGTTTGGAGTATTGTTTGCAGTTTTGGATGTTGTACTACCAGAAGGACATGGAAGTTTTGGAGAGAGTGTAGAGGAGGTTCACCACGATGTTGCCTATTTTTGAGGACATTGGCTGTGAGGAAAGGCTAAAAAGACTAGGATTGCTTTCACTTGAAAGATGGCACTGAGAGGAGACCTGATAGAGGTTTACAAAATTCTGAGAGACATAGATAAGTAGAGTGGATAGTTAGAGCTTTTTCCCAGGCTTGAAGTTTGAATTACAAAGGGGTACAGGCTCAAAGTGAGAGGGGTATAGAGACAGAGGCATGCCAGGGAATTCCTGGAAGCCTGGCATTCCAACCGGAACTCCATCAACAGACCTATTGAACTGGACCCAATTATACAAACCACTGAAATCAGAACCGGAAGTGATGCTAACCATCGCAGCAAACCGAGGCACTTAAATAACAAGCGGGACAGAACCCCAACGCTTCACCGGAGGCGCACTGACGATGTTACCTAGCAGGGTGACGAAACACCTGCAATCAAACACACTGGCTAAGTGAGCAAGTCTACAACCTCATCCACAACCCGAGCTACAAATATTCTCAAAAACTTTAAGTCATATTCCCTTGTGATATCAGAGATAAGGGGATTACCAGTAACTAGGAATCTCAATTTTGAAATTAATTAATGACAGTTTCCACCGTAGAGGTTCCAAAGATTCACCATCGCCCTGAGAAGAAGTTCCTTCTTGTGTCATTCTTAAATGACACTTTTTTTTATCCTGAGACTGTGTTGCCTTGTTCTGGACTCCACAGTCAGGGAAAATAGTTTATCTGTCCTTAGTTTGTCTATCCCTTCAAGAATTTAAGTTTAAATCAGATTATGTTTGTTCTTAAGTCTGGAAAATAGAGGCCAGTTTACTGAATTTCTGCTCGCAGGACAGTCCTACCATCCCAGGAATCAGTCTAGTAAACTCTGCCGCTGCGCCCTGTCTTTGGCAAATACATTCTTTCTTAGACCAGCGGAACAGAACTGCATCAAATACTCCAAATGTGATCTCACCAGCCTTCTATACAATTGAAGCAAGATTTTCCAAAGTACTTAAATCCTCTTGCAGTAAATACTAACATTTCCTTCTGAGTTGTTTGCTACGTCTGCAGGTTAGCTTTCAATGATTTATGAACAAAAAAGGTACCAAGGACCCTTTGGACATTTAACATTTCCAATCTCATTACCATTTAAGAAATACATTGCAACTTTGTTTCTCTTAGCAAAGTGAATAACCCTTAATACTTAAGACCATTAGACTTATGGAGCCTTCTCTGCTATTCAATGAGATTGTGGCTAATCTGATAATCCTCAAAACACTTTGCCTTTCTCCCATAACTTTGATCCCTGTACTAGTTTTAAAACAAAATCTGTCAATCTTAACCTTGCTGACCCAGCCTCGACAATCCTCTGCAATAAAGAATTCCACAGATTTCACCACCTTGAGAGAAGAAATTCCTTCTCTCTGCCTTAAATATGTTACCCCTTATTCTGAGATTCATTTGTGGAGAAGACACGATTTATAAAGTTATAGAGTCATACAGCACGGAAACAGACCCTTCAGTCCAACCTATCCATGCTGAACATAATCCCAAACTAAACTACTCCCATCTGCCTGCGCCTGGCCCATATCGCTTCAAACCTTTCCTATTCATGTACTTGTTTACATGTCTTTTAAACGTTGTAATTGTACCTGCATCCCCCACTTCCTTAGGACGTTCATTTACCTTATTGGCCATTTCAGTCTTTCCTATTATGAGGCCTCCTGTATCTACCTGTAATGGACCCACGTTTGTAAACTTTTCCTATTTACATAACAATAGAAGTTTTGCAGTCCACTTTTTCTTTCTATTTTACATTGATATTCCAGTCTCTGTCTTTAATTTCTTGATCCTCCTTTGGAGAGTTCAAATTCTCCTAATCAGCAAGTTTACACTATTTTCCGCAATGTTATAAGCCTCCAGCTTTTGTCCTTTATACTCATTTATGAGATATAGCCGTCGCTGGCTGGCCTGCATTTGTTGGCCATTCCTAGTTGCCCTTGAGAAGATAGTGGTGAGCTGTCTCTTGAGCCATCCATTTGGTCTAGGCTAGGTGGATTGGTGAGCTGTGACATGGATGTATAGATGCTTTTGTTATGGACCAGACTAGATCCACTCAAATATATTTTAAGAAGGTAGCTTAGAACCTAACTTTTCTTCTTATAAAGGCAGATGTAAAGTGCCATGTGACCAATCACACTGCATCTGGAAAACTACTCAACGTTGAGCAAAACACAATTTATTTAAACACCACAGTTAAAATACAAACAAAAGAAAGAGGAATTTAGAATAACAACTATTGGAAAACTTAACCGAATAGTAAAGTTAGTACTTATTACTAATTAACTGTTCCAATATAGTAACATCCCATAAACACATCTCTTGGTAAAAAGGCAAACTCAGACACAGATTCCCACATGCACTCCTCCAATCCAGGAGGAAAAAAAGAGTTCAGAGAAAATTCAGAGAAGCAGCAGCTGGGAGACATTCACTGAAGCTTCCAACTGTTTTGAGACCCCAAAGAATTCTTACGTAGAAACCCAGAAATCCAGATCTGAGAGACCTGGCCAAACCCACTCAGGCTGTTTCTATTGTTCCAACTGAAAAAAATGTAAAGGTGTCGCATGTTGTTTACTTAAGCAGTTTTCAGTACAAAGAACAAAGAAAATTACAGCACAGGAACAGGCCCTTCGGCCCTCCAAGCCTGCGCCGATCGAGATCTTCTATCTAAACCTCTCGTCTATTTTCCAAGGATCTGTGTCCCTCTGCTCCCTGCTCATTCATGTATCTGTCGAGATATATCTTAAATGACGCTATTGTGCCTGCCTCTACCACCTCCGCTGATAACACGTTCTAGGCACTCACCACCCTCTGCATAAAGAACTTTCCACACATATCTCCCTTTCCCCTTTCTTTTCCCCTCTCACCTTGAAATTGTGACCCCTAGTAATTGAGTCCTCCACTCTGGGGGGGTGGAAAAGCAGAATCCACCCTGTCTATAACTCTCATGATTTTGTAGACCTCAGTCAGGTCCCCCCTCAACCTCCGTCTTTCTAATGTAAATAATCCTAATCTACTCAACCTCACTTCATAGCCAGCACCCTCCATACCAGGCAACATCCTGGTGAACCTGTATCAGAGATAATAGGTACTGTAGATGCTGGAGAATCTGAGATAATAAGGTGTGGAGCTGGATGAACACAGCAGGCCAAGCAGCATCAGAGGAGCAGGAAAGCTTGATCCGAAGG
>JAHRHZ010000249.1:1754061-1774483 GCA_024137785.1 Ginglymostoma cirratum
CAGATGCTGCCAGACCTGCTGAGCTTTTCCAGCAACTTTGTTTTTGTTCCTAATTTACCACATCCGCAGCTCTTTCCTTTTTTATTCAGTAGGTTACAATGTTGTATTTCAGAAAGCCAAGAAATGAATGATATTACTAGAGCCAATCTTGCCGTCCTTCTAAGCATTTATTTAAAGAACTATACAAGTATGTAACTTCTGATCTACCTCCATTTCTATTTATGGGAGAATAAGTATTTATAGGCGAACAAGTGTATCCCCAGTATTGTCCACCACCTGTATACAATTAAGTGTAAATAATAAATAATTAGAATAGTAATTGGGAAAGGCAAACATCTGTTGCAATCTACTTCTCCTTGGGTAGCTAATTCTTAAATATTTTGTGTTTTGCCTCTTTCTGTAAGTTGATTTTAAAATAATGAAATTCTGATTTTGCTTTTTGTTTTGGTGCCATATGATTTAAATCAAAGTAATTTTTGGCACTTCTAATCATCAAGTAATGCAAATGCAAAAGCATTTCCACTTCATTATTTAACAAAATTTTTTTTAAAAAGTTGGGTCCCATTTGAATTTAATTGCCACATAATTGGAATTATGATTTACTGTATGTACTTTGGCTTGAGCATTTTACCCGTCTTTATTCAAAACCTATTTGGTTAGAGGAATTTGAATGAAATGAAGCAGGCGTAGTTTTGTGGAATTTTAGTTTTAACTAACTGACAATTTTGAGTATTTTTGAGTTATGGGCCAACTTTTGTTTCAGATTTGGGCTTTAGTTTGCTTTTTAAATATAACCTGGAGATGTCAGGGCAAATTTCCATCTGCCTACCCCTAGGAGCTTTCCATGCAGTAGCATGGTCTGCATGCAATGAATGCAGGAAAATCAAATAGACTGGAGTCCACACCCACAAGGCAGGCTATACAATTTTTGTCTGTTTTGATGAATGGACAGAAAGTTTGCTTAGGTCAGTTAGGGGACAACACTTGTCTACGCCTAATTTGCTGAACTTGCTGATCCGTCCATTCCCTGGTTCAATAAATGGAAAATGAATGTCATTGTTTTATTTGGATATATGGTTTTCACTGTGGTTTATTTAAAATATGTTGCATCCAGTTTGAATAATTAGCTTGATTTTGTCAGTTTTGGTCTGTTCTATGTAGGTTTTAAATTGCGGTTATATAGATTATTGAGAGTGATATTGGGGCCCCCCCCCCCCAAATATCTTGTGCCATTTTATCTAGAGGTCCTGAACTGATGATTCTGAATGCAAATCTTGCTGTACAAATTATTAAAATACATTCCTTAATGCAGTTTAGGTTTCCTTTTTAAAAGGTTGTAAGATTCTCAGGTTTTTTTGCTCCCGGGTAATCGGAGAATGTGATTTTGTGGAAATTACCCAGTTGATCAATCTAACTGGACATCTAGCTCCTTGTTAAGCGACTATTGTCACCAAATTTACTTGCCATCTTTCCACAGATACACCGAAATTAGAATGCTTTAATGCTTTGATCCTGATTCATTGTCATAAATTGAAGTAGAACTCAGTTGTGTTGAATTTGGCAGACCTATTAATTCACCTCCAAGTTGTGCAGAGTAAAATGCTCTAATCTGAGTCCAAACTTGGTCGGATACAACCTTGTAATTGCTTTACTAAGTACTTGTACATTTCATGTGCATATGGGAATGCCCGGAGTGCATCATTAGCAAAAGCTATAATACAAAGCTGAAAATTTTTAACTGTAAATGCAATATGCCCAAATATCTCCAAAGCCTTATGATGTCTATTGTTCAGTCTGCCTGAACGTTGAGAACAATGGAACTACCACCAGATTACAAATGTCCTAGTTTAGAAAATATCTCCAAACTAGAATCCGCACATTTTGGCTGGACACTGTCATTAATCTATTATTTCACTGCAGTTTCTTGATTTATTTGTAAAACAATCATCATTGAGGTTTGCTATCTTCAGTTTATTTAAATAAATTATATGGTCTCTATATGACACGTTGGAAATCAAAACACTTCTACACCTAAGAGATACTGCAGATGCTGGAGAATCCGAGATAACAAGATGTGGAGCTGGATGAACACAGCAGGCCAAGCAGCAGCATAGGAGCAGGAAAGCTTGACGTTTCGGGCCTAGACCCTTCATCAGAAATGGGGGAGGGAAAGAGGGTTCTGAAATAAATAGGGAGAGGCTTGGGGACAGCTTTGCAGAACACCTGCACTCAGTTTGCAACAAACAACTGCACCTCCCAGTCGCGAACCATTTCAACTCCCCCTCCCATTCCTCAGACGACATGTCCATCCTGGGCCTCCTGCAATGCCACAATGATGCCACCCGAAGGCTGCAGGAACAGCAAATCATATTCAACCTGGGAACCCTGCAGCCCAATGGTATCAATGTGGATTTCACAAGCGTCAAAATCTCCCCTCCCCCAACCGCATCCCAAAACCAGCCCAGCTCATCCCCGCCTCCCTAACCTGTTCTTCCTCTCACCTATCCCCTCCTCCCACCTCAAGCCGCACCCCCATCTCCTATCTACTAACATCATCCCGCCCGCTTGACCTGTCCGTCCTCCCTGGACTGACCTATCTCCTCCCTACCTCCCCACCTACACTCACCTTTACTGGCTCCATCCCCGCCTCTTTGACTTGTCTGTCTCCTCTCCACCTATCCTCTCCTCTATCCACCTTCTATCTGCCTCCCCCTCTCTCCCTATTTATTTCAGAACCCCCTTCCCCTCCCCCATTTCTGATGAAGGGTCTAGGCCCGAAACGTCAAGCTTTCCTGCTCCTATGATGCTGCTTGGCCTGCTGTGTTCATCCACTTCTATACCTACATGTTCTTAACCCTGAGGTTAACCTACAGGAAAGATGTGGAAGCGTTGGAAAAGGTGCAGAGGAGATTTACCAGGATGTTGCCTGGAATGGAGGGAAGACCTTACAAGGAAAGGTTGAGACAGCTAGGGCTTTTCTCTTTAGAACGACGAAGGATGAGAGGTGACTTGATAAAGGAGTACAAAATGATTAGAGGTATAGAGTGGACAGCCAGAGACTTTTTCCTGGGGTGAAGGTAGCTATTACGAGGGGGCATAGTTTTAAAGTGAGTGGAGGTAGATATAGGGGAGACGTCAGAGGTAGGTTCTTTATTCAGAGAGTGGTCGGGGTGTGGAATACATTGCCGGAGAGGGTAGTGGAGTCGCCCTTATTAAGGGCATTTAAGCGGCTACTAGATAGGCATATGGATGATAGTATAAGGTAGGGGTGGAGGTTAGATAGACCTTAGGTTTAGGGTAAAAGTTCGACACAACATCATGGGCGGAAGGGCCTGTACTGTGCTGTACTGTTATATGTTTTATGTTCTATGATTTCTGCATATTAGTTTTAAGTGAGTTGCAATTTTAATCATCTCATTTCTGTTGAATTGTGTCTGGTTGCATCCGACACTACTTGAATGAGATTTAAATAAAATTTCAGCTTAAACCATTGAAATCGGGGTGGCAATGGCCTAGTGGTGTTATTGCTGGACTGTTCATCCAGAGCCCCTGGTAATGTTCTGAGGACCTGGGTTTGATTCCCGCCGTGGCAGGTGGTGGAATTTGAATTCAGTAAATATCTGGAATTAAGGGTCTAATGATGACCATGAATCCCATTGCTGAGTGTCAGATAAACCTATTTGGTACACTAATGTCCTTACCAGGTCTGGCCTACATGTGACTCCAAACCCACTGCAATGTGATTGAATCATAACTGTCCTTTGGGCACTTAGCGATGGGCAATAAATGTTGGCCTAGCCAGCGATGCCCTCATCCCCTGAATGAATAAAGGAAAAAAAAGTTAACATTCCATTAACCTTCCTAATTACCTGCTGCACCTGTGGGCTAGTTTTGTGTGTTTTGTGCTCGGGTACCACAAGTTGCCTTGTGCTGCGACTTTCTGAAGTTTTTCTCCGCGTAAATAATACTTTGTTCTTTTGTTCTCTCTTTCAAAATGAACAAACTTCACATCTTCCCAAATTATACACCATTTTCCAACTTCTTGCCAACATAACCTGTCAATATATCTCTGTAAACTGTTGTATTCTCCTCGCTTACCTTACCACCGCCTTTTTTTTTTGTCATTTGCAAATTTTGCTAAATATATTTGTTTACTTCTTCCAAGTCATTAATATAAGATTAGAAACAGTACTGATTTGGGAACAGGATCATTTTTGGGTCCAATTTACTCCCATGAATGGAATTTTATGCCTGTGTATGTAATGTTATTGATAGCATTTTACTGAAGTTTTCATGCCAGTCCCAAATACCTCCTTTTCACTTCTTTCTTACCACATGAAACGCATATATCTCTTGTGAAAGTTTTATTTCTTTTAAGACCATAAAACAGAGGAGCAGAAGTAGGCAAGTCAGCCCATTGATTCTTCTTTGCCATTCAATGAGATCATGGATGATCTGATAATTCACAATAGTTTAAAAGAACCTGTTGGTTTGATGAGAAGGATTCTTGAATACCTGCATTTTGTTTCATTTGTACTTTATATCAGTTTATTCCAATATTATTATGTTTCAGTTCAGGGGCTATCTGCGTTCCTGAAGAAATCAGAATAATAATAGACTGAAAGCTAGAACAAATATTGGATTTAGTAGGTTGATTTGCTTTTAATACACTTGATGTTCCACATTCAACTACACCGTATTCAGGGCCCACTTTGCGCTTGAGTGTTTATGGCTATTCTGCCTTGCACTTTATCCCCTTATCCATCATAGCACCTACTTGGTATAAAGTTCTATTAACCCATATTCAAAGCTTTCTTAAAATTATTTGGAGTCATGGTCAAACACAAAAAATTATTTGGATTGTGACTTTTAACAATCTTAAAGCTACTTTGTTCAGGTTTTTCTCATCTAGGTTGTGTCTCTGCCCCAGTTAAATTATTCGAGAGAGAATGGAACAAATTTTTTTTTTTTTTGAAAGAGTTGTATTTGGCAGATATGAAAGTTACGTGTGTGAAGAAGAGCTTTGTAATGCCTTCTAAATTTATCTTTAATCCTTATGAACTTGTTGTGTTCTTTGCAGTTGTTGTATCCCAATAAGATCACTGTTATCCGCTACAACACAGGCAACACTTGGAGTACTAAGAGCAGATCTGGGCACCACATCTTAGGGTGAATATATCGGACTTGGAGATAGTCCAGTGTAGGCTTACAAGAATGATACCTGGATTTCAGGGATTAAGTCATGAGGAAAGATTATACAAATTAGACCTGTTTTTCAAGCGTTTCGAAGCATAAGGGATGATCGGATCAAAGTTTTCAAGATTCCAATGGGAAAAGACAGGGTAGATAAACTATTTCCATGGTTGGAGATCCTAGAACTAGGGGGCTTAGTCTACAAACATTAGAGCCAGAATGCTCAGGAGAGATGTTAGGAAGCACTTCTACACACAAAGAATGGTAGATGTTTGGAACCTTCTTCCACAAATGGCAGATGATGTTAGATCAGAGGTAATTTTTAAGGAAAGGCATTAAGGGATATGGGGTGAAGGTAGATATGTGGAGTTAGACCACTGAGCAGCCATGATCTTGTTGAATTGTGGAACAGGATGGGGAGGCTGAATGGCCTCCCTCTCCTGTTCCTATAAGATGCCTGACAATGTGGGAAATCGCCTTGTGTACAAAAGCAACGATATATTCCAAGATGGTGGCAGAGCATGGCGACTCTTTGAGACGCCCCAGCAGAATATCTCCTCAAATCTTTTATTACTACTCTTTTAAATCTTAATTGTAAGTCTGTACGCTATATTCTGCAGTCTGTTCCATTACCTTGATGAACTTGTGTAAAGTATGATTTGTCTGGATAGCATGCAAAACAATACTTTTCACTGTATCAAGGAACCCGAGTTGTCAAACAGTACCTGCAAAAGAAAAACTTGCCTGCTCGTAAAAGTGAACCTTCCTCAGAACTGAACCCAAAACATTAACTCTGATTTTTTTTTTTCTTCATGGATGCTGCGAGACCTTCTGAGCTTTTCCATCAACTTCTGTTTTTGTTCTTGATTTACAGCATCGACAGTTCTTTTGGATTTTATTAAGTGTGCAAAGAAGATTTGCAAGGATGTTGTCAGGACCAGTAGGCCTGAGTTATAGGAAGAGGTTGGCCAGGATAGGAGATAGCAAGAACTGCAGATGCTCGAATCAGTGTTGACACAGTATGGCACTGGAGGAGCACAGCAGGTCAGGCAGCATTGGAGGAGTAGGAGAGTCAACGTTTTGAGCCTAGACCCTTCTTCAGGTCCTGATTAAAGGTCTAGGCCTGAACCGTCGACTCTGCTACACCTCTGGTGCTGCCTGACCTGCTGTGTTTCTCCAGCTCCACACTATTGGCCAGGATAGGACTTTATTCCTTGGAACGTAGGAGAATGAGGCTGAGCTTACTGAGGTGTATAAAATCATGAAGGGCATAGATGGGATGAATGCATGTAGTCTTTTTCCCAGGGATGGGGAATTGAAAACCAGAGGTCATAAGTTTAAGGTGAGAGAGGATAGATTTAAAAAGGACCTGAGGGGCAACTTCTTCACACAGAGAGTAGTGTGTGTATATGGAATAGGCTGCCAGAGAAAGTGGTTGAGGCAGCTACAGTAGCAACATTTAAGAAACGTTTGGATACATGGATAGGAAGTGTTTCGAGGTATATGGACCAAATACGGGCAATTGGAAGAAGCTGAATGGGCCATGGTCACTTTGGGCCGAAGAGCCTGTTTCCATGCTGTATTACTCTGACTAAGAGTATTAGTAACCGGAAGAGGTTTTATAATCAACTGTGGTTATGTTGTCGATATTAAGTTAGCTTTTGGTAAAATTCCAGATATTGTTAAATTCATACTTCACTGTCTGACATGGTTGGTTTGAAACCCATGTTCTCAAAATGGTAGTTCAGGATTACCAGACCAATATCATTACCACTATTCCAATGACTCATGGAGTTGGTTCCATGATTTTTCTGATCCGGGCATGTTTGCTATTGGAGGTTGTGGGAAGAGAAGATGCTCGTGAAATGAGTCTGATGAATTGCATCCTACAGATACTAATCAAGCAAGTGACTTGGTCATGGATAGGGTCTGACTCTGAATGCTGCAACTTTACCCATCCAGGCAAGCAGTGAGTTGTCCATCAGTAGATTCGGTTAAACTGTAACTCCACATTAGTGAGCAGGTTATTTATAGAACTTGGCAGTGTCAGTGACTTGTTCCATTGCTGGGATTATTTGGCAAAGGTTAATTGGGCTATGTTAAAATTATCCTGACTTTCATGCAGTTAACATTTTCACAGGCGATTTTTGTTTTTTTTCCGCCAGCTTCCTAAGCATATCCAATTTCATCTCCTGGACCGCTGAAAGGGCACATCTTTAACTTTGTAGCCCCTAAGCTTGGGCGTTCCCCCTCATATGTTTTTCCATGCCTTGTCTTCTCACCTTTAAATAAGCTCCTTGAAACATACCTCCTGGCCTTGTTTGTCCTTAGCGATTCAGTGTTGAATTGTGATTTAAAATGCTTTGAAGCACTTCTGGGCAATTTATTATGTCAGTTTTTGTACTACCAAGTCGTTGCCAATGTTATAACTAAAACTTAAAACTGAATTGAGAAGTTTTGGGCTCTTTATCTAAGGAAAGAAATACTACTATTGGTGGAAGTCCAGAGAAGGCTGACTATGCTGATCCCAGGTATGGAGGGACTGTTGAGCCCTAGATGGTGGCGGAGTAGAACAGTTCAGCTGGAGCTTGTCTGCTCTGCCAGTTCACCATCATTTTTTCTGGCTTAGTAGCCTTCTGGCATGGTATGGTGAACTCCCAGCCTCTGTGGTGACCTCCTGTGGTGGCCTCCCAGGGCAGCCTCCCAGTATGATGGTCTGAGGTGATCTCCCAGCCTCATGATCCTCACGGTCAAGCCCAGAGTGGAGTCAGGGCCTGGTGTATACTGGTGGCTAGGTGCCAGGCTGGTTATTGGTTGGAAGACTGCTGTTCTAGACTTTGATTTCATTAGATATTTTATTTCTGTATGTTGTAAGATCTTGTAACTGAAAAAGCTGTGCTGAGATTGTGCTATGATGTGGAGATGCCGCTGTTGGACTGGGTTGGAGAGGGTCAAAAATCTCACAACACCAAGTTGTAATCCAACAGGTTTATTTGAAAACCACTACCTTTTGAAGCTTTGCTCCTTCATCAAGACACAGAATTTATAAGTAAAAGTGAGTTGTCCAGGCTGTAATGTGCCCATGCGGAAGATAAGGTGGTGTTCTTCAAATTTGCGTCAAGTCGCTGCGACACTGGAGGAGGCCAAGGATAGACATTTCAGAAGGGGTGTGGGGTGTGGAGTTGAAATGGGCAGTGACCAGGAGGTGAGGTCAGCCGTTACGGACTAAGCAAAGATGCTCAGCAAAACGTAGACTAGGTGACAGTTTGGTCTCCACAGTGCCATCCACGGTGGACTTGTTACATTGGTAGGCAAATTGTAGGGGATGAAGGCAGGCTGGGAGACTGGAGTTGATGTGGGCAATGACCAGCCTCTCAAAGCACTTCATGATTATTGAGGTTAGAGCCATTGTGCAGTAGTCATTCAGGCACATTGTATGTGCTTTCTTAGGTATTGGAATAATGGTGGTCTTCTTGAAGCAGGTGGGGAATTCTCTGGAATTCAGATCGTTTGGACCAAGGCTGCAATGAGGTCAGGAATCGAGTGGCTCTGATGGAACTCAGACTGGGCATCACTGAGCAGGTGCTGCTTGATAGCACTGTTGATGACACCTTCCATCACTATACCGATGATCGAGACTAGACTGACGGGACAGTAATTGGCCGGGTTGGATTTGTGCTGCTTTTTATGTACTGTTATGGACAATCCCCAAGATATCGTCACTAACTTGCCTAAGTTCCCAAGTCTTCATGTCTTCCTCCACGGTAAACACAGAGGAGAAATATCCATTGAGGACCTTACCTATCTCCTGCAGTTCCACATATACATGACCATTTTGGTTCTTGAGGGGTCCTATTCTCTCTCAAGTTATTCTTTGTCCCTTCATATACTTAAAGAATCTCTTTGGGCAACTTCTACATTGTTGGCTAGATACCAGTGTTGTAAGTGTACTGGAACAGCTTGGCTGGGGGGGGTTGCAAGTTCTGGAGCGCAAGTCTTCAGTACTATTGCTGGAATGTTGTCAGGGCCTGTAGGCTTTGCAGTATCCAGTGTCTCCAACTGTTTCTTGATATCACGTGGAGCGAATCGACTTGGCTAAAGACCAGTATCTGTAATGTTGGGGACTACTGAAGGAGGTCAAGTTGGATCATCCAGTCAGCACTTCTGGCTGAAGATTGCTACCAAAGCTTCAGCCTTATCTTTTGCACTGATCTGCTGGGCACTTTCATCATTGAGGATGGGGATATTTGTGGCGCCTCCTCCTCCAGTGAATTACTTAATTTTGCACCACTACTCACAACTGGATGTGGCAGGGCTGCAGAGCTTAGATCTGATCTGATCTGATCTGTTGGTTGTGGGATCACTTAGCTCTGTCTATCACTTGCTGCTTATGCTGTTTGGCATGAAAGCAGTCCTGTTTGGCGGCTTTACCAGGTTGACACCTCATCTTCAGGTGTGTCTGCTGCTGTTCCTGGCATGCCCTCCTGCAATCTCCATTGAACCAGAGTTGATCCCTGGCTTGATGGTAATGGGGGATATGCCAGGCCATGAGGTTACAGATTGTGCTGGAATACAGTTCTATTGTTGATGCCCAGTCTTGAGTTGCTAAACCTGTTCGAAGTTTGGCCCATTTAGCTTGGGGATTAAACGATGGCAGTTATTCTCAATGTGAAAGCAGGATTTTATCTCCACAAGATCACTCTTCCCAATACTGTCATGGACAGATGCATCTGCAGCTGGCAAATTGTTCAGGATGAGGTCAAGTGTGTTCTTCCCTCTTGTTGGTTCCCTCACTAACTGCTGCAGACCCAGTCATAGAGTCTTACAGCATGGAGACAGACCCTTCAACCTGGACCCGTTTGGGCTAACCAAAATGTCCATCCATGCTAACCCCATTTCCCTACACGTGGCCCATATCCTTCTAAACCTTTCCTATCCATGTATTTGTGCAAATGCATTTTAAATGTTGTTAATGTACCCACCTCAACCATTTCTGCTGGCTCATTCCATATGTGTACCACTCCTATTTAAAAAAAAAAATGATGCCGCTTAGGTTCTCATCTGTTCTTTCCCCTCTTACCTTAAACTGATGCCCTCTAATCCTCGATTCCCCAACCCTGGGAAAAAGACTGAGTGCATTCTTCTGCACTCTTTCCAGTTTAATAATATCTTTCTCTAGCAAGGTGACCAAAACCAATACCGTAGTGCGGCCTTACCAATGTCCTGTACCACTGCAACATAACTTCCCAATTTCTGTACTCGGTGCCCTGACTGATGAAGGCCAGCGTGCCAAAAACCGCCTTCATTGCCTTGTGTACCTGTGACTCCACTTTCAAAGAACTGTGCACCTGAACTCCAACGTCCCTGTTCCACTACACTCTTTAAGGTCATACCATTCACCGTGAAACTCCTGCCTTGACTTGACTTTCCAAAAGTCACTGCATACTTACCATTTCTTGACCCACTTCCCCAGCTGATCAAGATCTGCTGCGATTTCTGATAACCTTCCTCACTGTCCACGATACCAACTATTTTAGTTGCATCCACAAACTTAGTAATTGTGCCTTGTGCATTCTCATCAAATCATTGATATAGATAGCAAACAGCAATGGGGCCAACTCGACCCCAGAGACAGGCCTGCAGTCTGACAACCACATATTACTCTCTGCTTCCTACTATCAAGCCAATTGTGTATCCAATTTGCCAGCTCTCTCTTGATTCCAAGCGATCTAACCTTCCAGAGCAGTCTACCGTGTGGAACCTTATCAAAGGTCTTAGTGAAATCTATATAGACTACGTCTACCACCCTGCCCTCATCAACCTTCCTGGTCACTTCATCAATGAACTCTGACAAATTTGAGAGACATGATCCCCCACTCACAAAGCCATGCTGACTACTCCTAATCAAACCCTGTCTTTCTAAATGCATATATATCTCATCCCTCAGAATCTTCTCCAGTGACTTACCTGCCATGGATGTTAAGCTTACTGGTCTATAGTTCCCAGGTTTTTCTTTGCAGCCCTTCTTGAGTAAGTGCGCAACATTCACTGCCCTCCAGTCATCTGGAACTTTGCTTGTGGCTAACAATGATGCAACTATATCAGTTAGGGCCCCTGCAGTTTTTTTCTCTAGCCTCTTGCAGGATCCCTGCATTAATCTAGTCAGGACCAGAAGACTTACCGACCTTCGTAAATTATAATACTTCAACACCATCTCTACTGTGATGTGGACTGTACCCAAGATATCACGACTAATTTGCCCAGGTTTGCGAGTGCTCATGTCTTTCTCCACGGTAAACACAGAGGAGAAATATTCATTGAGGACCTTACCCATTTCCTGCGGTTGCGCACATATATGTCCACTTTGGCCCTTGAAGGGTCCTATTCTGTCTCTAGTTATTCTTTTCCCTTTAATATACTTAAAGAATCTCTTTGTATTCCCCCCAATCTTCTCAGCCAAAGCTATCTTATGCCCCCTTTTTGCCCTCCTGATTTCCTCCTTCAGTAAACTTCTGTATCCCCTATATACCTGCAGGGTTTCTCTTGATCCCAGCTGCCTGTTCCTGAGCCATGCTTCCTTTTTTCTTGTCAAAGCTTCAATATCTGTCATCCAGGCGAGCAGCTATTTCCTTTAGGACCCAACCAACTCAATCTGTTGTACTGCTCCTGAGCTACTCTTGGTGGTGGACATTGAAATCCTCCCCACCCGGAGTACATTTTGTGTCCTTGCCATCCTCAGTGCTTCTTCTAAATGTTGTTCAACATGGAGGAGTACTGATTCATCAGCTGAGGGGGATGCTATGTGGTAATCAGCAGGAAGTTTCCTTGCCCATGTTTAATGTGAAGCCATGAGACATCATGGGGTCCGAAGTCAATATTGAGAACTCCCAGAGCAACTCCCCCTCAATTGTATACCACTGTACCATCTCTACTGGGTCTGTCATGCCAGTGAGACAGGACATATCCAGGGATGGCAATGGTGGTGTCTGTGACATTGTAAGGTATGAGTCCGTGAATATGACTGTCAGGCTGTTGCTTGACTAGTCCGTGAGACAGCTGTCCCAATTTTGGCACTAGCCCCCAGATGTTAGTGAGGGGGACTTTGTAGGGTCAACAGGGCTGTTTCTGCTGTTGTCTTTTCCAGTGCTTAGGTCGATGCCAGGTGATCCATCTGGTATCATTTCTTTGAGACTTTGTAGTGATTGGTGCAGTTGAAAGTCAACCACATTGCTGTGGGTCTGGAGTCGCATGTCGGCCAGACCAGGGGAGGACGGCAGATTTTCTTCCCTGATGGACATTGGTGAACCAGATGGGTATTTCCGACAATCGGCGATGATTTCATGGTGATCAGTAGATTCTTAATTCCAGGCTTTTTTGAAATTGAGTTCTGGTTCCACCATCAGCCATGGCAGAATTCAAACCCGGGTGCTGAGACTATTAGCTGAGTTTCTGGATTAATAGTCTAGCAATGGTACCACTAGACCACTGCCTGTTTCCATGTGCCTGTCTGTAACCTCAGCTTGTTTGCCTCATTCCTCAGGTTCCTTACATTAGTGTATATTTCATTTAGCCTTGCTAAACTCACTTCTTTCTTTTCTAGCTATGTTTCTTCTCAGTCTTCCCTTCTTTCTTTACCTGTAGTTTAACTGTTAATTTGTCTCAGCTTCTGTCCCCTCTGAATTACTTTTCAGGATCCCACTTTCCTAACAAGTTTAAGTCTTCCCCAACAGCATTAACAAACCTTCTGGTGACGATGTATGTCCTGTTCCCGTTAAGATGTAATTTGTTCAAACTGTACAGATCCTACCTCCCCCAGAAATGGTCCTGATGCTTCCGAAATTGAAAGCCCTCCCTTCTGCACCATCACTTGAGCAACATAGTCATATTCATGACTGTTGAAACCAGGATTAATCCAGAGTTTACCTGGATTAAAGTCCTTTTTGAAGTCCTTTTTTCAGTAACTCATGGGACCTGGACATTGCTGCTAGCTAGCATTTTATTGCCTGTCTGTAGTTGCTCTTGAGAAGGTGGTGGTGAGTTGCTGCCTTGAACCATTGCAGTCCATGTGCTCTTCAATTTCCTATTTAATTCCCTGGCAACTGGGAGGACCAAGTACCATCCCAGAGTCAGTTACAGTCGCAAGTGTCTGTGTTCTCCTCTCACTAAGGAATCGCCTACCAATATTTTCCTTCCACAAATCATCCTCCATACCTCACCCCTACACACATCCTTGAACAACTGGACACCCCACAGTGCCATGGTCCTAGCTGTAGCTGGGCTCCGTAGAAGAACCATCTCACGCTCTGTTTTCCAAGGCAGACAAGCAGTTTGTAAGCAAGATGCCCATGGGGTTTCCCTCACTACCTGCCTGGTCTCCTTTCTTGTAGAGGAACCGAAATTAGGGGACATAATTTAAGAATGAGATCTTCCAATTAAAACATGGATAAGAAGAAATAATTTTGTTGAGGGTCGTTGAAGTGTGGAATTCTTTTCCCCAGAAGATTGTGCAGACGGACGTTAAAATTTATTTAAGGCTCGGTTAGACCGTTAATAGATGATGGAGTCATGAGAAATGGAGTGTAGATGGGAAAGTAGAGTTGAGACCACAGCCAGATCCACCATAATCTTATTGAGTGGTCAAGCAGGCTCCAAAGACCAAATAGTCTCCTCCTGCCCCTAAGTTCCATGTTCCTGTCTTGTCATCAAAATACATTCGGCTCTACAGTGAGGAGACCAAACAAAAATTGGATTACTGCCTTGGAGTGCATCTTTGTTCAGTCTGCAAATGTGACCTCACTTCATTTGCATTCTTTTATGTCTTGTTTCCAGTTTGGCTACTTAGTCCTTTGCCTTCTACAGTGTTTGAAAGAAACTCAACAAAAGCTCAAGGAATAGCACTTTTAATTTTTAATTAGGCATTCTCCAGCCTTTCAGAATCAGGATTGATTCTGATTCTGATTCTGTTTGAAGCGTTTTATACTGACGTTGTCCCACTTTTTTCTTATTTCATTTGTTTGTTATTTGCTTGTTTTGGTTTTGCCGTCATCTTTCTGTCCTGTTTTCTGGTAGCAACCGTTCATGATTCTGCCATTCGCAACTCTCTATATAATCTTTTATTTTTTTCATCATACTATCATTCCCTTTGGTCCTGCAACACCAATTCTTATTTGATCTCTCGTGTTTTCCACCCAGTGGCAGGACTTTCCCTTTGTTCTTCACTCTCAATCTACCCCTCCAGCTAATTTGCTTTAAACCTGTAACATCTCTAACTTTTCTTTTCAACTGGGAAATTAGTAATCTGTAATGTTAGTGCTGTTTTTCTGTTCACAGATACTGCCTGACCTTGAGTATTTCCAACAGTTCTGTTCGTAGTTCACTACGACTGTTTCCTATCATTTAGTCAACTTTGTATCAATTCTGTACTTTCCCTTGTGTTCCTCAAATGTCAGTTTTGCTTCCCAAATCAATCATGTGGCATTTTTATCAATGCCTTTTGAAAGGGCATATATACAACATTGACTACGTTGTCCTCATCAACTGTATTGCTTTTCAGGGAAAAACTGAACCAAGTCACTTGACTTTCATTGATTCACATTTATTCATGTTTAAGTGACTGACAATTTAGCCTCGGATTATCCTCTCTCAAAATTTTACCATTTTCAAGGTTAGACTTCCTGTTTAGTAGTTGTTTGATTCTGACTTTGGTTTCAGTTGGAGAAGATTTAGTGAACAGTGGTCCTAGTTTTATAGGGTTTTAGGCTAGCCATGACAAAGGACAGCAGCGATCTAGAGTAGAACTACTTCATCATATATAAGCTAGTTGAGAACAGATCTGCCCCAGTTAAATTGCAATCAGAGATTGGCATTTCAAAATGTAATAGAACAATTAGCTTTTAAATGCAATCACGCAAGATGGAACAATCAGGCAACCAAAGCCAGTCCTCCCTTGGATGACGGAAGAGAGTCAGTGTAAGAAAGCGGAAAAAGTAGCCACGTAACATACAGTTATAAGAGTCATAGTCATATAGCACGGAATCGGACCCTGTGGTCTGGCCAGTCCGCGCCGAGCGTAACCCAAACTGAACTAATCCCACCTGCCCTCTCCTGGCCCATATTCCTCCAAACCTTTCCTATTCCGTACTTATCCAGATGTCTTTTAAATGTTGTAATTCTGACCAGGTCCACCACTTCTTCCTCAGGAAGTTCATTCTACATGTGAACCACCCTCTGTAAAAGGTTTGCCCCTCACGTCTTTTTTATTAAATCTCCCTCCTCTCACCGTAAAAATGTGCCCTGTTGTCTTGAAATCCCCCACCCTAGGGAAAAGACAACTACCATTAGCTCTGTTTCTACCCTTCATTATTTTATAAACTTCAATCAGGTTGCCTCTCAACCTCCTACGCTCCAATGAAAAAAGTCCCAGCCTATCCAGCCTTTCTTTGCGACTGAAACCTTCCATACCTTGCAACATCGTGGTAATCTCTTCTGAACCCTCTCTAGCTTATAATATCCTTCCTTTAACTGGGTGACCAGAAGTGGACTCAGTATTCCAGAAGAAGCCTCAACAATGTCCTGTACAACCTCAACGTGACTTCCCAACACCTACACTCAAAGGACTGAGCAGTGAAGGCAAGTTTGCCTTTTTAACCACCCTGCCTACATGTCATGCAATTCATAACATTTCAAAGAATTGTGTACCTGAATCCCAAAGTCCCTCTGTTTTACAGCACTACCATTCATTGTCTAATCCCTACCCTTGTTTGTTGTACCAAAATGATGCAGTACCTCACATTTACTCAGATTGAACTCCATCTGCCATTTTTCAGCCCACTGACCCATTTGATCAAAATGCCTTTGTACTTTTAGAAAACCTTCTTCACTGCCTACTACACCAGCAGTGTTGGTGTTGTCTGCAAACTTACTAACCATGCCTTCAATATTCTCATCCAAGTCATGTATATAAATGGCAAACAAAAGAGGACCCAGAACCGATCCCTGTGGAACACTGCTGGTGAGAGGCCTCTGGTCCGAAAAGCAACCCTCCACCACTGCTCTCTGTCTGTTAAGCCATTTGTGTATCCATTTGGCAAGCTCACCCTGAATCCCATGTGACCTAACTTTACTAATTAGCCTACCATGCAGAACCTTGTTGAAGGCTTTACTAAAGTCCAAGTAAACTACTTGGACTACTGCTGTGCCCATTTTTTTTTTTTTTTTGTAACTTCCTCAAAAAATTCATTCAAGTTTGTGACACACGATTCTCCTTGACCAAAACCATGCTGATGATCCCTAAACAATTTTTACCTCACTAATGCCCATAAATCCTATCGTTTAAAATCTCTTCCAACAAAACAACCGAAGCACAGGTCTATAGTTCCCTGGTTTCTCCTTACAACCTTTCTTAAACAAAGGTACAATATCAACCACCTTCCAATCGTCAGGCACGTCATCTGTAGTTATAGCTGATGCAAATATTTCTGCAGGGGTCTCGCAATTTCCTCCCTTCCCACAGTGTTTTGGGAAACATTAAATCACGTCCCGGAGACTTAGCCACCTTTTTATATTCCTCCCCAACTGCCTCTTCTGTAATGTGAACTGTTTTTAAAACATCAAAATTTATTTCTTTGCGTTCTCTCGCCTCTATTTCTTTCCCCACAGTTGCTCTTAATGTATTTGTAGAAACTGTTTGGAATATTCTTAACCTTATTGGCCAATGCTATCTCACATTCTGTCCTTGCCTTCCTGATTTCTTTCTTAAGAATGCCCCTGCATTCTTTATATAAAGATTCAATTGAACCAAGTTGTTTATATTCTAAAATAAGACACTCTTTATTCTTGACTAGAACCTCAATACCTTTATTCACCCTTTGTCCCTTAATCTTACCAGCCTTACACTTTGCTCTAACAGAAACGTAATGCCTCTGAACTCTTGTCTACACTCTCTTGAAAGCCTCCCGCTTGTCAGACGTACTTTCACCTGCGTACAGTCTACTCCTATCAGTGTTTGAAAGTTCTTGTCTCATACCATTGAAATTTGCCTTACTTCAATTAAAAGCTTTAACTTTTATGGAAGGTTTATCTACTTCCATAACCTTTTGAAGCTAATAGAATTATGATTTCTAGATGCAAAGTGCTCCCTCATTTTTAGTTTAGTCACCTGCCCTGCCTTATTACCCAAAAAGGAGGTCTAGTTTTGCTCCTTTGCTAGGAGGAGCATCCAGATATTGATTAAGAAAATTTCCTTAAACACACTTGACAAATTCTTCACAATCCAAACCATTAACACTCTGGTAGCCTCAGTCAATGTTTAGAAAATTTAAAATGCCCCATTGTTACAACCTTGTTATGCTTATATCTGAGATCTCTCTACGGTACGAAGGTGGGTCGAGTTGTGGATAGTGTGGAGGGCTGTTCTAGATTACAAAGGGACATTGATAAGATGCAGAGCTGGGCTGAGAAGTGGCAGATGGAGTTTAACCCTGAAAAGTGTGAGGTGATTCATTTTGGAAGGAAAAACTTGAAAGCAGAATACAGGGTTAATGGAAAGTTTCTTGACAGTGTGGAGGAGCAGAGGGATCTTGGGGTTCATGTCCACAGTCCCCTGAAAGCTGCCACCCAGGTGGATAGAGTTGTTAGGAAGGCGTATGGTGTGTTAGCTTTCATTAATAGAGGGATTGAGTTCAAGAGCCGTGAAGTTATGCTCCAGCTATATCCGGCCACATCTGGAGTATTGTATCCAATTCTAGTCACCTTATTACAGGAAAGATGTGGAAGCATTGGAAAAGGTGCAGAGGAGATTTACCAGGATGTTGCCTGGAATGGAGGGAAGACCTTACAAGGAAAGGTTGAGACAGCTAGGGCTTTTCTCTTTAGAACGACGAAGGATGAGAGGTGACTTGATAGAGGAGTACAAAATGATCAAAAGTAAAGATAGAGTGGACAGCTAGAGACTTTTTCCTAGGGTGAAGGTAGCTATTACGAGGGGGCATAGTTTTAAAGTGAGTGGAGGTAGATATAGGGGAGATGTCAGAGGTAGGTTCTTTATTCAGAGAGTGGTCGGGGTGTGGAATACATTGTCGGAGAGGGTAGTAGAGTCGGCCTCATTAGGGGCATTTAAGCAGCTATTAGTTAGGTATTTGGATAATAGTACAAGGTAGGGGTGGAGGTTAGATAGACCTTAGATTTAGGGTAAAAGTTCGACACAACATCGTAGGCCGAAGGGCCTGAACTGTGCTGTATTGTTCTATCTTCTAGGTTCTATATGTTCTACATACTTGTTTCTCAGTTTTCCTCTGACTACTGGGGGGCAAACTCTAACTGATCTTTCCTTTCTTATTTCTAATTTCTAATTTCTATCCATATATTTTCACTGGACGATTTTTCAGAAGTATCTTCTCTGGTTACAGCATTAATGTAACTGCGATGGGAGGTGATGGCCTAGTGGTATGATCGCTGGACTGTTAACCCAGATCCCCAAATAATGTTCTGGGGACCCAGGTTTGATGGTGGAACTTGAATTCAATAAATATCTAGAATTAAGAGTCTAGTGATGACCTTGTATCTGCTGTCGATTGTCAGGAAAAACTCCTCTGGTTCACTAATGTCCTTCAGGGAAGGAAACTGCCATCCTTCCCTGCTCTGGCCTATATGTGACTCCAAACCCACAGCAATGTGGTTGACTCTTAACTGCCCTCTGGGCAATTAAGGATGGGCAATAAATGCTGCCTGGCCAGCAATTTAAAAAAAAAAATCATTTTTTAAAAAAATCAAAAACACCGCCCCCGACTCCTGCATGTTGAGGAAGAGTCACCAGACTCTTCCTTCACAGATGCTGCCAAACCTGCTGAGCTTTTCCAGCAACTTTGTATTTGTTTTTAACTCCCTCTCCTTTCTTGCCTCCTTTCCTATCCTTCCTAATAGCATCTAAAACCCGGAACATTGATCTGTCAGTCTTGTCATCTCTTAGCCAAGTTTCTGAAGTAGCTATGACATCCCGTTCCTATGTTCCTATGTTCTTAAACATGCTCTGAGTTCATTCGCCTTACCGGTAAGATTCCTTGCTTTGAAATAAATGCAATTTAGTTCTTCAGAGTTACTATGTACTTGTTGTATTAACCAAATTGACAATGCCAGGATACCCTCACTTGCCAGCTCTCTCATATTCTTAATCTTTACAGACACTTCTAGTTTCTTTCCATCTGTAATTTTCCAAACACCTTGTGTTCAGGAATATTTAATACTGTACTCAGTTCCGTCTTTTGAACCAGTCTCTGTTATTCATGCAATGTTATTGTCATTTTACCTGTAACAATAATTTACTCTATCCTATAGATAATATGCATGGAGACTTTTGTGTTGAGGAACTGGAAGTTTAGTCTTAGGGGCAGGGACGTGAGTAAAATGTATTCCTGTATCTAGATGGTGTTGGATTTCTTACGCTGTTGCAATAATATCCATCTAAACAAGTGGTGGGCATTACATCATGTTCCTTACTTGAACCTTGTCGATGGAGAGGCTGTGAGGATCCCTGGCCATAAGCCAATCTGTTTAGAGTACCTCATGTCAGTACTGTTTTTATATTGCACTGTTGATATTGCTGATCTTACTCGACTCTGGTACTGGACACAACGAAAATTCTGTTGATCAATGAGAATTGAGTAGAGATGGCTGGAGTTTTCCTTGTTTGACTTGGTACTTGTGAGCAGGTCCTGTGGAGCCAAGTGGTTCTTATATAACCTGAAGTCAACATCAGTGAGCAAGTTATTTCGATTTAGATGACACCAATCAATACTTCCTTTGGTTTCTTTAGGAGGAGCATGCATTGTGTTTATATTCTAATCTGCACAATCAATTCAATTCACTCCATGTGAAATTAAGAAATAGCTAAAGGCACTTGTTCCTGCAAAAGTGATGGTTCTTGATAATATTATGGCAATCATGCTTCATAGTTGTGCTTGAGAACTAGTTACACCTCCAGGCATGCTATTCAAGTACAGCTGCAACGCAGATCTACCTGACAATGTGGAAAATTGCCCAGATATATCTGTTGTTCAAAATGCAGTTCAGGCCAGTTATTGCACCATCTACTCTCAAAAATCAGTCAAGTGATGAAAGTGTCACCAGCAGTGTAATCAAACAGCACTTGCTTACTTGATAACAAGGTGTAGAGCTGGATGAACACAGCAGGCCAAGCAGCATCAGAGGAGCAGGAAGGCTGACGTTTCGGGCT
>JAHRHZ010000249.1:1784483-1862228 GCA_024137785.1 Ginglymostoma cirratum
GCAGCATCATAGGAGCAGGAAAACTCCTGCTCCTATGATGCTGCTTGACCTGCTGTGTTCATCCAGCCCCATGCTTGTTATCTGGGATTCTCCAGCATCTGCAGTACCTTTTATCTCTGGTAAGAATAGATCTGGGCTGAGCAAATGGTAGTCAAGACTTGAGGAAATATGGCAGCTGAACAATAGCCTACCTTCAAGAAAATATATATTGTAGTACTGTCGAAAGAGAAAGGTCAAATAATCAAATGAGAGCCCCCGAATAACCAAAGAGAAATTAAGACAAAGAATAAAAAAATGCTTATGACAGATGTTGAATGGAAAACTCAAGTGAGAACCAGACTGAATATAAAAGCTTCAGAGTTGTATTAAAAAAACAAGGCAAATAAGACGTGAACAGTAACTGGACCCAACATAAAACAGAATCCTGTAGGCAGATAAACAGTAAAAGGGGGGTGGAAGTTGAGGAGTAGGCCTGGATTAAAAGGAGAGTTTATACATGGAGGCTAAGGGCATAATCGAACAATAACTTTGTTTTTGTCTTTTCCAAGGGAGATGTGCAGGCCATGTAGAAAAAGATAATTCAAAGTTAGAAGGGTTTAAGATGGAAAAAGGAGGTAGTATTAGCTGGGTTATCTGTGATCCAGGCTGAATGAGATGCATCCAAGGATACCAGTGGATGTGGCAATTCCGAAGACACCGGCCTCAATTTTCAGTCTTCCTTAAACTTGGGTGGTGCTAGAGTATTGGAGAATTGCAGGCATTCCACTCTTATTCAGAAAAGAATGTGAAGTCAAAACAACCATTGGCCAGCGGTTTAAGTACAGTGATGGGGAAACTTCTGTAAACAATAATTTGGGGAAAAAATTGTCACGTGCATAAATGCTACTTATTTTAAAGAAGGCTAGGTTGTATTTCTTGAGAAAAAGTCGCATTTAACTTGCTAGATGTTTTTGAAGAGGCAAGAGAGTTGATGTGATGAGAAATGGTGAGTGTATGAAGTTGTGGGTGTGGTTTATAGGCAGCAGTATGGTGTAGGCACGAGGAAATAATGGGGGCTTGTAAGAAAGGTATGATAATCAGATGAATTCATGAATAGATTGCATGAATCAAATTGGCACAGATAACATGGATGATGAGTTCATAGAGATAGTAAGAACTGCACATGCTGGAGTCAGAGATAACACAATGTGAAGTTGAAGGAACACAGCAGGCCAGGCAGCATCAGAGGAACAGGAAAGCTGATGTTTCGGGTTGGAACCCTTCTTCAGAAATGGGGAGGGGGAGGGGAACTCAGAAATAAATAGAGAGAGGAGGGGTGGGACTGGGAAGGTAGATGGGATGGTGGTAGGTGAGTGCATGTAGACAGTGCTCGGGATTGGTCACTGAGGTGGGAGTGGTGGAAAGGTGGAAGAGATGATGAACAGGTTGTGTCAGGTCAATGAGGTGGGAATGAGAGGGAGGTTTGGTCATGGGATGAGGCCAGGGATGGGGAGATTTTGCAACTGGTAAAATCCACGTTTAGACCATTGGGCTGTTGGCTCCTGAGGCAGAATATGCTCCTCCAGTTTGTGGCTGGCGTCACTGTGACACTGGAGGAGGCCCCAGATGGACATGTCTCCCAGGGAGTGGAAGTTGGGGGCCGGGGCGGGGGGAGCAGTTAAAATGTTTTATGATCAGAAAGCTTTGTTGTTTGTCGCATACAGAGCACACATGTTCTACAAAATGGTCTCTGAGTGTCCACTTGGTCTCACCGATGTAGAGGAGGACACATCAGGTGCAGCAGACACAGTAGACCAAGTTGACGGATGTGTAGCTGAACCCATGTCTGATGTCAAAGGTTTGTTTTTTGCCTTAAATGGAGGTGAGGGGCGGAGGTGTAGGGCCAGGTGTAGCACTTCCCTGCAATTGCAGAGAAAGGTGCCGGGGCCGTGGAGTTAGTGGGGAGTG
Organism: Ginglymostoma cirratum; assembly: GCA_024137785.1. Taxonomy (NCBI): domain Eukaryota; kingdom Metazoa; phylum Chordata; class Chondrichthyes; order Orectolobiformes; family Ginglymostomatidae; genus Ginglymostoma; species Ginglymostoma cirratum. The sequence continues at coordinate 1,786,431 of JAHRHZ010000249.1, forward strand.
TGGAGCTGAAGAGGGAGTCACGGAGACAGAGGTCCCTACGGAAGGCAGATAGGGGTTGGGAGGGAAATATATCTTTGGTTGTGGGGTCAGGTTGTAGGTGGCGGAGAATGATACATTTGATGCAGAGGTTGGTGGGGTAATATGTAAGGACAAGGGGATTCTGTCTTTATTTTCGTTTTTGTTGGGGGAGGCGATGTGAGGGCAGAGGTGTGGGAAACGCAAGAGATGTGTTTGAGGGCATTTTCAATCACCACAGTGGGGAAGTTATGGCCCTTGAAATAGGAGGACATCTGGGATGTGCAGGAGTGGAACACCCCACCTTGGGAGCAGATGCGGCAGAGATGGAGGAATTGGGAGTAGGGGATCACATTCTTAGCAGTGAGTTCATGGACTGTTTTTGTGACAGTTTCATAGAGCAGTATATTCCAGAAACCATAAGACGTAGGAGCAGAATTGCCCATTTGGCCTATTGAGTCTGGTCTACCATTCGATCATGGCTGATATGTTCCTCAACTCCATTCTCCTAACTTCTCCCCATAACATTTGGTTCCCTTACTAATCAAGAACATGTCTATCTCTGTCTTAAATACACTCAAATACTTGGCCTCCACAGAGTTCTGTGACAATGACTCCAGAGGTTCAGTACCCTGTGGCTAAAGAAATTCCACCTCATCTCAGTTCTAAAGAGTTGTGCCTTCATTCTGAGGCTGTGCTGTTAGATTGTAGCCTGTCCTGTTAATGAAAACACCTTCACCATGTCCACTGTCTCCAGGCCACTTGGTATTCTTTAAGTTTCACTGAGATCCTGCCCCTGCAACCCCCCCCCCCCCCCAACAAAATAATCCTTCTAAACTTGGAATACGGTCACAGAGTCCTCAGCTGCACTTCATATGACAAGCCCATCGTAGAATTTACAGTGCAGAAGGAGCCCATCTGATCCCTTGTGTCTTTGTCGGCTTCTGAAAGAGCTACCGGCTAATCCCATTCTCCAGCCCTATCTCCAACTCTCTAAAATCATCACTTTTAAATATATATCCAGCTGTCTTTTGAAACCTCGACTGGAAACTGCCTCCGCCACACTCCTATGCAGCACATTCCAAATCCTAACTTTGTAAGTAAAGAAGCTTCTCATCTCACTCCTGGCTCTTTTGCCAACAGTGGGTTGAAATTGTGACCCCCTAGTTACTGACATACCATATAGTGGAAACGGAATACCCTTCCTTACCCTGTCAAAATTGTTTGTAATTTTGAAAACCTCAGTAAGGTCACATTTCAATCTTCTCTGCTGCAAGGAAAATAAGCCCAATTTCTCTCATCTTTCCTTGTATGTAAAACATGCATTCCATGTATCATTCTTGTAAATCCACTTTTCACTCTCTCAAACTTTAACATCGCTCCTTAAATAAAGTGCCCAGAAATAAGCACAATACTCCAAATGCAGTCCCCTCCAATGAGATGTAAAGGGTTAACGTCGTTTCCTTGCTTGTATACTCTATGCCTCTATTTATAAGCCTTCTTGACAACTGTTTCAACTTGCCACCTTAAGAGAATTAAACATGTGAACCATCAAGTCCCTGTGCTCCTGTACTCCCTTCAAAGTTATACCATTGAACCTGTATTTTTCTCTCCATGTATCTTGTATTACCTCACATTTTTCTGCAACGAAATTCATCCGCCAGGTGTCTGCACATTTGGCCAACTTGTCAGTTTCTCTCTGTAGTCCTCACAATTCACCCTTCTCCCTACCTTAGTATCATCTACAAATTTAGAGATTTTTGCCCTACACAGCCATCTCCAAATAACTTATATAAATCAGAAAATGGGTTCTAATACCAATCCCTGGGGAGCACCACTTTTAACTCCTCCTCACTCTGAGAAATACCCATCTATTCCTACCCTCTGATTCCTATTTTCAACCAACTCGTCATCCATGCTGCCAAAGACTTATTAATCCCAAACACTTGTAATTTGCTAACCAACTTGCCATGTGGCTGTGTACCAAATGCTTTCTGAAAGTCCAAATATACAACATCTATAGTACCACCCTCATCCATTGTCTGTGTTACCTCATCAAAGAACGCAATCAGATTTGTCAGACATGATCTGCCCTTGACAAAGCCATGTTGACTGTCAAGTATTAACTTGCTTTTCTCTAAGTCTATATCTGTGTTATCCCACATTATGGTCTCTGTCAGTTTTCCTATTATTGACATCAAGCTGACAGGTCTGTAGTTTCTTGGGTTATCCTTTGTACCTTTTTGTTAAACAACTGTGTCACATTCACAATCCTCTATTCCCCCAGGACTAATCCTGTTCAGAGAGGCCTGGAAAATTTCTGTCAATGGCTCTGCAATTTGCTCCTTTCCTTCTCAGCTATCTAGGATGTATCCTATCCAGGCCTGGCAACTTTCATACCTGGGGTGCTGCCAGCCTTTTTTTAGCATGGGGATCATTGCAGTAAACATCCTCTGGATCCCTTCAAGGCCAGCATGTCCTTGCTTACATATGGGCCCTAAAACTGCTCACAATATTCCAAATGCAGTCTAACCATAGCTTACACAGCCTTACCAGTGCATGCCTACCCTTCTATACCAGCCCCCTCAAAATAAATGCCAGCATTGGATTTGCATGCCTAATTGCCAACTGAACCTGCATGTTAACCTGAAGATGATCCTGAATGAAAATGAAAACTCCCAATTCCCTTTATGTTCCAGATTTCTGCAGCCATTCCCCATTTAAGAAATAGTCTACACCTCTATTCTTTCTACCAAAATGCAAAACCTCTCGCTTTCTCACATTTTATTCCATCTCCCACTTCTTTTCCCACTCTCCTGGCCTGTCCAAGTCTTTCTGCAGCTTCCCCACTTCCTTGACACTACCTATCCCTCCACTTACCTTCGTCTCATCTGCAACTTAGCAACAATGCCCTCAATACCTTCATCTGGACCATTACATTAACATGAATAGTTGCGGTCCCAACACTGACACTCTGAAATTCCACGAGTCTCTGGCTGCCATTCTGAAAAAGATTCCTTTATCACCACTTTCTGCCTTTCTGCCAGCCCTCTATCCATGCGAGTATCTTGCCCCTAACACCTTGGGCTCTTATTTAGCAGCATCCTGTGCAGTACCTAGTCCAAGGCCTTCTGGAAATCCAAATCAACCACAACCACTAGTTCTCCTTTGTCTAACTTGCTCGTTATTTCATCAAAGAATTTTGTCAAGCATGACCTCCCCTTGACAAAGCCATGCTGACTCAGCCATAGTTTACTGGGCACTTCCAAGTACTCTACAGTCTCATCCTTAATAATAGACTCCAGGAAAGCCGGGGAAGGGGGCCATTACTGTATTTGATAACGTGCAGTGAGATGGGGTTAGTTTCTCAGCTCATAGTGAAGACACTCCTTCATAACAATGATCATATGTGATTTGAATTTTGAGGTTGAAGGAAAGAAGCGTGGATCAATGACTAGTGTGTTAAACTTTATTCAGGACATTTATGAGGGTATGAAGACAGCTGGATAAAGTGATCCGGAAAATGAGGTTAAGGATAGATTAGTAGCGATACCGTGGCAGACTTTTAAGGAGACATTTCCAAATACTCCAGGTGTGCATTCTGGTGCAAGAGATTCAAAGGGAATTCTGAAGTGAAGGCCTAATGAAGGATGTTAAATGTGGTATCCAACTGAAAGAAAAAATGTATAATTCTGCAATGATGAGTGGCAATCAGGAGATTGGACAGAATATAAAGAACAGCAAAGAGTGACTAAATGATTAATCAGAGGGAGAAATTAGTGCAAGAGAATGCTTTCTAGAAATATAAAAACAGATCATAAAAAGTTCTTTGAGGTATTCGCAAAAGAAATGAGAAAGTAAAGTGAATTTTGATTCTGTTGCAAGAGTTTGGGGAATTATTAGTAGGAGATGACAGATTTTTTTTTGTGCCAATCTATCCTGTAAAAGACAGAACTAACATCCTCGACATAATTGTAAATGAAAGATGTGAAAGGAGGAACTTAGTACAATTACCAGGAAACAGGTACTGAGAAATTTAAAGGAACTAGAAACTGACCAGGTCCCTGTTCACGATGGATTTCATCCTAGGGTGTTGAAAAGAATAGGCTGCTGAGATAATGATGCTTTGATTTTAATTTTCCTGTCTAACTATGATTATTGACATCAGTGGTTCTGTGAACTTTACTGAAACTCCACTGACTCTGGCAACTGATCCTGATCATAATATTGCATTAAGCAGTAGGAAAAATTTTGGTCAAGGATTTGATAACTTTGTTGCTGAGTGAGGTTTATCCATGGTTATTGCAAGGCTAGTATCTTCCGTTTTGCTTTAACAGCTGGAAAATTTAGGCATTTTTGTATTCTTGCGCAATGGTTCCTTGCTCCCACATGGCCTAAAAGAGTTCAGTACACCTGTTGTCCAGACGTTGGTCTTTGTAGACCTCAGCTGGGATATCATCGACTCCTGGAGCTTGACAGGAGCTTATGATTTTTTTTTTAAAACAGCACAAGACTGTCATAAAAAAGAATAGTTGATGGCAGTATTTAGGTGACTTCATTAATACATGAATGCCAAGTGAGGACATGGTTTAAGTGCTATGCCTATCTTTCTACAACTTGAGTTTTTTGTGTGAGCAGTGTGGGCTAATTGACACTAAAGATTATTGATGAAATGATAGGGGAGAGACAGTGGCCTAGTGGTATTATCGCTGGACTGTTAAACTGGAGACCCAGTTTATGTTCTGGACACCTGGGTTCTAATCCTGCCATGCAGGTGGTGAAATTTGAATTCACTGAAAATCTGGAATTAAGAATCTAATGATGACTGTGATTCTGTCGCCAATTGTTGGAAAAACCCATCTGGTTCACTAATGTCCTTTAGGGAAGGAAGCTGCCATCTTCACGTGGTCTGGCCAACGTGTGATGCCAGACCCAATGTGGTTGACTCTCAACTCAGACTGATGGGTGAAAAGTGACGCCCTCATCCTGTGAATGAATTAAAAAAAAGTAGCCTGTGGTCCGGGGGCAGATTTCAGAGCGTTGTTGAATTTCCTCTGTGTTTATGGTCATGAGTGTAGTTCATCGGCTTTTTAGAGTCAGAGATGTACAGCATGGAAACTGACCCTTTAGTGCAACTTGTCCATGCCAACCAGATAGCCTAGAAAAATCTAGTCCCATTTGTCAGCATTTGGCACATATCCCTCTAAACCCTTCCTATTCATCTACCCATCGAGATGCCTTTTAAATGTTGTAATTGTATTATTTCAATCTTGCCTGATCAACTGTTCCTGCTTCTTTGTGTGCTAAACTAGTTTACCGACAGAAGCCTGTTCTCGTCATCCAATCCACCTGGAATACAAACCCGTATACTCGCCACGCAGGAAAAAAATATTTAAGAGATTGGAAACTTCAGCTGTGACTATTACTCCAAGATTATTTGAGGAACCCAGGAGAATCTGTGTACAAACAATGCAAATTCCTTTGAAAAATGAGTCCTGATGCTGAAGGGTTTGCCTTTGTAATGTCATGCAACAATTTAACAAAGATAACATGCAAACCTAAGAGGAGACTGGCAACACGAAAGGAAATTAAAAATTTTCTACATGCATCGAAAATAATTGAAGGATGTGGAAGGAGGAGTGGACCCGATTTGGGACCAAAATGGGGATTTACTTATTGTAATGTAAGGTTTATAATTTATGGATATTTCTATAATACTTATTTTGGTGTTTGGATTATGAACAAGTGGTTCGAGAGTTTCGTCAATATGTATGAAACGGCTTAATTACATTATAGGCATTTCTAGAGTTATGGTGATTTTGTTTTCTTAAAAGTCTGAGCGAGAGATCCTGGACACTAATGGAAATTTGCTTACATTGAGAGAGCTTTCCAGAGAGCCAAGTAAACAGTGTAGTGCATTAGGCTTTCATAAAGAAGGTTGTGGAATTTTTTGCAGGGAGCTTAAGAGAACTCAGGAACAGGAATAGCCCGTTTGTCGGTTGAGACTGCTCCACGATTTAATATGATCATAATTAACTGAACACATTAGTACCTTTTACCCAAACTATCCCCATAATCCTTTACATCATTGACAGTCAAAAGATTTATCAACCTCAACTTTAAATGTACTCAAAGTGAGCTACTACAGCCCTGTAGGGTAGAGTATTCCAAAGATTCGCCACCCTCTAAGTAAAAAGATTTTTGTCCACATCTTTAAAATATTGACAGATTGAATATAATGGGGTGCACTGTGATTTACGTTTTTTCTTTCTTGTCTTCCTACAATCTTTGGGTTTAAACTAGTGAAAAATTATTGAATATTATTGTCGAAGGGGGTTAGGGTGATCTTGAACACAAATATGGGAAAGTTAACATAATGATTGAGCCAACAAACAGGACAAATCTGTTCATATGTGGAATGAACCACCAGAGAAAGTGACGGATGCAGGTACACCTGCAACATTTAAAATACATTTGGATACGAACATGAATGAAAAAAATGTTTTTAGAGCCACAGAGGTATACAGCACAGAAGCGGACCCTTCGGTCCTACTCGCCCATGCCGACCAGAAATCCTACATTAATCTAGTCCCATTTGCAAGCATTTGGCCCATATCCCTCTGAACCCTTCCTATTCGTATGAGATACCTTTAAATGTTGTAATTATACCAGCCTGCACCACTTTTTCTGGCATCTCATTTCCACACCCGCACCACTCTCTGCATGAAAAAGTTGCCCCTTAAACCCCTTTTAAATCTTTTCCCTCTCAACTTAAATCTATGCCCTCTAGTTTTGGATTCCCCTGCCTTGGGGAAAAGACCTTGTCTATTTACCCTATCCATTCCCTTCATGATTTTATAAACTTCTATAAGGTCACCCCTCAGCTTCCGATGCTCTGGGGAAAATAGCCCCAGTCCATTCAGCCTCTCCCTGTAGCTCAAACCCTCTAACCCTGGCAATATCCTTGTAAATTTATCTGAACCCTTTCTCGTTTCACAACACCCTTCTGAGAGCAGGGAGACTAGAATTGCACACAGTATTCCAAAAGTGGCCCAACCAATGTCCTGTACAGCTGCAACATGACCTTCCAACTCCTACACTCAATGCTCTGACCAATAAAAAATATGGGCCAAATGCTGGCAAATGGGACTAGTTTAGTTTGGGAAGCCTAGTTGGCATGGATAATTGGACCAAAGGGTCTGTTTCTGTGCTGTGATGACTCAATGGTCTTAAGGAGCATCCTCCTTATTTTTAAATTGTACCCCCAGTTACAGACTTCCCAGTTTGCATCTACCTTGTCTGTCCCTTTTAAATAGTTTACAAGTTTCAATAAGATCATCCCATTTTTAACAGCCGTAGAGAATATAGGTTGAGTTTGCCGAATCTCTTTCAAGACAGTCTCACCATGCCAGGAACAAGTCTGGAGAACCTTTTAATAAAACAAACAACTGCCAAAGCTGGGTATCTAAAATAAAATTAATGTCTAGTGCACCTTCTTCAGATGTTCTTCACCTGGATGGTGTTTGGAGCCTTAGTTTCAACTGCCAAGCAATGTGTTCCATTCTGATGCCACACTTTTGGAAACAAGCAAAGGCATTGGAGAGGTGCAGAAAAGATGAGAATGGTTCCAATAATCAGAAATGTGCATGTATTTAAGAAGTTGGAATGATTTGCAGTGAGGTTGAAAAGAGATTTGACAGAAGTCATGAGAGTCACGGACAGAGTTGGTAGTGTGAAACTACTCTCATCAGTGGATTATTAGAAAACCAGAGGTACAGATTGAAGGTAATTGGCGAAGGAAGCAATGGTCACGTGAGGAAAAGCCTTTCATGCATTGTGTTTAAGATCCGGACTGTCCTGCCTGAGATTGTGCTGAAAACAGATTTGAAAACAGTTGTTGTCAAAAGTGATTTGATTCATAATCTGAAAAATAAACATTTACAGATTTGACAAAACCTTTCAGCTGTAACTAATCCATGATAAATCTAAAGATCAAAGTTTCAGTGCTAACCAATGAAGATCCAGCTTTCCTACTTGTGGGTCAAATGATCTGTTTCTCTGCTGCAAATTCTACACACACATGCTACAATATTTTTGTATTGCAGCTAAACTTAACTAGCTGTTTAATGGCCCCAGTGCAGGGGCAGTGACACTAATTTTATCCAAATGTGCATGGCACTTATATGTCAATATTGGGAGGGAAATCGAAAAATGCTGGAGAAATTCAGCAAGATTGGCAACATCTGGAGCAAGAAACAAAGTTAATGTTTTAAGTATAACATTTAGAAATATTTGGATAAGTACGTAAATGGGAAAGGTTTGCAGGCAAGTGGAGCTGGTTTGGTTTGGGAACATGGTTGATGTGGACTAGTTGGACTGAAGGGTCTGTTTCCATGCTGTATGATTCTGTGACTCTGAGTCCAGTATGACTCCTCTTTGAAGCTGTTTTGTAAAAAAAAAGTTATACTGGACTCATGTTAATTCAGTTCCTTTCTCCACAGATGCTGTCAGACCTACTGAGTTGTTTTTGTTTCAGATTTCCAGCATCTGCAGTAATTCACTTTTTAGTTGATTTGAGCCCTTGTGTTGGTTTTCACAATGTGTCAATACTGAATAGTTCATCTATTTGCTACAAGCTATGCCAAATATTGTAAGCAAATATATCTACTCTGCTGCAAATGAATTCGGTATTTTAATCAACCAGTTCAGACACACCATGATATCTGGGCCTCCTGGCTCAAGAGGTGAGACATTACAACTGAACCAGTCTCTGTCTGCTGTCTTGACCCACCACATCATCCTATGATTTTTCGGGCCTAAACCCTTTCTGATGAAGGGTTTAGGCCCGAAACGTCAAGTTTTCCTGCTCCTATGATGCTGCTTGACCTGCTGTGTTCATCCAGCCCCATGCTTGTTATCTCGGATTCTCCAGCATCTGCAGTACCTTTTATCTCTGATCCTATGATTTTTTTCATTTTTGTCAGATGTGAATGATGCTGGTCCAAAGCTGTCGTTGAAGCTGGTCGTAAGCCACTATTTTGAACAACTCGAGTCTTTGCAGTTTAGGAATACCCTAAGCGTTGTTTGGGCAATGCCAGTATTTTAACTTGGCAACAGTGATATGGTTCCAAGTCAGAATGATGTGTAGCTTGGAGGGGAGCGTACAAGTAGTGGTCTTCATGTACCCACTGCATTTGTTTTTCATTGTGGCTAAGGTAGCAGGATTGGAGGATAATATGGAAGGAATCTTGGCGAGTTGGGGTCATATCTTTAAAAGGTTGCCAGTTGCCACCATGTGCTGTGGCATGTGAATGGATGGGATGTTGATCAAATAGGCTGCCTTGCACGCTGGTTGATGTTAAACTTGAGTGTAAATGGAGTATTGCATCATGATTCTGACTTATGCTGTGGTACTACAATAATTAAACATTGCTGAAAGGAAGGTTTTCTTTTTGCATGTCGGGACTAGGAATCAAAAAGCAAACTTGAAAAAGGGATACTAATTTATACAGCTTGTAATAAGGGTGCTGACTTGTTGGGTTTTGTTAGCATGGGGATGACATTGTTAACTTGTCAACGTTAGTTCGAGGCTACGCAGGAAGACTTTGATCAGGGTGTCACCATGGGATCATAGCAAAGATTGGCAGTCTTTACAACCCTTTTTTCCTGATCTGAAGGTACTAAAATTTCTTCTACCTTCAACCTACGTAAAATGGGGTCTTGTTTATAAACATGCAGCCTCTAGCATGTGCAAATGCACCACCCTGCGAGCCTAATTGATATCTTAAACTGTGCAGTACTTAGCACAATCCAGATTATTTAATAAATGATTTCCGATAGCAGATTTGCGTATAATGATGAACATAGTGTTCTGAGGCTTGCAAGCATCAGTGAGTTGAGCACAATCGGCCTGCATCCTGCTGCAAATGTTCGTATTGATGGTCTGCCATTTCTTGGGGTCGTGATCTACAAAGCTGCCATCACGCTGTCACTGAAACACACGTATCACATTACTCATTTGTGTGGCAAACAAAACCTGTTTGGCTTTACGGCAGTATTTTGTTACTGGAGAAAGCCACCTGAGTTTGTTACAGTGTGAAAGCATAAGACAAAGGAGCTGAAGTAAGCCATTGAGTCTACGCCAATGAGATCATGACTGATCTGATGATCTTCAAATCCACTTTCCTGTCTTTTCTCCATAGTCTTTGATTCCTTTAATTGTTAAGAATCTGTCTATCTCAGTCTTGATTATATTTGACGACGCATCCTTGAAAGCCTGTTACAGTAAAGCAAAGACTGACTACCCTCTGTGAGAAGAAATTCCTCCTTTTCACTCTGTTACTGTGAAATTATGCTGTGTAGTCCCAGACCCTCCCACAAGGGGAAACGTTCTCCCTGCATTTACCATGTCAAATCCTCCTAAAATCTTGTATGTTTCAATAAAGTCGTCTGTTATTCTTCTAAACTCCAATGAAAATAAAGTGAACCTTCTCAACCTCTCCTCAGAACAAAAATTCCTCCATACCCAGCATCGACGTGGTCGCCCTTCTCTGTATTCTCTCTATGCCACTGTACATTTCATAGAGTCATAGAGATGTACAACATGGAAACAGACCCTTGGGTTCAACTTGTCCACGCCAACCAGATATCCTAAATTAATCCAGTCCCATTTGCCAGCATTTGGCCCATATCCTTCTAAACCCTTCCAACTCATATACCCATCCAGATGCCTTTTAAATGTTGTTATTATACCAGTTTCCACCAGTCCCTCTGGCAGCTCATGCCATACATGCACCACCCTCAGCGTGAAAACATTGCCTGTTAGGTCCCTTTTAAATCTTTTCCCTCCCGCCTTAAACATATGACCTTTAGCTATGGACTCCCCCACTCTGGGGTAAAGACCTTGTGTGTTCACCGTACCCATGCCCCTCATGATTTTATATTCTATAAGGTCATCCCTCAGTCTACAAAATGGCCTCAGATAAGGACACCAAAACTGTTCAAAGTATTTCAGCTGTCTGACTTGTACAGTTTTAGCAAGACCTCCCCTTTTCTTTTTTGCACTGTATCCATTGAACTAAAGGGTTTAGGCCTGAAACGTCAAGTTTTCCTGCTCCTATGATGCTGCTTGACCTGCTGTGTTCATCCAGCCCCATGCTTGTTAGCTAAAATTCTATTTGCTTTCCCCATGACCAGCTGATGTTGGATGCTAGCTTTTTGTGATTCATGCGCAAGAGCCTCCAGTCCCTTTGCAGATTTTAGTGTTTGCCCATTTGTTTAATATTCAGCTGTTCTATTCTTCTTGCCAAAGTGCATGATCTCACATTTTGCCACATAATATTCCATTTACTAAGCTTTTGCTCATTTACTTAACCTGTCCCTATCTCTGTAGACTCCATGTAATACTCACTACTTACCTTACAATCTATTTTTATGTCATCTGCAAACTTGCTATTATTACACTTACTTGCTGCATCCAAGTCATTCATATATATTGTAAAAAATTTGTGGCCCCAGCACTGATCCCTGTGTCACTCCACTACATACAGGTTGTCATCCTGAAGATGCTCCCTTTATCCCAATTCTGTCCCCTGTTATTTAGCCTATGGGTGGCACAGTGGCTCAGTGGTTAGCACTGCTGCCTCACAGCATCAGGAGCCTGGGTTCGATTCCACTCTCTGGTGACTGTCCGTGAGGAGTTAGCGCATTCTCCCTGCGTCTGCGTGGGTTTTCTCCGGGTGCTCTGGCTTCCTGTCACAGTCCAGAGATGTGCAGGCTAGATGGATTGGCCATGCTAAATTTCCCGTAGTGTTCAGAGATGTGTAGATTAGGTGGGTTATAGAGGGATGGGTCTGGGTGGGTTGCCCTGAGGGTCACTGTGTACTTGTTGGGCCGAAGGGCTTGTTTCCACACTGTAGGGATTCTAAGATTCTATCCTCTATCCATGCTGATATGCTACCCCTGTGCTCTTATTAAGTAGCCTTCTCTGCAGTTCCTTATTGAATGCACTTTGGAAATCCAAATGCTAAATTTACTGGCCCAACCAGTCCCCCTACACCAACACCCTCATCCACTTAACTGAACTCGTCCTTACCCTTAACAACTTCTTCAACTCCTCCCACGTCCTACAGACTAAAGGGGTGGTCATGGGAACCCGTATGGGCCCGAGCTATGCCTGCCTCTTCATAGGATACGTGGAACAGTCCCTCTTCTGCAACTACACAGGCACTACCCCCACCTATTCCTCCACTACATCGATGACTGTATTGGCGCCGCCTCGTGCTCCCATGCGGAGCTCAAGCAGTTCATCAGCTTTACTAACGACTTTCACCCCAACCTCAAATTCACCTGGACCATCTCCGATACCTCTCTCTCCTTCCCAGACCTGTCTGTCTCCATCTCTGGTGACCACCTTGAAACTGATGTCTATTTCAAACCTACCAACTCCCACTGTTACCTAGACTACACCTTCTCTCAGATAACAAGCATGGGGCTGGATGAACACAGCAGGTCAAGCAGCATCATAGGAGCAGGAAAACTTGACGTTTTGGGCCTAAACCCTTCATCAGAAACCCACCTTCCTGCAAGAATGCCATCCCCTACTCACAATTCCTCTGCCTCCACTGCATCTGCTCCCAAGATGAGGTATTCCTCTCACGAACATCCCAGATGTTTTCGTATTTCCAGGACTGCGCCTGCCCCCCCCCACTCCAGTGGTTGAAAACGCTCCCGACCGCATCTATTGCGTTTCCCGCACCTCAGTCCTCACACGCCCTCCCCGCAACAAAAACAAAGACAGAATCCCCCTTGTCCTCTCAATCACCCCACTCGCCTCCGGATTCAACGCATCACCCTCCACCTCTTCCGCCATCTGCAATCTGATCCCACAACCAAGGATCTATTTCCCTCCCCACCTGTTTCTGCCTTCCAGAGGGACCACGCTCTCCATGACTCCCTCGTCTGCTCCACATTCCTCAGTAGCCCCACCACCCCTGACACCTTTCCCTGCAACAGCAGGAAGTGCTATACCAGGGCCCATACCTCCCGCCTCACTTCCATCCTAGGCAGATGTTCATCTGCATATCCAACAATGTGGTCTATTGCATCCGTTGCTCCTGATGTGGCCTCTTCTACGTTGGTGAGACCAGGCGGAGACTCTGAGATAGCTTTGTAGAGCAGCTGCACTCGGTTTGCGACAAACGACAACACCTTCCGGTCGCGAACCACTTCAACTCCCCCTCCCACTCCCTGGCCGATATGTCCATCCTGGGCCTCCTCCAGTGTCACGACGACGACGCCACCCGGAAGCTAGAGGAACAGCACCTCATATTCCACCTTGGAACCATACAACCCAATGGTCTCAATGTAGACTTTACTAGCTTCAAAGTCTCCCCACCCCCCCCCGACCTCATTCCATGACCAACCCTCCCTCTCATCCCCACCTCCTTGCTCTGTCCGTCTTCTCTTCCATCTATCCACTCCTCCCACCCCACTGACCAACCCCGACCATTGCCTAGCTGCACTCACCTAACATCACCTCACCTACCTTCCCCAGCCCCACCCTTCCTGTCTCTATTTATTTCAGAGCCCCCTACCCCTTCCCCATTTCCAAAGAAGGGTTCCAACCCAAAATGTCAGCTTTCCTGTTCCTCTGATGCTGCCTGGCCTGCTGTGTTCCTCCAGCTCCACACTGTGTTACCTCAGACTCCAGCATCGGCAGTTCTTACTATCTCTGATTAAATTTACTAGTTTCCCTTTTCTACCGGCTTGTTAGGTCCTCTTAAAAACTGTAATAAATAAAGCAGTGAGAGACAGCGATCATTACCTTTAGTCAATTTTTTTGAAACACCTTTCTTTTCCAGGACAATCTAAGTTGAACCGGCCAGGGCCAGAAATGGTGGACATTGGCCTTTATGGGAGTTTTCACAATATGCAGCAAGAAATAAAATTATCATTATATAGATTAGTTTTGATACCCTCTAACTCGGCATCAAGCTTGCACACTGAGTAGATGTCTAGGGGCCCTATTCCAGAGGTTGTGAACGAGATTGGTCTTGTAGTATGTAGCATTGTTGGAAACCAGACACAAACATTGAACTTTGGCACCTTCATTTGTGGAGACTACAGTGTGTGGATGGTGATCGCAGACAATTTCTTTGCCCATGTTTGACCTGATGTTGCGAGATTTCAATGGGTGTGGTCTACAAGTTGAGGACTCCCAGGGCCACTTCCTCTTGACTGTGCACAACTGAGGTCCCAATTCTGGTGACGTATTGAAAACTGATGTTAAGTGGTGGGTTGTTAGCACAACTAAAATTAGCCAAGAATCGTAGCCTCAATCATTTCACTAATCTTTTTATTACCCTGCCCTTTTATCCTGTGATTTGATTGCTGAACACATTGTTGTTCCACATAATTTCAGTATATTTTGGGGTGGGCTAGGTGTGGATAACACAGCTGGAGTAGGAGTGATGTACATAAAAGTTGAGAAATTTCAAAAGAACTACAGTCTGTAAAAGCGCATTTCTTTTTAGCTTCAGCCTAGTAAATTTGGAAAGGTCAGTAACTAAAAATTTTCATTTTCAAAAGAAGCTATTATTTCTTGGTCTGCTGCTTGGAATGGCACCTTGATTTTGTTCTCATGGTAGTGTTTGTATCTGTCATCTTTTCAATGGCCCAGCCCTTACGTTTGTTTCTTTACCTCTAGTGACTATCCTGGAACAACTTTCTCTTCTGATCATTTCAACAACTGAGGAAAATGGTGAGTTTGTCAGAAGAGTTGCGAGCCAAATCACTAATGTCCCTGCACCTTATGTTGCTGGGAAGTATGGATAAGGTCACAAGGTCCAGTGTATTACAAAACACCAGTCTAGAAAATTTTGTCTTTGGCAGGATAGCATGAGTACAGGTCACTTTGATTAACAAACTTCTGAAATTGTGTTTTAGTGTCCATCTGGGTGTTGTGTTCTAATTTGACGATTGATTCATATTTCTTGCTTGCTGCTCCAGTTGGGGACTTGACCAATCAAATGGCACTTGGTGCTGAATGTCCTGGTTCCTGTTGACTCTTTCTTGTTGTGTGAACCCACTATTTTCATAGAGTGCAGTAAATGTAATGGATTTAAAATTTATGAAGCAGATGTTACTTGTTTTTGATCAGTCCAAATTTCTTGTGTTCTTCATTTCAGACTGATTCTCTGGACATGAAGGCACCTAATATGACAAACACACCAGGCTCTGGGGCACAGGAGATTATCGTATCCAATGGACACACTGAAAGTGAGGCCAATCCTTTTGCTGAATACATGTGGATGGAGCATGAAGAAGAGTATGACAGACAGGTAAGAGTACGCTTTCAAGTGAATAACTGCTTTATTATATCAATTGCAGGAATGCCATCTCACATGTTGAGTTTCGTCCCTTTTGAAAGTAGAGACTATTTTAGTAATATTTTCGTTTTGTACATTCTGTTGCCCCAGCTTTATATTTTGAGAAGGTTATGCAAAAGACGAAGGCACATGAGTTTATCTCAAACATGAATGGAATTGAGGAATAGAAAATAACTAAGAAGCAATAATTGCATGATGACCATTCTGGGTTTTAAAAAGTTGCAGCTTTCTGAGGAAAGGAACAGTTTGGAAAAAATAAATTTTCGACAAAGGCTAATAGTGAAAATCTAATACTGAACTTTCATATGATGGATAAGAATTGAAAAATCTTTCTTAATGACCAAGATCAAACAATATAGGAAATTGCAAGCACAGAATTTGCAAAAATTATTGTGCTTAAAAAAGCCCTACAAATTGTGTTTCTTTCCCCATGAACTACACAGCTATTCTATACTATTTTTGATTCCTGTCAACAATTTAGAGCATGCTCAATGTATTTGAAAGGTGCTTAGCAACAAAGAAAAGTGAATTAAAAATACACCAGAAGTATTAGGTGTACAAAGAGGTTTGAGGAAGCTTTTGTAAGTGGGAAGGAAGATAGCAAGATTCATACCACCAAAATCTCCAGAGTGCAAGACCACTGTACTAAAGACTCTAATATCTGGTTTAAATATTGTATGATCAACAAGCAGAGAAAACTTATTGTGGTGACTTGTCAAATTGTACAGCACAAGAAGAGGACTTCTGTGGTACAGTGATAATGTCCCTACCAATGGGCCAGAAGACCGGTTTCAAGTCTCCTTGCTCCAAGGGTTGCCATAACATGTCTGAAGAAGTTGCATAAAAATATATGCGATATGGAAAAGACTATTTGGTCTATTTGTCTCTGCCAGCTATTTGAAATAAACTTTAAATTTCTTTGAGTCCAATTGCCTAAGGTCCAATACTTGCTGAGCAATACTTTCTCACTGATTAGTTCTGAAGAAGGGTCAACTGATCCAGAACGTGACCTCTGATTTCTGTCCACAGATGCTGCCAAACCTGCTGAGCTTTTCCAGCAGTTTCTGATTTCCAACATCCGCAGTTCTTTCGGTTTTCACTTGGTCGCTGATGCTCAGTTTGAATTACACGAGAGCTCCTCATCTCCTGTCCTCATGACCGTCTTGGTTCAAGTTTAGGCATAAGAAGTTACACTCCATTGGTGAGGTCTGAATGTCCTTAATGAGAAGGCCACATTTGACTGAGGAGTTTCATCGAGGTTCCCTATCACAACTTGAATCAATATGAATTGGGGAGAAAATCTTTCTACTTCAGTTGAGATCAAGCAAGGTGATTGATTGTGCTTAATGACTTGATTGTGCTCAGTCATTTCAGTCCCAGGGCATTGCTGCAGGGGTTTCTCAGTATCGTCTCCAAGCTCAAACATCTTTACCTGCTTTATCAGTGACCTTCAATTAATCATAAGCTCAGAATTGGGAATGTTCAGCACTTTTCTTAACTCCTCAGTGCAGCAATCCATCTCCAAATATCCGGGTTTGACAGAGAAGTGGCTAGTATTATTATTATCACAAAAGAACTAAGCAATGATACTCTCCAGCAATGAAGAATCTAACTATTGATTCTTTATGTTGAATGACATTATGTCACTTAATCCTCCTCTCGCTCACTCCCCACCCCTGACTAAATATCCTGAGGGCCCTGATTGGCCAGAAACGAACTGTACTAGCCATATAAATACTATGGCAACAAGAACAGGTTGGAGGATTGGAATCCTAAGCAAATAACTCGCCACCTGACTTCCCAAAGCCTGTATACCACCTACAAGTCACAAATCTGGAATTTGACAGGATATTTCCGACTTGTCTGGATAAGTGCAGTTCCAGCTGTAGTCAAGAACGTAGAACATAGAGCAGTACAGGCCCTTCAGCCCACGATGTTGTGCCGACCTATTATCCGACTAAGATCAATCTACCCTGCATACCCTACATTTTACTTTCTTCCATGTGCCTATCCAAGAGTCACTTAAAAGTCTCTAAAGTATCTGGCTCCACTACCACTGCCAGCAGCGCATTCCACATGCCTACCACTCTCTGTAACGAACAACAGCCCTCCACACTGTCCACAACTCCACCAACCTTAGTGTCATCTGCAAACTTAGTAACCCACCCTTCCATTTCCTCATCCAAGTCATTTATAAAGATCACAAAGAGCAGAGGTCCCAGAACAGATCCCCTGCGGTACACCACTGGTCACGGAGCTCCAGGCTGAATACTTTCCATCCACTACTACCTTCTGTCTTCTATTGAACAGCCAGTTTTGTATCCAGATAGCCAAATTTCCCTGAACCCCATGCCTCCCTACTTTCTGAATGAGCCTACCATGTGGAACCATATCGAATGCCTTGCTGAAATCCATATACACCACATCCACTGCTCTACCTTCATCGATGTGTTTTGTCACATCCTCAAAGAATTCAATAAGGCTTGTGAGGCATGACCTACCCCTCACAAAGCTACGCTGACTATTTCTAATCAAACTGTGCTTTTCCAAATAATCATAAATGCTATCTCTCAGAATCCTCTCCAATAATTTGCCCACCCCAGAAGTAAGACTGACTGGTCTGTAATTTCCAGGATTACCCCTATTCCCTTTCTTGAACAAGGGAATAATATTTGCCACCCTCCAGTCTTCTGGTACTACTCCAGTGGACAGTGAGGATGCAAAGTTTATCACCAAAGGGGCAGCAATCTCTTCCCTCGTTTCCCATAAGAACCTTGGGTATATCCCGTCTGGTCCAGGGGACTTGGGTATCCTCGTGTTTTTCAAAATTTCTAGTACACCCTCCTTCCTAACATCAACCTGTTCGAGCATATCTGCCTGTTTTATGCTGTCCTCGCAGACATCAAGGTCCATCTCACAGGTGAGTACTGAAGCAAAGTATTCATTAAGAACCTCTCCTACTCCGCACACAAGTTCCCTCCACTATCCCTGATTGGCCCTACCCTCACTCTGGCCAGGCTCTTGTTCCTCACATAAGTATAGAATGCCTTGGGGTTTTCCTTGATCCTACCCGTCAAGGTTTTCTCATACCCGCTTCTAGCTCTCCTAAGTCCATTCCTCAGTTCCTTCCTGGCTACCTTGTAGACCTCTAGACCCCTGTCTGATCCTTGCTTCCTCAACGTTAAGTAAGCTTCCTTCTTCCTCTTGACTAGGTGTTCAACATGTCTTGTCATCCAAGGTTCCTTCACCTTACCATCCTTTCCTTGCCTCAGTCGGACAAACCTATCCAGTATCTGTAGCAACTGCTCCCTAAACAACCTCCACATTCCTATCGTGCATTTCCCAGAGAACATCTGATCCCAGCTGGTGCTCCACAGTTCTTGCCTAATAGCTTTGTAATTCCCGCTCCCCCAATCAAATACTTTCGCATACTGGCTGCTCCTACCCCTCTCCATGACTATAGTAAAGGTCAGGGAGTTGTGATCACTGTCACCGAAATGTTCTCCCACCGAGAGATGTGACATCTAACCTGGTTTGTTGTCAAGCACCGAACCCAATATGGTGTCCCCACTAGTCGGCCTATCTACATATTGAGTCAGAAATCCTTCCTGGACACACCTGACAAAATGTGCTCCATCCAAACTATTTGCACTTCGGAGGTTCCAGTCGAAGGAAGTTGAAGTTGCCATTGACAGCAACCCTATTACTTCTACACCTTTCCAAAATCTGTCTCCCAATCTGTTTCCTCAGTGTCTCTGTTGCTATTGGGAGGTCTATAGAAAACTCCCAATAAGGTGACTGCTCCTTTCTTGTTTCTGACTTCCACCCATACTAACTTGCTGAAGAAACCCTTCTCCACGACTTCCCTTTCTGCAGCTGTGATACCATCCCAGATTAGCAATGCCACTCCCCCACCTCTTTTACCTCCCTCCTATCAGTTTTGAAACATCTAAACCCCGGAACATCCAACAACCATTCCTGCCCCTGTGTTATCCAAGTCTCTGTCATGGCCACAACATCGTAGTTCCAAGTACTGATCCATGCTCTAAGCTCGTTACCCTTATTCCTGATACTTCTTGCATTGAAGTAGACACACCTCAACCTGTTGCACTGACCGCCACTTTGTCCAATCAACTGCTTATCCTTCCTCATAGATTCTCTGCTTGGGCTGTCTGTATCAGATCTGTCTTGATCAGATCCTCTGATCTATAGCTCCGGTTCCCATCCCCCTGCCAAACAAGTTTAAACCCTCCCGAAGAGCTGTAGCAAATCTCCCGCCCAGGATAAGACCGTAAGACCATAAGACATAGGAGTGGAAGTAAGGCCATTTGGCCCATCAAGTCCACTCTGCCATTTAATCATGGCTGATGGGCATTTCAACTCCACTTACCCGCACTCTCCCCGTAGCCCTTGATTCCTTGCGAGATCAAGAATTTATCAATCTCTGCCTTGAAGACATTCAACGTCCCGGCCTCCACTGCGCTCCGTGGCAATGAATTCCACAGGCCCACCACTCTCTGGCTGAAGAACTGTTTCCTCATTTGCGTTCTAAATTGGCCCCCTCTAATTCTAAGGCTGTGCCCACAGGTCCTAGTCTCCCCACCTAACGGAAACAACTTCCCAGCGTCCACCCTTTCTAAGCCATGCATTATCTTGTAAATTTCTGTTAGATCTCCCCTCAACCTTCTAAACTCTAATGAATACAATCCCAGGATCCTCAGCCGTTCATCGTATGTTAGGCCTACCATTCCAGGGATCATCCGTGGGAATCTCCTCTGGACACGCTCCAGTGCCAGTATGTCCTTCCTGAGGTGTGGGGCCCAAAATTGGACACAGTATTCTAAATGGGGCCTAACTCGAGCTTTATAAAGTCTCAGAAGCACATCGCTGCTTTTATATTCCAACCCTCTTCAGATAAATGACAACATTCCATTCGCTTTCTTAATCACGGACTCAACCTGCAAGTTAACCTTTAGAGAATCTTGGACTAGCACTCCCAGATCCCTTTGTACTTCGGCTTCTTTCTTTTTTCATTTATTTTCGTTGTCTCATGTCTTCCACTGTGAAGACTGACGCAAAATACTTCTTAAATTCTTCAGCTATTTCCTTATTTCCCATCACTAGCCTTCCAGCATCAATTTGGAGTGGCCCAATGTCTACTTTTGCCTCTTGTTTGTTTCTTATGTATTGAAAGAAACTTTTACTATCATTTCTAATATTACTGGCTAGCCTACCTTCGTATTTGATCCTCTCCTTACTTATTTCTCTCTTTGTTATCCTTTGTTTGTTCTTGTACCCTTCCCAATCTTCTGATTTCCCAGTGCTCTTGGCCACTTTCTAGGCTGTCTCTTTTTCTTTGATACATTTCTTGACTTCCTTTGTCAGCCATGGCTGTCTAATCCTCCCCAGGATAATCTTTCTTTTCTTTGGGATGAACCTCTGTATTGTGTCCTCAATTACACCCAGAAACTCCTGCCATTGTTGCTCTACTGTCTTCCCCTCCATTATGGGTATATGGGGATATGGGGACCCCTTCATTTCAGGTGCAACCCATCCTTCCTGTACAGGTCCCATCTTCCCCAGAAGGTACCCCAATGATCCACAAACCTGAAGCCCTCCCTCCTACACCAGCTCTGTAGCCACGTGTTCAGCTGCGCTCTCTTTGTTTCTAGCCTCACTAACCTGTGGCACCGGTAGTAATCCTGAGATTTCTACTCTACATGTTCTGGCTTTCAGCTTCCATCCTAACTTCCTATAATCGTTTTTAAGGTCCTCATCCAGTTTCCTAGCTATGTCATTGGTACCGATGTGTATCACGACTTCTGGCTACTCTCCCACCCCCTTAGGAATCCTGAAGACCCCAACCGAGACATCCCTGACCCTGGCACCCGGGAGGCAACATACCATCCGGCAGTCTCGCTCGGTACCACAGAATCTCCTATCTGTTCCCCTAACCAGTGAATCTCATATCGCTATCGCTATCGCTCTCCTATTCTCCCCGCTTCCCTTCTGAGCCACAGAGCCAGGCTCAGTGCCAGAGACCTGGCCGCTCTGGCTTTTCCTCGCGCTGTCACCACTCCCGCTGCTCGAAGCAAATAGGCTGCTGACTCACAAGGTAAGCTGACACCATCCAAGACAATGCAGCTTGCTTGATTGGCACCACGGCCACACATATTCACTTCCTCTGTCATTGTCATAGGACCAATGTGCATCATCTAAAAGATACTGTGTGATTACTCACCAAGCTCCTTTAGATGGTACCTTCCAATCCTGCAACCACTACCCAGTAGAAAGACGAGCGCAGCAGATGCATGAGAACACCACTCTCTGCAAGTTCCCGTCTAAGTCACTCACCATCTTAACTTGGAAATGTATTTCTGTTCCTTCACTGTCACTGGGCCACACTACTGGAACCCCCTTTGTAAGACAACTCTAAGTACCTCTACGTGACTCTCCAAAGAAAAACTGCAAGATTGCTTATCACTTCTTTTTTGATGGCAAATTATGAATCCGTAGTAAATGCTGGCCTAGACATCCTGTGAACTGGTACCACTCAACACTGAGTCAGCTTTGTCACAGCACCACCCAGGGCAAAGCGGCCAGCTTGATTGTCACTTTATCCATAAATATTCACTTGCTTTACCAGTGGCAACAGTGTGCACCATCTATATTGTACAATATAACTATTCACCAAGACACCTTTGGCAACACCTTGCAAAACCAAGACCACTACCATCTTGAAGGACAAGGACATCAGATACATAGAATCATACAGCATGGAAACAGACCCCTCAGTCCAACTAATCCATGCCAAAAATAATTCCAAACTAAGCTAGTCCCACCTGCCGGATCCTGGCCCATATCCCTCCAAACCTTTCCTATTCATGTACTTCTACAACATTTAAAAGACATTTGGATTTGTACCTGCATCCACCACTTCTTCAGGAAGTTCATTCCGCAGGTGAACCACACTCCGTGTAAAAGAAAAAAATGCCTCATGTCTTTTTTAAATCTCTTTCCTCTCACCTTAAAATTGTGCTCCCTAGTATTGAAATCCCCCACCCTAGGGAACAGACAACTACTATTAACTATGTCTGTATCTCTCATTATTTTATAAACTTCTATCAGGTCGGCTGTCAACCTCCTATGCTGAGAGAAGTCCCAGCCTATCCAGCTTTTCTTTATAACTCAAACCTTCCATACCTAGCAACATCCTGGTAAATCTCTTTTGAACCCTCTCCAGCTCGATAATATCCTTCCTGTAACTGGGTGACCAGAACTGGACACAGCATTCCAGAAGAGGCCTCACCAATGTCCTGTATAACCTCAGCATGACTTCCCAACTCCTATACTCAAAGGACTGAGCACACAACCACCTACAAGTCCCTCTCCATGCTACTCACCATCCTGACTTTGAAAGATATCACCATTCCTTCAGTGTCTGTGTCAAAATCCTGGAACTTCCTCCATGACAGCATTATTGGTGTACCTTCATCAAATGAACTTTAACAGTCCAAGAAGGCAGCTCACCACGACCTTTTTGAGGACAGTTAGAAAGGGCAATTAATGCTGTATCCGGCCAGTCACACCCACATCCCTTGAATGAATTTAAAATGGCAGACCATTCTAGATAACATCACATGTGTTTTTAAAAAATTCCTCTTATCTTAGAGTCTTTTTGACATGAAATATTGGCTGTACTGATGCTTTTTGGTTGGGATACTTGTATCCAGACTAACAGTCCATTTTTTACTGCAGAGCCTTCTTTTGACTCACTCTGCTGGTAAATACAAGGACAGTTATGTCTCTGACCTGACCTGTCTGATTTCAGCACATACTCCGTAATCTATAAGGGTTAGAATTATAAAGCTACTTGAATGTTAGGAAAGATATTAAATCATTTGGTTTTTACATTAAAATGTGTATCAAAGTATGCTGCCTTTAATTCTTCCTGCATGTGATATTCTATCTTCTCTACCTGTGAATTTTAACTTTAACTTTTTTGCTGTTTATTCAGCTTCTAAGTTTTCTCCAAAGCTGCTTTAAATTTTGGTTCAAACAAAAAGCTAACTACGAAATCAAATGAGGCTTAGGAATCTTGAGATACATAAATGAAAGCAGCGAAGCTAATTGTAAGTTAAATATATAGTTAACACAGCCTAATTTGTCTTGAGGTCTTCATAAAACTATTCAGTCCTGTGCTCAGACTTCCTTGAGTACTGTGTCCACTCTTGACTGCTGAGAAATAAAGAAGTCATTCAAAACCTGGAGTTAATGTAGACAAGAGATGCCGATGCCAAGTGTAAAAATTCTGTGTTGAGGAAAGTCTAGAAAAACCTGGATCCTGAGCTTGAAAAGGAAATGCCTAGGAAGTGATCATAATGAAGGAATGGAAAAGGTAGATCCGGAATATTAGTTTCATGAGGACAAAATTAGGAGCAGAAACTTAATTTCAAAACAGAAAAATACATGTTGAAGTTCTTTGCATCGATTTGTCCACACATAGTGAGCCTCCAGATGTGATAGTTCAGGTAAAATCCCAAATTCTTTAAGAAACAATTGGATTTAAGAAGTAACAAGGTGTAGAGCTGGGTGAACACAGCAGGCCAGGCAGCATCAGAGGAGCAGGAAAGCTGACGTTTCGGGTCTGGACCCTTCAGAAAATGTCCAGACCCGAAACGTCAGCTTTTCTGCTCCTCTGATGCTGCCTGGCCTGCTATGTTCATCCAGCTCTACACCTTGTTATTCTCAGACTCCAGCATCGGCAGTTCCTACTATCTCTGGATTTAAGGAGTAACTGCTTTATCCTGGATGGTGTCAAGTTTCTTGAATATTGTTATCTGCACTCATCCAGGCAAATGGGAGAATTCCATCTCCTTGTACCCGAAGGCAGGCTTTGGCAAGTCAGGTGGTGTGTTATATGCTACAAGATTCCTAGCCTCTGACCTGCTGTTGTAGCCACAGTATCTAAATCGGTAGTCTATTTCCATTTCTGGTTAATGGCAAACCCACCCGCCCCCAGGATGTTGTGTGACAAATGTTGACTTGATGTCAAAGGCAATTACTCGCCCCTTACATCATTACTTTTGTCCACGTTTGAACCAAGGCTGTCATGGTAAACAAGAACTGAATGGGCAATGTACCAAAGGGACCAATGCAATAGTTTTTTCAATAAGTTGGCATTAACATTGTGGACCACCTTTTGTTGTTATATTTTCTGCAACAAGAAAGAGCCAAGGTTTGTGGAACCTTCTGAACATCATAATGAGCTGTGTGATCGAAATGGTCATCTTAATAGGGGATTTGGTAGGAGTTTGCAGTACAGGAGCAATGGCTACAGAGTGATTGAAATATGTAAAGCCAGCAAACGGCTAACACAATGTGATAAAAGTACAAAATAACTATTTTTGATGGGTAGACGAGTGCAGATGTAGCATAAACTAAGAATGATGGATTACTAAAAATTTTTAAGAGGCAAGTGCAAAGTCAGTATTAATTAGAAAACAAGGAAAGTCAAGACAATATGAATTTGTGCTGGTGATGCATTTATTGATTGGGAAGTTACAAAGTTCCATCTGAAGGTATAAATCTGCAGTTGCAAATTTAATTGGCTATGTCATGGGTAAAGCCCAACTATAGACTTTGAAATTCATAATAAATATATCACGAGTTGTTTTCATGTCCTTGTTTGCTTTCAAGACAAAATGCAATTTAATCATGTTGGCAGAGTAATTGGACAAAGTGTTCAGAAGTAATCTTTCCCATACTGAAGTCTGTACTGTATTTAACACGTCATCTGTAATATGTAAAAAGCTTGAATATTTGAACATTATATCAACCTTTTCCACTTAAATTCCTATGCCACATTTGTAATGGAAACTGTCAAGCTGCTCTCTAATTAAACCTTTGCTGGCACCAGGATTGCTTTACTGGCAGGAGGACATAATCATAACGTGGCAAGTTGATATAAGCAGCTTCCGTGAGAAATTCAGACATACAGGTTTTTAGTTCAGTGAAAGGTACAACAAAGGAGTTGCAAAAAGCAACAAAATTAAATCTTGGATGTTTATTGATCAAGAAATGAAAAGATTAAGATATTAAGTGTGATTGAATTAAAAAAAAAAATTGGATGTTTTGATTTAATTATCTGTAGTTAGGTACCTTTGAACCTAAAATGGCGCAGTCATGCGTTGACTGTAAATGTTTCACTATACTCATTTGCATATGTGTGACATAAAGCTATTTCATTCATTCATTCATTCATTCATTCATTCATTCATTCATTCATTCATTAATTCAAAAAGATTGATTTATTGTTGTCACTTTAAATGAGATACAGTGAAAAGTGTTGTTTTTCATCCTATGCAGGAAGATAGTCAGTGGCAGATGTCGTTTAACCCTGATAAGTGTGATGTGATGCACTTTGGAAGAAGTAACAAGATAAGTACTCGTTGAAAAGCAGGATACTAGGAAGCACAGAGGGATGTTGGGTTTCTCGTCTACAGATCCCTGAAAGCGGTAGAGCAGGGTTTAAAAAAAAAAAAAGGTGGTTCAGGTGGCATACAGGACACTTGCCATTATCTTTGATCATATAGATTATAAGAGCAGAGAGGATACATTGGAGCTGTACAAAACTTTGGTTAGACCACAGCTGGAGTACTATGTAAGGTTCTGGTCACCACACTATAGGAAGGATGTTGATTGCATTCAATGTGGTGCAGAGGAGACTCACCACATTGGTGCCTGGGATAGAGCAGCTTAGCTGTGAAGAGAGGCCAGATAAGCTAGGGTTGTTTTGACTCCAGTATGTTATGATCCCAGCTGAAGTTATTACTGGACAAGTTAGATCCCAGACAGAAATCTGGCTTGATTGGTCATATTTTGTGTTTTGCTTTTAATGAGGTGATCTTTCACTGAAACATAATCATGCAATGTTCCAGATTTGGGTTTAAGATTAAAACTGAAGTTTTCACACAAAAGAAATGAAAATAAAATGGAATAAACCAAACTATTTACATACAATACAAATTTAAAGATTTAATTAAAATAAAATACTGTATAGAATACAACTTCATTAATCCCAACAACACTCCTTTCCAGCACACCCATTAAAGTGAATTCAATTCTATTTCACATCTAAAGAGCTAAATTTATCATCTTGAGAATCTGCCTGAAGCTATCATTCAAGTAAGCTTCGAGTCTCTCAGTTTCAAATAACTCCTTTAGAGTAATAGTTCTAAACCAGAAATGTTTGGCTATCAAACTAAACTGCTTACATTGAGGTAACCTCTTTTTAACAATCCTAAATTATCAGACTTTCTAGGGAGCAAATGTCCCACACATCCAGCTTAAGCCAAAACATCTGTGAAGTTACCAAGTTGAAACATTTTTTTTCCAAAACTGAGTGTTTCCCATAGTCAAAAGAAAAACATCAATCTCTGACCCCCTAACTGAAGCCCAGTGCACAATTGTTTGCTTTGAATAAAAACTGAAAGAACTGCAGATGCGGTAAATCGGAAACAAAAACAGAAATTGCTGGAAAAGTTCAACAGGTCTGGGAGCATCTGTGGAGAGCAATCAGAGTTAACATTATGGGCCAAGTGACTCTTCCTCCGAACCGTTCTGAATTCTCTCCGCAGATGCTGCCAGACCTGCTGAGCTTTTCCAGCAATTTCTGTTTTTGTTTCTGTTTACTTCATTGACTGGTTTAAAAACTCTTTCAGTGAAAACAATACTCCATTATACACCAGAATCTCTCTTTCATTAATCCCCTTCAGACACCCAGAAAACCCATGTATTATTTGTTCAAAATTCAAAAATCCAAAATAAATGTAATTAGAATATATATAAATTGCAAGTGGATTAGCTGTCTAATAAGAGCAGCAAGTCCAAGGAACCCTGGATGTCAAGGTATATCAAGAGTTAAAGAAAAAGAAGGAAGCATATGTTAATTACAGATCATTAAAAACAGTGGAGGCCCTTGGGAGTGTAGAGAGTGCATGGGGTGTGCTTCAGCAAGAAATTAGGAGGATAAAGAGGGATCACAACATATCTTTGATAGATAGAATTAAAGAGAATGCCAAGGTATTTTGTAAATGTGTTGAGTAAGAGGATTACCAGGGAAAGAGGGGGCCTGTTAGAGTCCAAAGGGGCAATCTGTGCATGGAGCCAAAGTATTTGAATGAGATCTTAAATGAATGTTCTGTATTCACAAGTGAGGAAGACATTGTATCTAGACATTTCAGTTGGGGCATGGTGAAGTTCTACTGCATATTTATATTAATAATGAAGACTTATTATAAATTTTTGTGCATATAAAGGTGCACAAAATCCCAGGACCTGATGAGATGAATCGCAGGCCACTATGGGAAGCAAGGGAGGAGTTTGCTGGGGCACTAGCAGATATATTTAATACCTTGCTGGCCACAGGTGAAGTGCCAGATGACTGAACAATATGTAATGTGGTTCCTTTGTTCAAGGAGGGCAGCAGGAATAGGCCAGGTAACTACAGACCAGCTAGTCTGACGTCAATAGCAGGGAAGTTATTGGATAACATTGAGGGATTGGATTAATCAACACTTGGAAAGGCAGGGATAGTCAGCACTGATTTCTGAGAGGGAGATCCGTCTGACTAATTTTGTTGAGTCTATTGAAAAGGTGACTAAATCTATCGTTGATGTGGGTTACATAGACTTCAGTAAGGTGTTTAATAAGGTCCCATGTGGATTGCTGGTCCAAAAGGTAAGAGCGAATGCGATCCAAGGCAGGTTGGCAAATTGAATCCAAACTTGGCTTGCAAATAAGATGCAAAGGGTGGAGGATTGTTTTTGTGATTTGGAAGCCTATGACTTGCAGTGGATCACAGAGATCTGTGCTGGGACTCTTGCTGTTTGCCATGTATAATGCAGAAAGTATAATTAGTAAGTTTGCAGATGACGTGTTAATTGGTGATGTTGATATTGAGGAGGATGGTCTCGGGCTGCAGTCCGATATTGATCAGCTGGTAAAGTGAGCAGAGCAATGGCAGATGGTATTTAATCCTGGTAAGTGTGAGGAATGCATTTTGGGAATAATAAGGGAAGGATTTAAAGAATGAATGGTAAGTCCTGAGGGAGTACTGAGGAAGGTGTTAGACTCACCAATTCTAATGCCTTCGACCAGGCCACCATCCTCAGCACTGAGGCACTGAGCACCCTTAATCGGCTGCGATGGTCTAGGCACATTGTCTGCATGTCCAACACGCTTCCCCACAAACCCACCCCCGACCCCCCCCCGGCCCGCCATCCCCCCCCCCCCACCCAGCAGGTGCTCTACACCCAGCTTTGAAACAGTAGGCAAGCCCCAGGTGGACAGAGGAAATGCTTTAGTGATACACTCGAGGCCTCACTGGCGAAGTGTGGAATTCCCCAGACAACTGGGAATCACTGGCCTACGCCTGTCCAAAGTGGAGGAGGAGCATCCAGGAAGGCGTCGAGCACCTTGACACTTGCCTTCAGGAAAACGTGGAAGCTAGGCAAAAACAATGTAAGAAGTGCACTGCCAGACCAATGCTTCACTCACCAGTTCCCACAACCACCTTTTGCGCCGTGTAATGGAGCCTGCGGAAGCCAAATTCGTCTGTACAGCATCTTAAAGACTCGCCCTGAGAATGGAGGAGAGTCGTCCTCATCTGTGAGGACCTGCCAATGATGATGACTGAGGAACAAAGGGACTTCAGTGTTCAAGTTCATCGATCCCTGGAGGTGTCAGCATGGGCTGGACAGGGTGCTGAAGAAGGTGCATGGGATGCTTACCTTCATTAGCCAGAGTGTAGAATAGAAGAGTAGGGAAATCTTGTTGCAAATTTCTAAAACGTTGGTTTGGCCACAGTTGGGATACTGTGTGCAGTTCTGGTTGCTGCACTATTGGAAGGATGTGATTGCATAAACTGTGCAAAAGACACTCATCAGAATGTTTGAGATAGTAGGAACTGCAGATGCTGGAGAATCTGAGATAACAAGGTGTACAGCTGGATGAACACAGCAGGACAAGCAGCATCAGAGGAGCAGGAAAGCTGACGTTTCGGGCCTAAACCCCACTTCAGAAATGGGGGAGGGGAAGGGGGTTCTGAAATAAATAGGGAGGAAGTGGGAGGCAGATAGAAGATGGATGGAGGAGAAGATAGGTGGAGAGGAGACAGACAGGTCAAAGAGGCGGGGATGGAGCCAGTAAAGGTGAGTGGAGGTGGGGAGTCAGGGAGGGGATAGGTCAGACCAGGGAGGACGGACAAGTCAAGGGGGCAGGATGAGGCTAGTAGGTAGGAGATGGGGGTGGGGCTTGAGGTGGGAGGAGGGAATAGTTGGGAAGAAAGATAGGTTAGGGAGGCGGGGACAAGCTGGGCTGGTTTTGGGATGCAGATGGGGGAGGGGAGATTTTGAAGCTTGTGAAGTCCACATTGATACTATTGGGCTGCAGGGTTCCCAAGCAGAATATGAGGTGCTGTTCCTGCAACCTTTGGGTGGCATCGTTGTGGCACTGCAGGAGGCCCAGGATGGACATGTCATCTGAGGAATGGGAGGGGGAGTTGAAATGGTTCGCAACTGTGAGGTGCAGTTGTTTAGTGCGAACCGAGCATAGGTGTTCTGCAAAGCGGTCCCCAAGCCTCCGCTTGGATTCCCTGATGTAGAGGAGGCCACAACGGGAGCAGCGGATACAGTATACCACATTAGCAGATGTGCAGGTGAACATCTGCTTGATGTGGAAAGTCTTCTTGGGTCCTCGGATGGGGGTGAGGGGGGAGTTGTAGGGGCAGGTGTAGCACTTCCAGCCGTTGCAGGGAAAAGTGCCGGGTACATAGAGCTTAGAAGATTACAGCGCAGTACAGGCCTTTCGGCCCTCGATGTTGCGCCGACCTGTGAAACTAATCTGAAGCCCATCTAACCTACACTATTCCATTATCATCCATACGTTTATCCAATGACCATTTAAATGCCCTTAAAGTTGGCGAGTCTACAACTGCTGCAGGCAAGGGCATTCCATGCCCTTACTACTCTCTGAGTAAAAATCTACCTCTGACATCTGTCCTATGTCTATCACCCCTCAATTTAAAGCCATGTCCCCTTGTGCTAGCCGTCACCATCCGAGGAAAACGTCTCTCACTGTTCACCCTATCCAATCCTCTGATCATCTTGTATGTCCCTGTTAAGTCACCTCTTAACCTCCTTCTCTTTAACGAAAACAGCCTCAAGTCCCTCAGCCTTTCCTCGTAAGACCTTCCCTCCATAACATCCTGGTAAATCTCCTCTGTACCCTTTCCAATGCTTCCACCTCCTTCCTATAACGCGGTGACCAGAACTGTACGCAATACTCCAAGTGCAGCCGCACCAGAATTTTGTACAGCTGCAACATGACCTCACGGCTCCGAAACTCAATCCCTCTACCAATAAAATCTAACACACCGTACGCCGCCTTAGCAACCCTATCAACCTGGGAGGCAACTTTCAGGGATCTATGCACCTGGACACCGAGATCTCTCTGCTGGTCCACACTACCAAGAATCTTACCATTAGCCCAGTACTCTGTATTCCTGTTACTCCTTCCAAAGTGAATCACCTCACCCTTTTCCGCATTAAACTCCATTTGCCACCTCTCAGCCCAGCTCTGCAGGTTATCTCTATGTCCCACTGTAACCTGCAACATCCTTCCGCACTATCCACAACTCCACCGACTTTAGTGTCATCTGCAAATTTACTAACCCATCCTTCTATGCCCTCATCCAGATCATTTATAAAAATGACAAACAGCAGTGGCCCCAAAACAGATCCTTGCGGTACACCACTCATAATTGAACTCCAGGATGAACATTTCCCATCGACCACCACCCTCTGTCTTCTTCCAGCTAGCCAATTTCTGATCCAAACCACGAAATCACCCTCAATCCCATGTCTCTGAATTTTCTGCAATAGCCTACTGTGGGGAGCCATATCAAACACTTTACTGAAATCCATATACACCACATCAACTGCTTTACCCTCATCCACCTGTTTAGTCATCTTCTCAAAGAACTCAATAAGGTTTGTGAGGCACAACCTACCCTTCATAAAACAGTGTTGACTATCCCTAATCAAATTATTCCTTTCTAGATGATTATAAAATCCTCCCTCTCAGAATCCTTTCCAACACTTTACCCACAACCGAAGTAAGGCTCACTGGTCTATAATTGCCAGGGTTGTCTCTACTCCCCTTCTTGAACAAGGGGACAACACTTGCTATCCTCCAGTCTTCTGACACTATTCCTGTAGACAATGACGACATAAAGATCAAAGCCAAAGGCTCTGCAATGTGGGTGTGGTGGGGCTGGAAGGGAGTGTGGAGCGGACATTGGAGTCCCGGAGAGAGTCGTCCCTCCGGAAATCAGATAAGGGTGGGGAGGGAAAAATGTCTTTGGTGGTGGGGTCGGATTGCAGATGGCAGAAGTGTCAGAGGATGATGCGTTGGATCCGGAGGTTGGTGGGGTGGTACGTGAGGACGAGGGGGATTCTGTTTTGGTTGTTATTGCGGGGAGGGGGTGTGAGGGATGAGTCGCGGGAATGCGGGAGACATGATCGATGGCGTTCTCAACCACCGAGGGAAGGAAGTTGCGGTCCTTGAAAAACAAGGACATGTGAGATGTTGGGGAGTGGAATGCCTCATCCAGGGAGCGGATGTGGCGGAGGCGAAGGAATTGGGAATAAGGGATGGCATTTTTGCAGGAAGCAGGGTGGGAGGAAGTGTATTCTAGGTAGCCGTGGGAGTCAGTGGGCTTGAAATGGATATCGGTTTCCAGGTGGTTGCCAGAGATGGAAACAGAGAGGTCCAGGAAGGACAGGGAGGTATCAGAGGTGGTCCAAGTGAACTTCAGGTTGGGGTGGAAGGTGTTGGTGAAGTGGATGAACTGTTCGAGCTCCTCGTGGGAGCACGAGGCAGCACCAATACAGTCATCAATGTAATGGAGGAAGAGGTGGGGTTTAGGGCCAGTGTAGGTACGGAGGAGGGATTGTTCCACGTAACCTACAAAGAGGCAGGTGTAACTTGGGCCCATGCGGGTACCCTTAGCCACCCCCTTTGTCTGTAGGAAGGAGCTCGAACAGTTCATCCACTTCACCAACACCTTCCACCCCAACCTTAAGTTCACCTGGACCACCTCTGATACCTCTCTGTCCTTCCTGGACCTCTCTGTTTCCATCTCTGGCAACCACCTGGAAACCGATATCCTTTTCAAGCCCACCGACTCCCACGGCTAACTAGAATACGCCTCCTCCCACCCACCTTCTTGCAAAAATGCCATCCCCTATTCCCAATTCCTTCACCTCTGCCTTATCCGCTCCCAGGATAAGGCATTCCACTCCCCAACATCTCAGATGTCCTTGTTTTTCAAGGACCACAACTTCCCCCGCTCAGTGGTCAAGAACGCCATCAACCGTGTCTCCCGCATCCCTCACATCCCTTCCCCGCAATAACAACCAAAACAGAATCCCCCTCGTCCTCACATACCACCCCACCAACCTCCGGATCCAACGCATCATCCTCCGGCACTTCCGCTATCTGCAATCCGACCCCACCACCAAAGACATTTTCCCCTCCCCACCCTTATCTGCTTTCCGGAGGGACGACTCTCTCCATGACTCCCTTGTCCACTCCACACTCCCCTCCAGCCTCACCACACCCGGCACTTTTCCCTGCAACGGCTGGAAGTGCTATACCTGCCCCTACAACTCCACCACCACGACCACCCCCCCCCAAACCATCCCCATCCTCGGCCCCAAGAAGACTTTCCACATCAAACAGATGTTCACCTGCACATCTGCTAATGTGGTATACTGTATCCGCAGTTCCCATTCTGGCCTCCTCTTTATCGGGGAAACCAAGTGGAGGCTTGGGGACCGCTTTGTAGAACACCTATGCTCGTTTCGCACTAAACAACTGCACCTCCCAGTAGCGAACTATTTTCAACTCCCCCCCCCTCCCATTCCTCAGACGACATGTCCATCCTGGGCCTCCTGCGGTGCCTCAACGATGCCACCCGAAGGTTGCAGGAACAGCACCTCATATTCTGCTTGGGAACCCTGCAGCCCAATAGTATCAATGTGGACTTCACAAGCTTCAAAATCTCCCCTCCCCCATCTGCATCCCAAAACCAGCCCAGCTTGTCCCCGCCTCCCTAACCTGTCTTTCTTCCCACCTATCCCCTCCTCCCACCTCAAGCCCCAACCCCATGGCCTATCTACTAACCTCATCCCGCCCCCTTGACCTGTCCGTCCTCCCAGGTCTGATCTATCCCCTCCCTAACTCCCCACCTACACTCACCTTTACTGGTTCCATCCCTGCCTCTTTGACCTGTCTGTCTCCTCTCTACCTACCTTCTCCTCTATCCATCTTCTTTCTGCCTCCCCCTCTCTGTCCCTATTTATTTCAGAACTCCCTTCCTCTCCCCCATTTCTGAGGAAGGGTCTCGGCCCAAAACATCAGCTTTCCTGCTCCTCTGATGCTGCTTGGCCTGCTTGTGTTCATCCAGCTCTACACCTTGTCATCTCATCAGAATGTTGCCTGGCATGAAAATTCTCAGTTACATGAAGAGACTGAATACGCTGGGTTTGTTTTCTCTGGAGCAGAGGAGGCTGAGGGGTTGTCTGATTTGAGGTATACAATATTGAGGCGTGGATACGGGTAGATCATGAGAATCTCCTCCTTGATGTCAGACATGTCTAGAAGCAGAGAGCATAAGTTTAAGATGAGGAGTAAATGGTTCAGAGGGCATCTGAGGAAACCTTTTTTCACTTGGCTGTAGCCTGAGGGTTGGAGGCAGGTACTTTCGCGACATTTATCCACAAGCCTCATTTTTGCTAGTCATCATTTTATATAGCGTTAATGCCACTATGACTACTATAGCTGCAATATTTACTGTATTCCATGCAATTGACAAAAATTAAAAATAAAGACTGGGACTTTTTCATTAAAGTGTAGGAGGCTGAAAGGTGACCTTATAGAGGTTTATAAAGTCATGAGTGGTATAGATTGAGATAATGGTAGATGTCTTTTCCCTAGGATGGGGGATTTCAAGACTTCAAGGGAACGTAATTTTAAGGTTAGAGGAGAGAGATTTCAAAAAGGCATGAGGGGTAAATTTTTAACACAGATCATGGTTTGCATGTGGAATGACCTTCCTGAGAAATTGGTGGATGCGGGCAGAGTTACAACATTTAAAGGACACTTAGGTAAGTACATGAATAGGAAAGGTTAGAGGGATTTGGGCCAGGAACAGGCAGGTGGGACTAGTT
Source organism: Ginglymostoma cirratum (assembly GCA_024137785.1). NCBI lineage: Eukaryota > Metazoa > Chordata > Chondrichthyes > Orectolobiformes > Ginglymostomatidae > Ginglymostoma > Ginglymostoma cirratum. The sequence continues at coordinate 1,821,130 of JAHRHZ010000249.1, forward strand.
TAGTTTGAGATTATGTTCAGCATGGACTGGTTGGACCCAAAGGTCTGTTTCTGTGCTGCATGACTCTGAGTTACTTTTTTAAAATCCATACAGAGAACACTCATCACATTCCCTTCATCACCTTCTTTGTTGCCTTATCACAACATTCAATAAGATTAGTCAATTAACCAAAACCTCTCTGAAAGCCTGATGATGTTTTCCCTGATAGTTGTGACAAAACCTTATCCACTATTGATTTTAAACTAGGTGACCTGCAGTTGCTAGAAGTCTTCTTGCATCCTTTCTTGAGTGTGATTGAAACATCGCCACTTTCCAAGCTCCTGGAACTTCTCCCTTATCTAGAACATAGGACTCTTAATGGAGTCCTGTAGAAAGTGAGGGGCTCATAATGAAATTCTGTGCTTTAAAATATTGTGCTTGCAATATGGGCATCACTGGCTGGGCCAGCATTTATTACCCATCCCTAGTTACCCTTGAAGGTGGTGGTAGTGCTGCCTTCTTGAAACACTGCAGTCCCTGTAGGTAGACCCACAATGCTGTTCAGGAGGGATTTCCATGAATTTTACCCAGCAACTCTGAAGGAATATTATAGACATTTAGGCGACTCTTGGATAGGCACATGGATGATAGTATAATGTAGGGTATGCAGGGTAGTTTGATCTTAGTAGGATAATAGGTCGGCACAACATCGTGGGCCAAAGGGCCTGTACTGTGCTGTACTGTTCTATGTTCTATGTTCTATGTTCTAAGTAAGTGGAGGAGTAATTAAATTGCCAGGGCATAGGAAATGAACTAAATGCAGGTAAATGGGATTGGTGTAATTTGGTGTTTGTTGGTCAGCCTGGCTATGGTGGGCCGAAGGGCCTGTATGGTTCTAACCGTCATCAGACACTTGAGCTGTCAGTTAAATTTTAAGAAGCTTGAGTTTTAGACTACACCAGAGGGTGCAAATTTCACTGTGTTGTCTAATATCCTCCTGAGAAAATTCTTTTTTTTTTCAAACCAGAGTCCCTGGTCTGATGTGTATAGCCAATATTTTGTTTCTTTAATTTCATTTAAGTCCAAGATTTAAGAAATGGATCTATCACAGCGCAGATGTAGTATTGTTTGACAGCAAGAGGGAAGTTTTACCCTTCCACTCTGTGAAGTATCTGATCATGTGCTATATACCAATATGAGCTGAAAATGGGGCATTTTCCTTTCTTGCAATATAATCTCTCATCATGTGGTATTTTCCTGACATAACTGCACAGTTGTTAGGAGTTCTCCGACATCCAACGTTGTATCAGCTATGATGCTACTGAATAGCGGAGCAAGCTCAAAGAGCAAAACAGCCCATTCCTATTATTATTTCTTACAGTCTTAAGTTTAATCCATCAGCTATATTCACACATGGTATGTGGACATCGCTAGCTGGGCCAGCATTTGTTGCCCATTTCTCGTGATGATAAGTTGCCTCTTGAACCGCTGTAGTCCATGTGCCGTAGGTAAAGCCACTGTTCCTTTGGGAGGAAATTCCAGGATTTTGGCCCATGGACATTGGAGAAAAGTCAATATATTTCCAAGTCAGGATGATTGAGCGGCTTGGCCGGGAACTTTCCTGGTAGCATTCCCATGTAGATCATAGATCATAGAATCCATACAGGGTGGAAACAGGCCCTTTGGCCCAACAAGTTCACACTGACTCTCAAGGCATCTCACCCAGACCCATCCCCCATAACCCACCTAATCTACACATTCCTGAACACTATGGGAAATTTAGCATGGCCAATCCATCTAGCCTGTACATCTTGGGACTGTGGGAGGAAACCGGAGCACCCGGAGGAAACCTACGCAGATACGGGGAGAATGTGCAAACTCCACACAGACAGTCGCCCGATGGTGCTGCACTTGTCCTTCTTGTTGAAAGTGGTCATGGGTTTGGAAGATGCTGTGGAAGGATCTTTGAATTTCTGCCGTGCATTTTCAATTACTGATAGTCCCCATTATCATCCAACGAGCTTCTCCTCTTAATAAAATGATAAAACTGCAGATATGAAACAAAAACAAATTGCTGGAGAAACTCAACAGGTCTGGCAGCATCTGTGGATAGAAAGCAGAGTTAATGTTTTAAGGAATAATAGGTACTGCAGATGCTGGAGAATCCCAGATAACAAGGTGTGGAGCTGGATGAACACAGCAGGCCGAGCAGGAAAGCTTGACGTTTCGGGCCTAGACCCTTCATCAGAAATGGGGGAGGGGAAGGGGGTTCTGAAATAAATAGGGAGGTGGGGGAGGCGGATAGAAGATGGATAGAGGAGAGGAGTTTTAAGCCTGTGTTTGTTGGAGATTGCAGTGTATGTATTGGTTGTCATTTCCTACATTGCAACAGCGACTGCAGTTTGGATGTCTCAAAATGCTTGCGTTCAGTGGTCATAAAAAGTGCTATGTAAATTAAAGTCTGTCTTTTTTTTTGTTCTACGGAGTACCACTCCAGGTTTGCTGGTTTCTTGATGTAAGTGATTCATCTACGGATGCTCTATGATCAGTTTTCTTCTCAACAGTCATGTAGTGTTCATGAATAGTATTTTGCTTAGAGCTGAGATTGAGTGACAACTGCTTCAATTTTCATTTTACCCCTGCTCTCATCATGGTGATTGATCACCAGTATAGTGGGTAATTCATTGTAGGAAAGATGGGGGAGTGGAAGAGGAATTATCAAGAGCATACCTGCGGTTTACCAGCTTGATATTGATGCAACTTGCTGTTAGCCATGTTCCCAGTAAGGTGATATTTTGGAGTGGAAAAAACATTGCTGTACTATTTTCATGTCTGCAGATAAAAATACATTTTCCCTTGCAGATAAATTTCATTGTAAAGGAGGTTGCCTACCAAGCTACTTTGTGCATCATACTGTATTTTTTTTTCCTCTGTGCAGAATTCACTGTTGAGCTGGTTTAGTTAATGAAATTTCAAGTTGTGATCTCCAATGATTCAAAATATTCACTGACCTCATGTCTTAACGACATTGGAAGAAGTTTAAATAGAAAATATGAATTTGTATATTTTATATGTTTTGCATTCCAGACTCCCTTTTCTCCCATCCTCCTGTCACTTTTTTTGTGCTATTTCTGGTACATCTGTTTACCATGGTTTTGGTTATCTGCTGCATAAAGAAATTGCAGCTGTCTTGTGCAGTGATGCCATACGGTAATATTCAGACTCCCATCAGCAACCTGGGTTTCATGATTAACATTTGTATGGCGGTTCACAGGTAGAAGAAGAATTATGGGAGGAAGAATTCTTGGAGCGTTGTTTTCAGGAAATGCTGGATGAGGAGGATCAGGAATGGTTCATTCCCGAGCGGGATTTGCCAGCAGTCAACCAGATACAACAACAAATGAATGGATTATCCATAAGTGACAGCAACAAGACAGAGGAACTCGTGGTAAGGAGTCAAGAATAGTGGATGTGACCCTTACTCACATTATTGTAAAAATATTTGCAGTTTGATCAGTAGACTGAATGCAGGGCAACTTCCTTTTCCTTTCAATATGACTATTAAATAAGTCTGTGGGACCACATATATTTGCAGAAAATAATTTGCTATTTAAAGTTTTAGCAAAGACTTGTAGCTCGGGTTGTTGACTTGCTTGCCGAGCTGGCTTGTTTTTTGTTCAGACGTTTCGTCACCATGCTAGATGACCTCATCAGTGAGGCCTCTGATGAAGCGATGTTATTCTACTCCGCTTGGAATTTATACTGTCCAGCCCGTTATGGTGAGTAGTGTCATTTCTGGTTTTGATCTGTATGTGTTTGTATATGGAGTCCAATTCTCTGTTTGTAGATTGCATTATGGGTGGAGAACCATGCCTCTAGGAATTCCAATGCATGTCTATGTTTGTCTTGGGCTACTATGGTTACACTATCCCAGTTAAACTGATGGCCTTCGTTGTCTGAGTGTACTGACGTTAAGGGAAGGTCGTCATGCCTTTTTGCTGCTAGCTGACATTCATGTATTCTGACGGCTAGTTTCCTTCCTGTCTGTCCAATGTAATGCAGCCTTGTTTGTGGATGTTGGGGTGGTTGCTGTCCACAAACAAAGCTGCATTAGGACACACTGCCTCACCGGAACTGTGCAGGAAAGAGGAAGAGTACCTATACAAAATCTTCGCTATGAACTGATATCCCTGCAACTTTATCCACAGACGCCTAAACAGACAACAACAGGAGGACACAGTACACCCTATCACACTGGCCTACATCAAGAACATATCGGAACTGACAAGAATCCTAAGACTACTAGATATCATGGTGACACACAAGCCCACAGCCACTCTATGACAAACACTCCCAAGGATTAAAGACCCCATTCCCACACATGTAGGACCAACGTGGTTTACAAAATACCATGCAGCGACTGCCACAAACATTATATTGGACAGGCAGGAAGGAAACTAGCCATCTGGATACATGAAAATCAGCTAGCAGCAAAACGGCACGACGGACTTTCCTTAATATTGGTTTACTCATTCAATGAAGCCATCAGTTTAACTGGGACAAGGTAACCATAGTAGCCCAAGCCAAACATAGACATGCACGGGAATTTCTAGAGGCATGGTTCTCCACCCATAATGCAATCATCAAACAGAGAGAATTGGACCTATTGTGCAAAAGAGTGGTGGGCGTGTAGAATGCGCTGCCAGCAGTGGTGGTGGAGTCAGATACATTCGGGACTTTTAAGCTACTCTTGAATAGGAGGATAGTAAAATGTAGGGTATGCAGGGTAGATTGATCTTAGTAGGATAATAGGTCGGCACAACATCGTGGGCTGAAGGGCCTGTACTGTGCTGTACTGTTCTATGTTCTAGTACAGCACAGGATAGGCTCTTCGGCCCACGATGTTGAGCTGACCTATTATCCTACTAAGATCAATGTACCCTACATTTTATTATCCTCCATGTGCCTATCCAAGAGTAGCTTAAAAGTCTCTAGCGTATCTGACTCCACTACCACTGTCGGCAGTGCATTCCACACGCCCACCACTGACTGTGTGAAGAACCTACCTCTGACATCTCCCCTATACCTTCCTCCAGTCACCTTAAAATTATGCCCCCTCGCAATAGTCATTTCCTCCCTGGGAAAATGTCTCTGACTATCCACTCTACCTATGCCTCTCATCATCTTGTATACTCCTATCAAGTCACCTCTCATCCTTCTTCGCTCCAATGAAAAAACCCCTAGCTCCCTCAACCTTTCCTCATAAGACCTCCCCGCCAGTTTAGGCAACATCCTAGTAAATCTCCTCTGCACCCTCCTCTGAAGCTTCCACATCCTTCCTATAATGACGTGACCAGAACTGAACACAATATTCCAAGTGTGGCCTAACCAGAGTTTAACAGAGCTGCAGCATAACCTCACAGCTCTTAAACTCAATTCCCCTGCCAATGAAAGCCAACACACCATACGTCGTCTTAACAATCCTATCAACTTGGGTCGCAACTTTGAGGGATCTATGGATGTGGACCCCAAGATCTCTCTGTTCCTCCACACTGCTGAGAATCCTGCCATTAACCCTGTATTCTGCTATCAAATTTGACCTTCCATAATGAATCACTTCACACTTTTCTGGGTTGAATTCTGTCTGCCACTTCTTTGCCCAGCTCTGCATCTTGTCAATGTCCCACTGCAACCTACAACAGCCCTTCACACTATCCACAACTCCATCAACCTTCATGTCATCGGCAAACTTACTAACCCATCCTTCCACTTCCTCATCCAAGTCATTTATAAAGATCACAAACAGAGGTCCTAGAACAGATCTCTGCGGAACACCACTGGTCATGGAGCTCCAGGCTGAATGCTTTCCATTTACTATCACCCTCTGTCTTCTATTGGACAGCCAGTTTTGTATCCAGACAGCCAAATTTCCCTGACTCCCATGTCTACTTACTTTCTGAATGAGCCTACCATGTGGAACCTTATCAAATGTTCTGTTCTATGTTCAAACTCATACAGGTCAAAACCGGAAATGACAGTACTCACCATAACGGACCAGACAGTATAAACTCCAAGCGGAGTAGAACAACATCGCTTCATCAGAGGCCTGGCTGATGATGTCACCTAGCAAGGTGACAAAACGTCTAAACAAAAACCAGCCAGCTCGGCAAGCAAGTCAATAAAGTCAATAATTTGTGTTTTACTTTCTGTCCCTCACTTATCCTACATTATTCTGGGGACAAATATTCGCTTGGAGTTTTGTTTTTCTGATAACAGGGTAGTCATGAAATTGCTCAAAGGAAGTCCACACGACAAATCAAGTTATGAAATGCATTGGAAGTTGCAGTAAAGCTTTAAAAATCCGATCCACTATTCTTTTCGGATGATATTTTGATTATGGACTGGAATAAATTATTGTATTGATTGCATGGATCTGGAATTATAAACTCTGCCTTGTGAATATTGTTAATCAACCTATCCAAATGGATTGGGACACACCTCTGGAGCAGGTGGAACTTGGACCCAGGGCTTCTGGCTCAGACTTAAGACACTACCGCTGCACCACAAGAGCTCTAACCTCTTCCTTGTATTTTCACTCAAGTTTCTGATCTTATTAAGATGAAAATCAAAATCAAATCTGGAAAAGACTAGTATCTGAAGTAATAAATATTATTAGGATTCGTAACAATGGACTTCTGATGGATCAGGGTATTAAAGGGCACACAGTAAAAATGTTTAAATGGAGTTATCGTGCTGTATCAGACATAATCTGATTGACTGGCTGTGGGAGATGCTGAAGAGGGTGATAGGTGTGCTCCTGTTCAGATGGCACAGATGGAGGCACATTGTCATCTCATGCAAGAAGCTGTTGTTCAGTTGATTACTCTGCACACTTAATGCCCCCCAGTATTAATAAACTGTTGATAGCTTCAGTATCCACAGCTATGCTAGATTCTGACCTCAGAGCATGAACATATTTAATTGCAGTTGGCCACCACTGAACGGGAATCAGCTGCACCGTTGATGCTTTTCCTCTTTACAGTTCTGGATGTTGTTACCTACTATTTATGTCGTTTACGTAAAGAAAGAAAAGTCATTTTTTGTGGATAACATCATTCATTTTTCCTCTCTTCCCTCTAGAGTAAAAGTACTCTGAATCCTGATGCCAAGGAGTTTGTTCCTGGAGTGAAGTACTGAAATTCTGAAAGTCTTGCAAGCTGCCCTCTGCTGGAGGAAGCAACAAAAAAAAAATACAATTTCTGAACACTGTGAAGCAAGTCACTTTTTAGGAGGGCCTATTTGTTATAGATGCTATTGGATTACCCACCTTCTTCCCCTTCTCAACCGAAGACCTGTTTTAGATTTACTGGGTTTATTTTGGCTTGTTTCAGCTTTGTTACAAAAACAGCTTGGCCCTTTCACACTTTCCTTTACGTGCAAGGCCAAGTTGGCATGCTGTTGTTGGTGTACGGTGTTCCATCTGCCACATATCACGTTGGATCTTTTACTTAAAATGACTGGGTTCATAGCATAGTTGGTGGGGAAAGAGGTGAATTGAATGCAATGCCAGCTTAAAACTTGCTCAGTTTAGGGTACTCCATATTTCCTGGGAGAAAAGTTTAAAGTGAGAGTATCCTTTTTAAAACAATGTCTAAAATTGGCTGAAGCAAAATATCAAAAGCACTTTGCCAAATGAAGCTGATTCTAAAAGAATTGAAAACTACCAACTGCTGGAACCACACAGGCACAGGCACACGCACGGACACACACACAGTCATAGCCTTTGGTTTTTTTACTGCCTGATTATTATCTTCCCTCTTTTCCCTGCTATGAGAGCCTTACAAAAGGGGGATGTAGAATAGCTATCCAGAATACAGTATTGCCACTGCCATTACATATTGTCAGTTTTATGGTCTAAACAAATTTCCTTCTAAAATAACATTGCATCTAGCAGTAAAAAGAAGCTAAATATGTTATAATGCACATTGTAAGATCCTATAAATACATTATATGTATCTCTTTGGGGGTTTTTTGAAGTGCAGCCCAAACGGGCTAAAGAAAGTACAAAAGGGATGCTGTTTGTCTAGTTTGTGTAGGGAAATCCTCTCCTGACTGAAAATTGGGTTGCACTTTTCATGACAATGGGCGATGGTGGGCCATGACAGAAAATTTCCCAAGGTACAGAGTCTGTAAATGCTTGGCAGAGATTTTTATGTCGCAGATACCTTACATTAAGAGCCAGTTCTTGAGTTATCACAAAATCATCCATGCTTGCATCTGCCTCAACAACGAAAATGGCATCACTACTGCAGCCTTTCTTGCACGTTCTTTCTAGGCAGATGATATTTCTTTCAAGGCTCAACTTTGCTTTTCTTTTCTCATCTCGGGGACAAACTAGTGCAAAAAAAAACTGGCATGTAGCTTTATATTTTAAGAAAACAATAAGATACTTGTCAACTCTTCTAAAGCTTTGGTCAGTGGAAAGTTTGCAAGTTCAATGTTTGAATGTGATTTTTAAAAAGATCATGCATAAATTCTTTGTGGGGTGGGGATGTACAGGTGCAGGACCTGATGGTATAAGAGTGGTCTGGCAAACTAAGACATAAGTAAAGTTAACAGTTTTTCACATAGCGCAGCATTTCAGTGGGAGGAAATTGAATCGGGTCTTAAGTTCTGAAGCTCACTTTAGTTATTGAGTTCGCTTGATGTTCTCTCAGTTGATCACAAAACACAGAAATAATACTTTGCTATTTGGGAAAAGAAACAAAGATCTGTTGCCTCATTTCCTTCTGAAAGTTATCAGTTAATCCAGTTCAGCATCTCCTGTGGGAATGGGTGGGGGGCAACCCTAGTCTTCAATGCGGTGCTTTGGTCATTGACTTATGAATTTTGCTGCTGCGAAAATCTTTTCCAGTGGGTGTGATTAGGTACTGACATATTGCAATTTTCTATGAATTTGACAATTTTGAGCTTATCAGACTTTTACTTTTCCAAACCATCTTCACTTAAAATCATCCAGATCTTTAACAGATGGAGTTTTCAGTCCACAAATACTTGTATGCTTTCAAATATTGAAGTAGCTGTACTGTTTTCTGAGCCTTGTATCAGCTCATAATAACAAAAATGTGTTTTACTGCTAATAATTTGTTTCGTTTACCCCGTACACAAAGCTTCAAAATATTCTTATTGCGCCAATTTCCTGTTTCACATAACTAATCCTGCAAACTTTGTTGATTTAGCTTTTTTAGATGTTATGTGGTGGTGACAGCATCTCAAGAATCTAGACTGAAATTACTACTGAGATGCTTCAGCAATTTTCATAATAATTGATTGCATACTAATAGTTTCTTGTTTTCTCTTCACTTCTACCCACTGTTCTGGTTCTGAACACGGGTAGTACCTTTACTACCATTTCTGCTACAAAGGTAGTAGAAATTCGTTCATAAATACAGAATTTTTTTTTTTACATGCAGTGATGCAGTACATCTGGTTGTGGCCTAAAGCATCTGTTTGCACCTCCCTCACTGCCCAAGTAAACAGCAGCACTTAAGACTGTTGCTAATAAACCTTAATTATAATTTTTTGCATAACTTATCATACCATGGAACTTTTGATTAGAAACTAACTCTCCTGCTAATTTTATGGACTGGATGGATGATATTTTATTCTGAGAGTTGGCTCTTGTCCCTTAAACTTGAAAAGATTCTGAGATATTTCAACCTGTTTCAAGGTAACATGTTTTAACTTTTTCCCCTGGTGACCTATCACACATGCAGTGGTGGTTATTTTATTTTTAATGAAAGTATATTAATGTATGAAGAAACAAAATATTCAATTTTCACCATATTGTCAGTATTAAGTGCTTCTAAGTCAGTTATAATGTGATCCACATGGCCTCCTCTACATTTCAGTTGCAGCATGTCTTCACTGGAACAGCACTCACATCTGCTTTTCTCCAATCTGATCCTTTTCTCCAAACATGTATGATCTCTGAGCTGTGTATCAGTTGCTCCTGAATTGAGGTCACTTTTGTGTTACACAAGTGCCCACCAGAAGCATTATTTTTGTCTGGAGCAAGGTTGTTGATGCCATCAATATGAAGGATTGGAAGCTAGAACTCTGGGGTTAATGAACGAGTTTGGTGTCCTGGTAGCCGAGTGACTAAAGGCACTGTCCCTTGAGTGACGTGATATGGATCAGGTGGCCCTAGATGTAACTTTTGATGTGTACCAAGAAAGTTGATCAAAGCAGACAGTAGCAATGAATCTGCACTCCTGGACTAACAAAGATCTAGCTCCCTGTTGGAATGTGATTGAAAAATGCGTGTAAGTGAATGTTTCACTGAAACCAGATTCAAAACACTGACCTTCAGAGTTGAACTTTCTGCTTCTGAACAATGCCTTTGAGGAATAGTCACTTTCAGGGTATTTTAGGGCTGCCAGTGCTGGCTGGCTGGCTGGCTGGCTGACTGACTGACTTTTTCAGCATTAGTCAGTGTCTTCGAGATGATTAAAATTTGAATAGAATAGTTGGTGGTGTTTAGGAGGACGAAGTTCTGATGTGACAACTTATCTCTTCATTGGAAAATTCCCTCATGTTTTCTAAAACTGATCTCAGATTGACAGTTTCGTTTTATTTTTCTGAAGCTGTTACTTTCTTCATTTTCACTTATTTCATTCTGCCTGCCTGTCCAAATGGAGTAAAATGCTGATATCGTGAACTTTCAGGGAAAATATTTCATCGCAATGCAATTTTAGTATTCAAGAAAATAAGTTTCTTTCTTTTGCTTTGATTACTCTGAGGAAACCGGGTGTTGCATTCTAGGTAAGTGTATTTTGCATTTAAAATTAATGTGTAGCAACTGTCCTGTCTCACTCCACCCAGCTGCCCCAACTTGAATCATTAAGAGGAGAATAAAAATTATGGCCAGTTGAGAATGGTTCCAAGCTTGGATTTTTTCAGTGCAGTAATAACAGGAATTTAAAGCAATGAGATGAATGAAGCAAAATTGCAGAGGAGCATGAATAACTTTTCTAAATAGCAGAAAGTTTAATTTGGCCATATGTGAAATCTAAGGGAGTTTTTTGGCAATTAAGGATATCTTTATCATACAAAATTCCCAGAGCCATTCAAAGCATCATGAATGTGACTTGAGAATTTAAGTTGTGGCAGGTTTACTTCTGGATATTTGTTTGCTGTTGGGAAGAAACACTTGCCAGTTTTTCCTTTCTTCCCCCTTCACTCACCCTGTCGTTTCACCTCGCAATAGCTGCCAACATAACATTTGTGCAGTAATGAGGATCTGCCTCAGAAGATCTAGTTTGTACATCTCAAGTAATACATTGCCTCACCATTTGGTATCACATCTCAACTGTTTCAAAATGTAACCAGATTCTTCTTTTAGGATTGTGGAGATTGTGTGTGCACTTGAATTCATTAGCTTTTGTACACTTCCTATTTGTGCCCACATTGTGAAACCAAAAACAATTGAACAATCAGGGGATGCCGTGTCCCATCGTGCACTTAGCCTTTAACCTTCTCTCTCGTTTCAAGGGAAAGGGTGGCTTTGGGAGGTGCTTTCATTTTTTATCCACACAATTAAAAATACTGTTTTCAAATTGCAAATAGGATGCAAATAAATCTCTCCGCTGTAATCCGTCTTGTTTCAGTTTAATGATAAACTACATTATGTTAATTTTTTAAAAATTCCAGTTTAGTGTAATGCTGCCTATTTTACTGCTTGCATGTACAAGTGGAAGCTGGTGCTTTACAATAGGTGTATGTGTGAGGGATGTTTACTGGTGTAAGGATCTGTATTCTCACTTTGTTATAAGAATCTAGAACTATTTGTTCTATGTTGCTGTTACCCTGGCTACACCATACACTCAAGACACATTTTCTGAGTTAATTCAGCATTTTCCATCAAGCTTGGTCTGCATATGGGACAAGAAGGAGTAAGCTGAAACATGAGATTGCTGGACATGTTGGGACAGTGTTGAAGTTCTGAGATCTTGAAGACCCAGCTGCTTATTTCCATATTTGCCATGTAAATGGAGTAGTTGGCACTAGTGTTATAATCCTGGTCCCGTTCCCATTTATGTTTGCTTCCTACCTATACTTAAATTTGCATTTCACTTGGTACAATATGCACTTGAGATATTTTAAGGGAGATTAGGGAATGCGGGGAGTAGTTTCTTGTTTTGTTAATCGGTGGAGGACCACCTTTGGAAAAGCTCCATCTTGGCATCTGGAAAATAATTAGTGTTTTTGACATAGCAGTGATATTTTTAACAACTGTTTTGATGCTTTAGAATAACTCGGGGCCATGTAAAACGCTACAAAACTAAATTAATTCTGTCGTGTCATTTTCTTTTAATCTATTTTTTCCTTTTTTTCTCTTTCTGAAAATCAATCATGACCAAATTCAGGGAAATTGAAAAAATCATCCTGTTAAGCAGTATATAAATCTATAAAACCAGGATATTTGTGTTTTAAAATGGAAAAGCTCATTGACCATAGAAATATATTGAGTTATTTTAGTAATTCTTTTGGAAAGGTGTTAAGTTTATCCATTTGGGGCAGGGTAACGTAACATTATTTAACTGATTTTTCTTTCCCATCAAACTTGATTTTTCTTGCCCTGACGTTCTCGATCTTCAAAAGAGCATTTCGCTCCTAAGCATTTCACCATGATGGCATTTTGTAGACACAAGGACAAAAAAGTGCAAGCCTAATTCTTCAGTCTGTTCTAGACACCTATTGATACCACTCTGAAACTAATATCAACTGGGGGAACCTTGTATCTTAGTTCCTTTCCCTTTTCTAGAAATTATTCAGCGTCTTTTCTGGCAAGAATTTCATTTCTTGCCTGCCCTCATTCTCTAAATAGTTCCATTCGGGTCTTAAATTGTTGTGTTTTCTTGGCAGTGTGTCTTTGTCCCATTAAAATCACTTACACAGTATCTTTGTCAATTTGCTACCTGGTAGTTAATGGGCTGGTTCACTCCCAGGGTAAAATGTTTTTAAACCACAGTTGCCAGCACACTTCTGTATTAATACCATCTCTGTATTAAAAGTTGAATTCTCAGCATTTTGTCAAGACGGGGGCATTATCTGATTGTGTTTGCAGATGTCTCACCTTGGTTTATTGTTAATTATCTGATACAAGTGTGAAATAAACTTTGTAATTTACATTTGTTTAGTTTTTTCTTCAACAGGGCAGAATTTTGCAGATTTTGAGAAGTTCTTGTTAGAATTTACAGTACAGAAAAGGACATGTCTGTTTAAATTGTCCATGTTGTTTTGATCAATCCCAGAAGTTGAAACCTCTCAATTTATTTATTATCAGATCCTTTACTGAATTTAACTGTCATAAAACAAAATCATTACAGATCCAAGAAACCAAACAGTAGTATTTTATAGTCTGCCATGGTTTAAATCTTATTTATTTTCACCAATTTTTTTTCTCCACAGATGTTGCCTGATTAGTTGACTATTTCCAAAACTTTTGTTTCTCAGATTTCTGTGGCATCCAAAATATTTTGTTTCTGTAAACCTGTTGTCCTGTCTCATGTTGAAGTGCTGCAATTCCATATTGTTTTATTTATCGAAAGGGATGGGGATGAAGTTTAAGATTTACATTAGAGAACAATGCGAAATGCTCAGGATTAGCAGAGTGCAGTACAAGGTCAAATAGCAGAAGACCCAAGAGGAAAAGTAAAGCTGCAAGTATTCTGCAAGAGCAGAGCCTGAAAATTAGACAGATCACTTAAATAACATTGAGGTTTTTTTTTCATTTTCAATACTAGGATTATAGAAAATAGGAACAGGAGTAGGCTAGGAGTAAGGGGGCGTGGTGGCTCAGTGGTTAGCACTGCTGCCTCACAGCGCCAGGGTCCTGGGTTCGATTCCACCTTCAGGCAACTGTCTGTGTGGAGTTTGCATATTCTCCCTCTGTCTGCGTGGGTTTCCTGAGTGCTCCAGTTTCCTCCCACAGACCAAAGATGTGCAGGCTAGGTGGATTGGCCATGCTAAATTGGCCGTAGTGTTCAGGGATGAGTAGATTAGGTGGGTTATAGGGGGATGGGTCTGGGTGGGATGCTCTGAGGATCGGTGTGGACTTGTTGGGCTGAAGGGTCTGTTTCCACATTGTAGGGATTCTGATTTATTCGCCCTTTGCTCCTGCTCTGCTATTCTCTGTGATCATGGCTGATCTTCTCACCGTGTTCCTACTTTTCCCTATAGCCCCTTTGACCCCTTTAACTGTAAGAAGATCTTGTGGCCATTTTGAATAGTGATGGTGTTGGGTCTAAGGAGCTGGATTCTCATTTACAGAATGCAGATACTGGCTGCATTTCATTTGGGCCTTTGCCACCAGCAGTAGGCGTCTAATTTTTTGGCTGATTCAAACCGAGGTCCTAATTTGACAGGGCAATGTCTCTAGAATGGCCATCCTGGGGAAAAATCTGCTTATTGAGGAGTGTATGTTGCCACTTTTGGGGAAAATATTGTTTTGGACCCGGTTTAATAAGAATTGAATTCACTGTCTGCACCATTACCGACACACATGCAACACTTATTGCAGAAAGACCAGAAAGGATTAGACAGGCCAGAATTTTTAAAGTGTATCCAGGAGAGCTGCTTTTTCCTGCCAGTATATAGATAGTCCTCTTGGAGATTGGGCAGTGCGCGACCTAATCCGAGGGAATTAAGTCTGTCAAGTAGTTGAAGTGTCAATGGGTGAGTATTTTGGGGATAGTGATCATAACAAGTTTCAAAGTCATTTTGGAGAGGCATAAGGATGATGCAGAATTTAACTGTCTAAATTGGGGGAAGGCCAACTTTAATAGCATTAGACAGAATCTGGCAAACACAGACTAGGAGCAGCTATTTCCAAGTAAGTATATTTGGAAAGTGAGAGACTTAGTGAGAGTTCAGGGCCAGCATGTTCCTCTAAGAATGAAGGAGATGTCCAGGGAACTCTAGATGTCAGGGGATATTGAGAGTTTGATAAAGAAAAAGTAGGAAGCATTTGTTAGATATGGGTCATTAAAAACAGGAGGCCCTTTGGAAGTGTGTTTAGTGGTGTGGTTTGGTGAAGAAAAAAAAAATTTGGATGGCAAAGAGGGGCCCTAAAATACCTTTTCCAGATACGATTAAGGAAAACTGCAAGGTATTTCATAAGTATATTAAGAGCAAGATTACCAGGGAAAGAGTGGGACCTATTAGAGACTGTTGGGACAATCTGTGCATGACAGCAGAGGATGTGGGTGAGATCTTAAGGACGTAAAGTTGCGTAAATCATCAGAGCATGATGAGATTTATCCCAGGCTGCTATGGAAGGCAACGGAGGCGATTGCCTGTGGCTGGCAAAGTATCAAATATCTCTGCCAGGACTCCAGCAAAGTGCCAGATGTCTGGAGGATAGCTGATGTGGTTTCTTTGTTCAAGAAGAGCAGCAGGGATAGGCCAGGTAATTACAGACCAGTTAGTCTGACATCGGTGGTAGGGTAACTGTTGGGAAAAGGTAACTAAATATATTCATGAGGCTAGTGCAGTTCATGTGATTTACATGGACTTCAGTAAGATCTTTAACATGGTCCCACATGGAAGGCTGTCCAAAAGAGGAGCGGATGGGATCCAAGGCAAATTGGCAAACCGCCTCCTCGTTGCAAGCAAACTTTGAATCTAAAGGGTGGAGGGTCGTTCTTGTGATTGGAAGCCTGTGAGCAACAGTGTACTGCAGGGATTTGTGCTGGAGCCCTTGCTGTTTGTTATGTATAGAAGATCGTAGGATCCCTACAGTGCGAAAACAGGCCATTCGGCCCAACAAGCTTATATTTAATGTGGATGACCAAGGCATAACACAAAAGTTGGTGTTGATAGTGAGGAGGATTGTGTCAAATTACAGTCTGATATCGATGGGCTAGTAAACTGAGCAGATGGAATTTAATCATTTTACATTTTGGAAGATCTAATTGCAGAACAAAAAACAATAGCACAAGATAAAGACCTTTGGCCCATCAAGCCTGCACCGATTCCTAGTCCTTTAGACTACTTATTGCCCATACATTGTTCCTATATCTTTGTTGGCCTCCCTTTCATGTGTCTATCAAAATAAGACTTTAACATTGTTAATGTGTCTGTTTCCATCACCTCCACTGGCAGTACCTTCCAAGCACCTACCACACTGTATGAGAAATTTTCCTCATACTTCTCCCCTAAAATCCCCTTCTCACCTTGAACCTGTGCTGTCCTGCAGTTGACCTTTCCACCCTGGGAAAAAGCCTCTGATTAGCCATCCTTTCTATGCCTTTCATAATTTTGTGCCCCTCTATCAGGCCTCTCAGCCTTCATCTTTCCAGTGAAAGCAATCAGAGTTTATCCAACCTCTCCTTGTAACTAAAACCCTCCAGACTAGGTACTTGCTCTGCACTCTTTCCAAAGCATACGCATCCTAGTAGTGTGGTGATCAGAACTGCATGCAATATTCCAAATGTGGCCGAACTAAACTTCTGCACAGCTGTAAACATAACATGCCAACTTTTATATTCGATGCCTTACCAATGAAGGCAAGCATGCTGTGTGTTGTCTTGACCACCTTATCCACCTGTATTGCCACTTTCAGGGATTTGTGGACTTGTATGCCCAGAACCCTCTGTCAATGCTCCTAAAGGGTCTGCCATTCATTCTATAACTCACACCTGAATCTGATCTTCCAAAGTGCATCGTCTGCATTTGTCCAGAAGGGCATACACAATGAATGGTAGGTCCCTAGGGAGTACTGAGAAGCAAAGGGACTTTGGTGTACATGTCCATTGATCCCTGAAGGTGTCAGCACAGGGAGATAGGGCGATGATGAAGGCACATGGGATACTTCCCTTTATTAGCAGGGGCATAGAATGTAGAAAGTGTGAAGCCTTGTTGCAACCTTTACAGTACATTGTGAGGCCACAGATGGAATACTGGTTAAGTTCTGGTTTCCACACTATCACACTGGAGAGGGCACAGAGGAGATTCACCAGCATGTTGCCTAGGCGGAAAGTCTTAGTTATGAGGGCAGACTGCATATGCAGGGTATATTTTCCCTGGAGCGGAGGAGACTGAGCTGGATGATCTGATTGAGGAAAATGAAATTCGAAGAGGCATAGATGGGATCAAGCAGGAGAATCTTTTCTCTACAACAGACATGTCTAAGACCAGAGGGTGTAAATTTAAGGTTGGGAGTAAGTGGTTTAGAGAAGATCTAAGGGAATTTTTTTTTTTCTTCCAGAGGGTGGTAAAAATATGGAACACTGCCTGAGATACTGCTGTCACAACATTTAAGAAGCATCTGGATGAGTCCTTAAAATGCTGGGATATAATAGACTATAGACCAAGTGCAGGTAAATGAGTGGTGTAATTTGGTGTTTGTTGGTCGGAATAGCCATCATGGAGTAAAGGGCCTGTTTTTATGCTGTATGACTGAGTAGTGCACTGAATCTATCTGAATGTTGTGCTGTCATGGACTGTTTTGTGATTGCAAGGAAGCAGACCTAGATATTTTATATATTCACTCATGGGATGTTGCCCTCATTGGCTGCACCAGCACTTATTGCCCATCCCTAGTTGCCATTGAGAAAGTGCCGGTAAGCTGCTGCCTCGAACCACTAAAGTCCAGCTGCTGTAGGGTGACCCATTATGCCCCTACGGAGGGAATTCCAGGATATTGACCCAACAGCATTGAAGGAGCAATGATATATTTCCAA
This sequence comes from Ginglymostoma cirratum, assembly GCA_024137785.1. NCBI lineage: Eukaryota > Metazoa > Chordata > Chondrichthyes > Orectolobiformes > Ginglymostomatidae > Ginglymostoma > Ginglymostoma cirratum. The sequence goes on from JAHRHZ010000249.1 coordinate 1,838,856, forward strand.
GTCAGAATAGTGAGTAGCTTGGAGGGGAGTTTGCAGAGGTTAATGTTCCCATCCATTTGCTGCCATTGCCCTTCCAGATGGAAGTAGTGGTAGATTTTCAACGTGCTCTCTAAGGTCTTTGCTGAACTTCTGTAGTCTATCTTGCAGACAGTACACACCGCTCCTGCTGAACTTTGGTGCAGCAAGTGGACTATTAAATGCATTGCACTTGAAATTACAAAGACAAATGTTCCCCTCAAAAGTCAGTACTACAATCTAATTGAGCTGAGACAATGTTGAATGTTTTACTCTACCTAAGGTGCCATTATAAATTGAAAAACTGATTAGATGGAGTACCCTGAAATTTTGAGAGGTCAAATAATTGAAAATGGCTATTCTTACAAACAATGCTTTTATCTTTTTAAAAACAAAAAAAAGGGTGGAAAAGAGTTTAACAGGGTCTAATGCTGTCTGTACCACCCTAGTTAAATAACTTGCAAAATGACTGGTCTCGGCAGGTTTCAGTCGAAGACTGTCCTAACATTGCACGTCCTACTTCCCCCAAATTCTCATGCCAGTGACCTACAAAATGAAATTAATTTCTTCCACACCAATCTCTGAGCCACATAAACTTTTGAATCATATTTAGCCTGTGCTGATTTTGCTGGTGGCTCGGATAATAATTCAGAAATTATTGCCTTTGAGGTTCTGCTTTTTAATTTAGTCCCTAGCTTCTCACAATCTATAAGCAGAACTTCTTTCTTAGTCCACAGTCATTGGTACCTATGTGGACCACAACTACTGGATCCTACCCTCCCACTGCATATTCTCCCCAAGCCAGAACAGAAGTCTCGGACCCTGGTACCAGGCAGGCAACATAGACTTTGGGCCTACAATCAAGCCTTTTGCACTACAATCAAGCCTACCCCAGCTCAGAGCCTCCCTCTCCCAGACCTGCTAAGGACCTCTTCTGTTTTTCATTCTTCCTGTAATTCACAATCTCAACCAATGATTTTTCTCTGCCCTATCTGACGTTAAAAACCGTAAGTAACTTTACCGGTGCCTGCCACCAAACACAGGCCTCTTCCACTCCTCAATTGCTCAATCCTACCCAGGACGTCCCCCACAATGTGCCTGGCGCCATTGACCATGTGGTCACCATTGCCTCACCCACTGACGCCACTGACCTCATCACATCTGCCAATGCCAGTCACATCCCTTCCAGTGCAGTAAACCATGGCTCCACGGACACCGCCACGTCCATTGCTGAGACCGAGAGCACCGCCCACATCAAGGACGACGTTGCTTCCATCGACGTCGCCCACCCTCCAGCAATGTCACTAGTCCAACCCCATAGCCAGCTCCAACCCAGCCATCAGCTCTACACCCAACCTCAGTCCCAAGCCCTGCTGGGTCTTCACCATCCCCCCCCACCAAAACTCCCCCTCACTGAGGATGAACGGTCAGTCCTCAGTAAAGAACTCACTTTCTTTCCCCTCCGCCCACACATCGATGAATTTCATTCATGTTTGGATGCTGATCAGTTTTTTTCGCTGCCTCCACGCTTATTTCTTTAACCGTGAGTCTAACCCACCCTCTATAGACCCTTTCTCTCGCCTCCAACACACCCCATCCTCCTGGGCACCATCCCAAGGCCTCCTACCCTCCCACAACCTTTTCATTTCCAACTGCCGTCGCGACATCGATCGCCTCAACCACTCTACCCATCTCTCTCACTCACTCCTACCTCTCCCCCACAGAAAGTGCAGCCCTCCACTCCAACCCTAACCTCACTATCAAACCCGCAGATAAAGGAAGTGCAGTAGTGGTATGGCGCACGGCCCTATATATCGCTGAGGCCAGGTGCCAACTCTCTGACACCACCTCCTATTGCCCCCCTCGATCATGACCCCACCCCAACCACCAAAACAACATCTCCCAGACCATCCATAACCTCATCACCTCAGGTGACCTCCCGCCCTCAGCATCCAACCTCACCATTCCCCAACCCCAGCACCACCCATTTCTATCTCCTTCCCAAAATCCACAAACCCAACTGTCCCGGCCGACCCATTATCTCTGCCTGCTCCTGCCCCATTGAACTTATCTCCACTTAGCTTAATTCTGTATTCTCTGCCCTGGTCCGGGAACTCCCCACCTATGTTCAGGACACCACCCACACCCTCCACCTCCTCTAAGACTTCCAATTCCCTGGCCCCTAACACCTCATCTTCACTATGGACATCCAATCCCTGTACACTTGTATCCCCACGCGAATGGCCTAAAAGCCCTCCACTTCTTCCTCTCCCTGCAGACCCAACCAATCCCCCTCCACTGACACCCTCATCTGCTTAACTGAACTCGTCCTTACCCTTAACAACTTCTCCTTCAATTCCTCCCACTTCCTACAGACTAAGGGGGTGGCTATGGGAACCCACATGGGCCCAAGCTATGCCTGCCTCTTCATAGGATACATGGAACAAGTCCCTCTTCTGCAGCTACTCTGGCACTATCCCCCACCACTTCCTCCACTATATCAATGACTGTATCAGCGCTGCCTCATGCTCCCACGAGGAGCTTGAACAGTTCATCAACTTTACTGACACCTTTCACCCCCAACCTCAAGTTCACCTGGACCATCTCTGATACCTCTCTCTCCTTCCTGGACCTCTCTGTCTCTGTCTCTGTCTCTGTCTCTGTCTCTGGTGACCACCTCGAAACCGACATCTATTTCAAGCCCACCGATTCCCACAGCTACCTAGACTACACCTCTTCCCACCCACCTTCCTGCAAGAATGCAATCCCCTACTCCCAAATCCTCCACCTCCGCCACATCTGCTCCCAAGATAGGGTGTTCCACTCCCACACATCCCAGATGTCCTCTTATTTCAAGGACTGCAACTTGCCCCACTTTGATCAAAAATGCTCTTGACCGCATCTCTTGCATTTCCCCCACCCCTGCCATCACATCCCCTCCCTGCAACAAAAACAAAGACAGAATCCCCCTTGTCCTCACGTATCACTCTACAAACCTCCGTATTCAACATATTCACTGCCACTTCCACCATCTGCAATCTGACCCCACAACCAAGGATATATTTCCCTCCCCACCCCTGTCTGCCTTCCGTAGGGACCGCTCTCTCCACGACTCCCTTGTCCGTTCCACTCTCCCCACTAACCCCACCACCCCGGCACCTTTCCCTGCAAACGCAGGAAGTGCTACACCTGCCCCTACACCTCCCCTCTCACCTCCATCCAAGGAACCAAAAAAACCTTCCACATCAGACAGAGGTTCACCTGCACATCCGCTAATGCGGTCTATTGCATCCGCTGCTCCCAATGTGGCCTCCTCTACGTCAGTGAGACCAAGTAGAAGCTCGGAGACCGCTTTGTAGAGCGCCTGCGCTCGGTTCACGACAAACAACACCACCATCTGGTCACAAAACGTTTTAACTCCCCCTTCCCACTCCCTAGGTGACATGTTGATCCTGGGCCGCCTCCAGTGTCACAATGACGCCACCCAGAAATGAGGAGCAGCACCTCATATTTCCACCTTGGGAGCCTACAACCAAATGGCCTCAATGTGGACTTTACCAGTTTCAAAATCTCCCCACTCCTGGCCTCATCCCATGACCAACCGTCCCTCTCATTCCTGCCTCCTTGACCTGATACAACCTGTCCATCTTCTCTCCCACCTATCCACTCCTCCCACCTCACCTTACCAATCCCCCCTACTGCCTACCTGCACTCACCCATCACCACCCCACCTACCTTCCCCAGCCCCACCCCTCCTCTCTATTTATTTCAGAGCTCCCTTTTCCCCCCCGGCCCCAATTCCTAAAGAAGGGTCCTGACCTGAAACGTCAATTTTCCTGCTCCTATAATGCTGCCTGGCCTGCTGTGCTCCTCCAGCTCTACACTGTGTTGTTTCTGACTCTAGCATCTGCAGTTCTTGCTATTTCTAGACTTGAGTCTCTCTTGTGTATAGAATGCTGTGTCAAACCCCTGTCTATACAGTCCTCCAATACCTCTACATCTCTTCTAATTTGCCCTTTTAATTGTCTCCTGTGCCATGATCAGTCTCGTTATCCATGCTCCAGCCCTTGCTCAAATTCATACAAGTTGAGAGAACCGTGAAACTGTTGTCAATTACTAGGGCTGAGGCACCTCCTTCTACCTTTTTCTTCCTACCTTCTTCATGTGCAGGGGAGGCAATGGCCTAGTAGTATTATCACTAACTATTAATCCAGAGACACAGGTAATGTTTTGGGGATCCAGGTTCAAATCCCACCACAGCAGATGGTGGTATCTGAATTCAATAAATATCAGGAATTAAGAATCTAATGATAACCATGAATTGATTGTTGGAAAAACCCATCTCGTTCACTAATGGCCTTTAGGGAAGGAAATTGCCATCGTTACCTGGTCTGGGCCTACATGTGACTCCAGACCCACAGCAATCTGGTTGACTCTTAACTGCCCTCTGGGCAATTAGGATTTGGCAATAAATGCAGCCTAGCTAGTGACGTCCTCATCCCAAGAATGAATAAAGGAAAAAAATCTCCTGTCCATGCTAAATCAGAGGATCCTTTCAGAAGGTGTGTGACTGCCTTTTGACAAGAATTCCTTAGGTAACCTTTTCCCTCACTGATGTGTTGCAGTGCACACAACTTGTTCTCCAGCCTAAAGCTTCTACAAGACCACAAGATGTAGGAGCAGAATTAGGCCATTAGCCTCATCGAGTCTGCTCTACCATTCGATCATGGCTATGCTTCTCGACCCCATTCTCCTGCCTTCTCCCAGTGACCCTTGATTGGTTTCATATTCTTCAATGTATTTGTAGACTTTTGTTAGAAAAGCATGACAGGTGTCCTATGCTACCTCCCATTATTCAGGTCGTTTTTGGCCATATATCTGATTCTTTAGATATATTGGATTGGTATAGGTATATCAGATTGTTGATTCTCCTTTATGTTTCTTTAGAGTGGCAGTAGATATAAGCTGAAGAGCTTTTATTGATGTTTATCATATCATATATCATCTAAATGACACTGGTAATGTAAGGAAGTGAATTATTGAAGCCCTACAGCATGGAAACAGATCTCTGAACAGAATCCTACCCTCACCCCATAACCCTGCATTTCCCATGTCTAATTCTTCTAACCTTTGCATCCCTGAACACAATGGGCAGTTTAGCCTGGCCAATTCACCTAACCTGCACATCTTTGGACTGTGAAAGGAAATCAGAGCAAACCCATACAGACATGGGGAGAACATGCAAACTCCATACAAGCAGTTGCCTGACAGTGGAGTAGAACCTGGGTCCCTAGTGCTGTGAGGCAGCAGTGCTAACCACTGAGCCACCATGCAGCCCCATTGGATGATTATATGTTTGAGTGCCTTGGATGGTAGCCTTCGAACACTGGTGGTGGGAAGAATTGTGTGTGACAAGTGTTTGTAAGGATGTGTGTGGTGATGTGCATTTGACTCAAGCATTTAATGATCAGAAACAACACATTGTACATTATGTCTTCTGCCATCTTGTAGACTGGACAATTCTACTCTGTGGAAATCATGTTGTTTAACCTGGCCAGCCGATTACAACTGCGCCTGCAAACAAAGAGACCACCGTGTTAAATTGTTCTTGCATGATAAATTTCCACTGTAATAAATTTGATGGAAGTTGAAAACACAAATAATTCTCATTTAGTTGCACTGGAAGATAGCTTGCTCCAAAATCATAGATTTGCATCCACTTATATATGTTACTGGAGAGAGCTTTGGCCCTGAGTAAGAAAGTTGTCAGTTCAATATCGATCTGAGAATTCCAGTGATTGGGATATAATTGAGTCTGATTGCTGGCTCAGTTGCAGCATTCCTGCCTCTGATTGATGAGTTTGGTGTGGCCCCCAAGTCTAGAGAGTGCAAACTCTGAACACTGAGTTGATGTCCAAGGAGCATATTTGAGCCCAGTGTATGTTGGTGTTCTTCATTTCTCCAAACAGGAAGTGCAATTCAACAATATCTTTTACAATTCAGGATGTCTCAATTTGCTCTACAACTGATTAATTAATTTTGAAGAGCAATTAGTATTGTAATTGCGACAACTGGACAGCCAATTTGCGCACAGCACGTTCCCAAAGTATCAAGTGATAATGACCATGTCATCAACAGCAATGTTGTATTGAGTGATAAATATTGATCAGGACAGTGGGGAGAATTCTCAATAGTGCTTTTGGATATTTTAACGCCAGCAGAGAGTGTAAGCAAGATCTTTATGTAACATATTTTTCATGGAACGTAGTCACCTTCAACGTTGCAGCACTCCCAGAGTTCTGCATTGAAATACCAGCCTAGGTTTTGTATTCAAGTCATGGGTACGGCTTGAGCTTATGGTCTCCTGATTCAGGGACATGAGTGCCACTTACTCGGCTAAAGCTGGGTGTAGATGGATGTGACTCTTTAGCTTTCGTTGCAGATGACCAAGGAGAAGCTAACTGGATAAAACCATGAGGTTCAACTGGTTAAACACTTTTCCTAGTGAGTGGCTCAAGAATTGTCATAGGGAATTTAAGAGGGGAAACCTCCTCTGAAGTCAAGCACAATGGACAGGTGGATGGATAGATCCTCCCAGATCTTCGGTCATATTGCCCACAGCAAGTTGTACAATGAAATATGTTATCACAAGAAAGAATTTATATAATATTCAAATATTCAATGTTGTAATCTGCTATTTAATGCCATAACTGCTGACTGATATGTAAACACAAGCCCAAGATTCTTTAGCATCTTAGTGGGAGGCAATGGCCTAGTGGTATTATTGCTGGACTGTTAATCCAGAGACCCAGATAATGTTCTGGGGACCCGGGCTCAAATCCCACCACGTTGGCTGGTGGAATTTGAATTCAGTAAGTATCTGGAATTAAAAGTCTGATGATGATCGTAAATCCATTGTTGATTGTTGGAAAAACCCATCTGGTTCACTAATGTCCTTTAGGGAAGGAAACTGCCATCCTTACCTGGCCTGACCTGGCCTACATGTGACTCCAGACCCACAGCAATGTGGTTGACTCTTAACAATTAGGGATGGGCAATAAATGCTGCATGGCCAGCGATGCCCTCATCCTGTGAATGAATAAAGGAAAAAAAATAACATTTCTCCCCTAGCATTCACTGTCAAAATAGGTCATCTCATTTGTGTGACAATGCTGCATACTATTTGATTGCTGCATTTTCCTACATTGAAATAGCCAACAGCTTATGAACAATCGTGACATGCTTTTGGATGTGAAGTGCCACAGATGAATGCAAATTCTTTCTCTTTGAGTAAACAAGTGAATGGAAGTTAATTATTTAGTCACTGGATTTTGTTGATTTTGGTACAAGTCAAAAGCATTGTGCATTAAGTCACTTTTATTTCAGGTTGTTTTCTATCCACATGAAGTAGAGATGTGTATTGTTTTCAGTGTTAACAATGTTAAATTCTTGCTCATGAGAATTTTTTATGTAACAAATGTTCTAAAACAGTGCAGTGTTCAAACTTCCACTTTGGTTTGCAAAGGGAGAACTAGAGAGCAGCATTACAGTATTGTACATTGCTAGGGTACGATAGTGTAGTGGTTATGATGGAGTTTTTAAAGTCTGTAAATAAATTTTGAACTCCAGCTGTTCACAATAGATGCTAGAGATTTAGATAAGGAAACTATATGTAATATCTCCACATTTCCAAACATTACAAGGCTGTTTGGGGATGCGAACTGTGAGCAGGATGCAGAGATGCTTCAGTGTGATTTGGACAAGGTGAATGGGTGGGCAAATGCATGGCAGATGATGTTTAGTCTGGAAAAGATCATAAGACCAAAAGAAATAGGAAATAGGCCATCAGCCCCTCAAGCCTGCTCCGCCATTCAATAGGATCATGGCTGACCTGATATTCCTCATGTCCACTTTCCTGCCTTGATTCGCTACTGAACAAGAAATGTGAGGTTGCCCACTTCGGTGGCAAAAACAAAATTATTATCTGAATGGCAACAGATTGAGAGAGGGAGAGGTGCAATAGGACCTGGGTGTCCTTATGTACTAGCCATTGAAAATAGGCATGCGGATGCAGCTGGTGTGTGAAGATGGCAAATGGTATGTTGGCCTTTATTGCAACAGGATTTGAGTACAGGAGCAGAAATGTCTTGCTACAATAGTAGAGGCCTTGGTGAGACTGCAGCTGGAGTGCTGTGTGCAATTTTCAGCTTCTTATCTGAGGTAAGGATGTTATGGTTACGGAGGGACTGCAACAAATATTTACCAGGACTGATGTATGGAGAGAGGCTGGATCAGCTAGGACTTTATTCTTTGGAGTTTAGAAAAATATGGGGGGTTGGGGGGTCTCACTGAAATTTAAGAAATTCTAACAGGGCTAAACAGAAAGTTCTTTACGCAGAGGGTGGTGGGTGCCTGGAATGCATTGCCAGCGGAGGTGGTAGAGGTGGGCACGATAACGTCATTTAAAATGTATCTAGACAGATACATGAATGGGCAGGAGGCAGAGGGAGACAGATCCTTGGAAAATAGGCAACAGGTTTAGATAGAGGATCTGGATCGGTGCAGGCTTGGAGGGCCTGTTCCTGTGCTGTAATTTTCTTTTTTCTTTGTAAACTGAATATAGGCAGGAAGGATGCTCCCGATGACAAGGGAATTCAGAACTAGGGCTCACAGTCTAAGGATATGGGGAAGGCCTGAGATTAGGACTGAGATAAAGAGAGTGGTGAACCCGTGGAATTCTCTGCCACAGAAAGTGATCGAGGCCAAAACATTGAATATTTTAGTTCTTAGGGCTAAAGGGATCAAAGGGCATGGGGAGAAAGATGGAACAGGCTACTGTTTTGGATGGCGCAGCAGGCTCAAAGGTTCAAATGGCCTACATCTGCTCCCCTTTTCTATATTTCTATAAGAATATGGTGGATTGTCATTAAAAACTCAACAGGTTCACTAATGATCACGGAGGAAGGAAACCTGTCATTCTTAACCAGAGAACTCTCCTGTTGAATAATGCCGCAGGATATTTTACATTATTTTCAGACAGCAGCTAAAGGCCTTGTTAACACAGTGACCTAAAGGCAGCAGCTTGAACAGAACTGCAGTCCCCAAGTGTCAAGAAACAGGTGCTTGAGGGTCTATGGTGGAAGCCAAGTGGTTTCAGGAAGCATGAATCAAAGGCCTGCTGTGAATTTGTGTGCATTTGAGGCAGAAACGGGATGAAGATGCAGGGAACTTTTTTGCTGTGGGAGGCAGTGTGGGGTGTTTTGTAGAAATAAGAGAGACCACTTGATTTGATTTGTTTTATTATTGTCACGTACCTAGGTACAGTGAAAAGTTTTGTTTTGCCTGCAGATCATACCAATAAAAGTGCATTAGGGTGATTGAACAGGGCGAGGAACACAATGTTATGGCTGCAGAGAAGGTGCACAAAGAGCAAGATCAACATTAGATTTAGTCCCTCAACCCTCATCCATTATTCAATGAGATAATGATTGATCTGCAAAGTGCGTCCTATCATTGCCCCATTTCCGAACAACAGCTGATAGAAATATTTTATTTTTAAAATTAATGGTATGCAGTATCAGTGGTTGTTTGCAGAAGAGATTGTCTAATTGCTGCCCACTTTGTGTTCAGAATTTTTTCCAAATTTCAGTCTTGAAAAATAAAGATATTGGAATTGGAAAAACTTATCAATTTCGCTTCCAATTTCCACTGTGCTCTCACTTCCACCTGGTCCATCTCCAACTCCTCCCTTCCCTTTCTTGACATCACTGTTTCCATTTCTGGGGATAAGCTGGCTCTCAACATCCACTACAAATGCATCAATTCCCCTAGTCACACATTGTGTCCTGTAAAGACTCTATTCAATTCTCCCAGTTCCTCCATCTCCATCGCATCTGTGCTGACTATGCCACCTTCAGGAGGTGGGGAGGGTGTTTTCAGAAATGTCCTCAACTGGGGATTCCCCACTATTGTGTTTGACAGGATCTTCAGCTGTGTTCAACCCATTTTCTGCACTTCTGCTCTCACTCCTCTTCCCTCTCACAACAATGACAGGGTTCCCCTCGTCCTCACTTACCCTCCTCACCTGCATCCACACCTAAAAGATCATAAGCCCCCATTTCTGCCACCTCCAGCCAGATGCCACCACCATTAGACACATACTCCCTACCTCTCTCCCTTGTCAGCATTTCGCAGGGACTGCTCCCTCTGGGACACTGTGTCCTCTCCTCCTCCACTCTCAACACCACCTCACACCCTACAGCACCTTCTCACGCAATCACAGAAGATGCAACACTTCCCAACTCTATTGCCCCTACCCGTCCTCACTATTCAAGGTGCCAGACACACCTTCCAGGTGAAGCAGCAATTTACCTGTACTTCACTCAATCTAATCTATTGCATTCGCTGCTCACAATGCAGCCACCTCTACACTGGGGAGGTGAAACGCAGACTGAGCAACAGATTTGTGGAACACTTACATTCTGTCTGCAAAAATTACGCTGAACTTCCAGTTGCCTGCCACTTCAACAATTCCCTGTGTTCCCCAGTCAACATCTGTGTCTTAGGCTTGCTACTGTGTTCCAGCGAAGCTCAGCACAAGCTGGAAGAACAACATCTCATTTTCCACTTGGGGATTTGCAGTCTTCTTGACTCAATATCGAATTCAGTAATTTTGGGAGCTGAACACCATCTTCCATGTCCTTTGTCCACTCCCAGTCCCTAGGCCTTGCCATTGAGATGGACTGCTTTCAGCATACCAACCCACTTTCACCTAGTTATGGTCCCAACTATCAGCTTTTCTTTCTCCCTGGCTTACTTTCGTCCATCCCTTTGCCTGCCTAACTGTCATCCAATCTCTCTGGGCTCCATCTCTGCTTATCCACTCACTCCTCTGCCCAACCTTCAGTTTAAATGTCACCTTTTCCTAGTTACTATCACTTCTGAAGGAGAGTCACTGGAGTTTAACGGTTGACTCTGCTTTCTCTCCACAGATGTTGCTGGACCTAGTGAATTTCTTCAGCAATGTCTTGTTTGAATAGGTGGTTGTTTAGAAGGTAGTTTCCTGATCTTACTTCAGAGTGTTCATAATGCCTCACCCCTTGCTAAATAATTTGCTTTTAACATCTTGTTGTTTTGTTAAGCTCTGAATCTGGCTTTTATCACCTGGTATGACACACTCATCCAAGTTTCCCTTTATTTGTTTCCTTGTATTTGCACTGGTCAGCATAACAAAACATTACAGTTTCCATGAAATGTTCCTCAGGTATTGGCAAGTATAACAGACGGTATATGTTCACATGTGGTGATACTTTTGTATTCATTTCGATGGCATTGGTAAAGTGAAAAGGTTCTTCTCATTGGCTGTAGAGCAGGTAAATATTGGTTAAGGTTAGGCAGTATTAGATGATGCATGAGTATTTGCAAGATTGAGAGGTAAGTTAGTGCTTGTGTTGATGACATTGGTGACCAGATGTTGCGTTGGTGTTCACACAACTAAAATTGAAGGAAGTTAGGACAGATAACTGAATGGCAATGGATAGGTTTGTCTAAAGAGGATCAGTAAAGATTAGAGCTTTAGAAGGTGTGAAAACATTGGTAAACTAGAAAAGTCACCACAGCCACTGTACTTCAAATTTATCGATGATCTTTTGGTTGCTTTCTTCAATTGTTCTTTACGATTTTAATTATCTGTGGCCTACTCGTTGGAAATCATTTAACTTGTTCTCTCCAGCCTATTACAACTGAAACTGCAAACAAAAAAAAAAGCAAGACGTTAAAAGAAATTACTTTCAAAACATTTGTCCATTCTCCTGGTTCACTTGTTTTGTTTTTGGATTTTGATGTTAGGGAAAATGGAGCATCTAAAATGGAGTATCTCAATTATTAGAAGCAATGTATAACTACCATTACTTCAACCCAACAGTGTGTCTGCATTGCGGCACTGAGAGACATAAAGGCATAGAGTTATATAGCACAGAAACAGGCCCTTCGGCCCAACTCAAACATGCCTACAAGGTTTCCTAAACTCAGCTAGGCCCATTTGCCTGTGTTTGGCCCGTATCCCTCTAAATCTTTCCTGTCCATGTTTTAAACTGGAGCGATTATTCCGAACACAAAGGTGACCAACAAAGTGGCCATAGGTGCTAAGGGGGCCAGTGAAGTCAGTTAACTGGTGACAGATGTCCCTAATCCAGAATGTGTATGGATGTGCACGGTTGGTGTTACGGAGTTCCATTCATAACAAGATCACCATCTTCTGGGACAAAGGCCAAAAGAATAGTATCACCTGTTGAGAAGTGCTGCACGGTATTTCCTTTTGGAGACATTTTTATTTATTCATTCACGGGATGTGGGCGTCGCTGACTAGGCAGCATTTGTTGCCTGTCCCCAATTGCCCAGAGGGCAGTTCAGAGTCAACCGCTTTGCTGTGGGTCTGGAGTCACAGATAGTCCAGACCAGGTAAGAATGGCAGCTTCCTTCCCTAAAGGACATTAGTGAACCCGATAGGTTTTTCCAACAATCGACAATGAATTCATGGTCATCATTAGATTTTTAATTCCAGTTATTTTATTGAATTCAAAGTCCACCAGCTGCCATGGTGGGATTTGGACCCGGATATCCAGAACATTATCTGGTTCTCTGGGTTAACAGTCCAGTGATAATACCACTAGGCCATTGCTTCCTCAGGCGATTGAGAAATAGCAAACAGCCTTTTTATACTGTATACCCTAATTCTTGTCTCTATAATGAGGAACCTTTTTAGGATCCACCCCATCAAGTCCTCTTAGTTATACGTCTCAGTGTGATCACCAAAATTGCTTCTAATGCATCTACATCCTTTCTTAAATAAGGAGATCAAAACTGTACACAGCGCTCCAGATGTCGTCTCATTAACACCCTGTACGACTGTAGCAAAACATCTTTTAAACATCTCTACTTTTATAAAACAAAGAACTGCTGATATTAGAGATCTAAAACAAAGCAGAAATTGCTGGAGAAACTCAACAGGTCTGGCAGCATCTGTGGAGAGAAAGCAGAGTTAATGTTTTGAATCTGGTGACTCTTCATCAGAATGCTCTGTTGAAGACTCACTAGATTTCAAACCTTAACTCTGCTTTCTCCCTCCAGATGCTATAGAGTCCTACAGCATGGAGACAGGCCCTTTGGCCCAAACTGGTTCATGCCGACCAAAATGTCCATCCACGCTAAGCTCATTTCCTTGCACTTGGCCCATATCCTTCTAAACCTTTACTATCCATGTATTTGTCCAAATGTGTTTTAAATGTTGTTAATGTACCACTTCAGCTACTTCCACTGGCAGCTCATTCCATATGTATACCACCTTCCGTATAAAAAAAAAAAGTTGCCCCTCAGGTTTCCAAGTATTCTGTCCCCTCTCACCTTAAACTTGTTGAATTTCTACAGCAATTTCTGTTTTTGATCCCTGCTTTTATATTCTATTCCCATTGCAATAAACAACACATTCCATTTGGCTTAGAGATAGTAAGAACTGCCGATGCTGGAGTTAGAGATAACACAGTGTGGAGCTGGAGGAACACAGCAGGCCAGGCAGCCTCAGAGGAGCAGGAATGCTGATGTTTTGGGTCGGAACCCTTCTTCAGAAATGGGAGAGGGGGAAGGGACCTCTGAAATAAGTAGAGAGAGGGGGGTGGGGCTGGGGAAGGTAGGTGGGATGGTGATGGGTGAGCACAGGTAGGCAGTGGTAGAGATTGAGGTGGGAGGGGTGGATAGGTGGGAGAGAAGATGGACAGGTTTAGTCAGGTCAAGGAGGCAGGGATGAGAGGGAGCGTTGGTCTTGGGATGAGGTTGGGGGTGGGGAGATTTTGAAACTGGTAAAGTCCACATTGAGACCATTGGGTTGTAGGCTCCCAAGGCGGAATATGAGGTGCTGCTCCTCCAGTTTCCGGGGTGGTGTCATTGTGACACTGGAGGAAGCCCAGGATTCACATGTCATCGAGGGAGGGGGAGTTGATTTGGTTTGCGACTGGAAGGTGTTGTCGTTTGTCATGTACAGAGCGCAGGTGCCCTACAGAGCGGTCTCCGAGCTTCCGCTTGATCTCACCGATGTAGAGGAGGCTATATCGGGAACAGCAGATACAATAGACCACATTAGCAGATGTGCAGGTGAACCTCTGTCTGATGTGGAAGGTCTTTTTGGTTCCTTGGATGGAGGTGAGGAGGGAGGTGTAGGGGGCAGGTGTAGCACTTCCTGCAGTTGCAGGGAAAGCTGCTGGGAGTGGTGGGGTTAGTAGGGAGTGTGGAGCGGATGTGGGAGTCACAGAGAGAGTGGTCCCTACGGAAGGCAGATAGGGGTGGGGAGGGAAATATATCTTTATCCATTTGTCTTCCTAATCATTTTATGGACCTGCATACTAATATCTTTTGATTCATGCACCATGACACCCAGATCCCTTTGCATTACTTCTGCAGTTTCTCCTTTCCATAAGGTGTGGGGTGGCACAGTGGCTATCTCACTAGACAAATTATATGGAAACCCAGGATAATGGTCTGGGGTCATTGATTCATCATCCTACCATGGCAGATGGTGAAATTTAGATTTTTTTAAAAATCTAAAGGTCTGAAAAGCCAACTTAGCAGTAATCGCGTTACTACTAATTCATTCATGACCTTTAGGGAGAGACATCTGTCGTCCTTACATGGTCTGCCAACATGTGACTCCAGAATCTCAGCAATCATGATTATTAACTGCACTCGAGGCAATAAATGCTGCCCTGGTCAATGACCCCCACATCCTGTGAATGAATAATAAAAAGTGCAGTTTTTCTAGTCTTCCTACCAAAGTGGACAGTTCACATTGCCCCATTTGCTATTTTTTTGCCCATTGACTAAACCTGTTATCCCTTTGCAGACTCCTTATGTCCTCTTCACCACTTACTTTCTTAGGTACCTTTATGTTATCAGTAAATTTAGCAAGCATACATTTGGTTCCTTCATCCAAGTTATTTATATAAGTCACAAATAGTCAAGGACCTGGCACTGATCCCTATAGGTCTCTGTTTATCCTATCTTGCCAAACTGAAAATAACCCACGTATCTCCACTAAATAAAAACCGAAAGAACTGCGGATGCTGTAAATCAGGAACAAAAACAGAAGTTGCTGGAAAACCTCAGCAGGTCTGGTGACATCTGTGAAGAGAAAATCAGAGTTAACGTTTCGGGTCTAGTGACCCTTCCTCAGAACTGTTGTCACTTAACTCCACTATTTGTTTCATGTTAATCATTTTTTTTTTAAATTCATTCATGGGATGAGGGTATCACTAGTTAGGCCAGCATTTGTTGCCCATCCCTAGTTGCCCAGAGAACTGTTTAGAGTCAACCATGTTGCTGTGGGTCTGGAGTCACGTGTGCCAGAGCAAGTAAAGATGGTAGTATCCTTCCCTAAAGTGAACCAGATGGGTTTTTCCTGACAATCAATGATGGAATCATGGTCAACATTAGATTTCTAGATTTTTTTAAAATTCACATTCCACCATCTGCCAAGGCAGGTTTCAAACCCAGGTTCCTCAGAACATTATCTGGGTCTCTGGTTTAACAGTTCAGTGATAATACCATCATCTCCCCCTAATAGGCCACAGGATAGGCTGCAACCTCCTGTGTGGGCAGATGAGGCATCAGTTTAATATCTCATCTGCAAGTTGGCACCTCCAACAATGCAGCATTCCTTAGTTTGTCTCTGGCTTGCCATCTAGGATTTTGTGTCAAGTATTTGGGAGTAGGACAGGAACTCATCTTTTGACTCAATGAAACTGAATGAACCTTGTTGCTGCTTTAATACATGCTGTCCATCTGTGACTATTATGCTGTTCAGAGCAGTGAAAAGGAAAAGTTGGAGTTTTTGGACAACTTGACAATTATTCCTTTGATGGAAATTGATACAGTTGATATTGAAAGTTTTGGGCACTGACCTATTATGAAGGGTATGATTACTCTGTGGCTTCTTTCTGACTGTTGAGTGGACACTTATGGATGGACTCCAGGCTGCCAATTATATCTTGAGTGGGATTGTTAAGTCAGAAGCACTGGAAAGAAATTGCCCAAGCTGACTTTATATCCAATGCTCACAGTCAGTAGTTACAGTTTTGTCTTCCATCAGATTGCATATGAACACAGGGATCTATCTATATTGGTGTTTATCCCAGCCAATCCCTGCAATGGCTGTTGACACCCAAGAGCACGGACCCTAAAAATGATGCTTTTCATAAGGACATTTAAACCAAGAGTGAAATACCCAAAAAGTAAAATATTTAATGGAAGAACATATTGGGGTAAAAAATAGGGTTAAACAAAGTAGAATTTTAAAGATCAGCTTAACATTGTACATGCGTATACATTGCACAATCTGAAAAGGTTAGCATTGAGCAAGTATAATCAGTAATCATCACCAGATAACAAGCATGGGGCTGGATGAACACAGCAGGTCAAGCAGCATCATAGGAGCAGGAAAACTTGACGTTTCGGGCCTAAACCCTTCATCAGAAAATCATCACCAGATGCCAGGCAGCATCTGGGGGAAAGGAGAAGTCAACATTTTGGGTATTATCCTTCTTCAGGATCGGCAGTCCTGAAGAAGGGTTACACTTGAAATGTTGACTTCTCCTTTTCTCCAGATGCTGCCTGGCTTGCTGTGTTCTTCCAGCCTCCTGTTTGTCTACTTTTGACCAAAAACATTGCTCTTATAACCCATCGGTGAACTACTTAAATGGTTGTCATTATATAAATGGAAGTTGCTTATACAATGATAACAATTGTCTCACTAGAACAGAGGACTTGGGAGCAAGTTTAGGCCAAAGGTCTTAAAGCAATTTCCAACCAACAAAATACTTTTGAAACATAGCTACTACTATAGTATTGGGAAACTTTCACCAGGGAGGTTGTGCTATTGGCCAGATGGTTTGCTTTTTCATACTGGCTGAGGGATACATATTGACCAGGTCAGTGGAGAGAGGTCTCCTGTTTATCTTTGAATGTATGTGAGTCTATTCTCAAACTCCTAAGTTTAAAAATGGCAGGAAACTGTGGGTAAAGCTGAATATTAGCACCAGGGTTCATTTGCAATTGGGTAGTTGATGAAATTCAATACTGATGGCTATGAAGTGCTGCACATTGTGATTTATACACCTACATTGAAAGAGATTGAAAGGAAGAGTTAGGAAAACATACTTATTGTCTAGGCAAAGTATGGAGCAATTCATAAGAATAGCACTCACGTTGAGATTATTATAGAATCCCTACAATGTGGAAACAGGCCCTTCGGCCCAACAAATCCACGCTGATTCTCAGAACATCCCACCCAGACCCATCCCCCTATAACCCACCTAATCTACACATCCCTCAACACTATGGACAAATTTCCATGGCCAATCCACCTGGCTTGCATATTTTTGGACTGTGGTGGGGGGGAGCCCGAGCAGCCGGAGGAAACCCACGCACACATGGGGACAATGTACAAACTCCACACAGACAGTTGCCTGAGGGTGGAATCAAACCTGGGTCCCTGGCGCTGTGTGGCAGCAGTGCTAACCACTGAGCCACCATACCGCCCCAAATTATGATTAGGTATTTATTGACAAGGGGGTCAGGTAGCTTAATTGGCTAGCGTGTGGCTCAGTACCACACAAAACATTGATGATTCACATTTTAATGCCCTCTACCTCTCAAATTGCTTTGACAGCTTCTGGCACTGTGCACCAATGAACACTAGGCAAAATTTGTAGCACAAAATGCAGGTGGCAAGCATGATTTAACCAAGATATAGTGCCTGAACTAACAAAAAAGGAACTATGCTGCATGAAATACTCCACAAAAATAGCAATCACCATTCTGGTACAGATAAAAGGACTGTTATTATGTTGATGTTATGGTTATGGACTCAAAACTAGAAATAAACTTTGGTACTTGACACATCCTACATCCTCACCCCTCCACTTCTGCCACGAAAACTTTGCCTCGCCAATACTTGGGGAAAAAACATAGAACAGTGCAGCACAGCCCTTCAGCCCATTATATCTGTGGGAAGCAGGATGTCATTCTAAACTAATCCCATGATCCATATTCCTCTACTCTCTGCCTGTTCAAGTGTCTGTCTAAGTGCCTCTTAAACTTTGCTATCATATCTGCTCCTACTGCCTCCCCTGGTAGTGTGTTCCATGTACCTACCACCTGCTGTGTTTAAAAAAAAACTTCCCTCGCGAATCTCCTTTCAACCTTTCCCCTCTGACCTTATACCTAAGCCCCCTAATATTTGACAGTTCCACCTTGAGAAAAAGACTCCGACTATCCACCCTATCCATGCCTCTTATAATTTTATATACTTCTATCTGGTCTCCCCTCAGCCTCAGACACTCAAGTAAAAACAAGTTTGTCCAACCTCTCCTTATAGCTAATGCACTCCAATCCAGACAACATCCTGGTAAACCCTCTCCAAAGTCTCCACATCCTTCCTATAGTGTAGTGACCAGAACTGCCCACAATACTCCAAACTAACTGTTATATAACTGCAATATGACCTGCTAACTTTTATACTCAATGCCTTGACCGAGGCCATACGCCTCCTTTACCTCCTCGCCCAGTTCTATTGCCACTTACAGGGACCTATGGACTTGGACCCCAAGAACCATCTGTAAAGCAATGTTCCTAAAAGTCACAGAGTCATTGAGTAATACAGCATGGAAACAGGCCCTTTTGTCTAAAATGGTCCATGCTGACCATGGTGCCCACTCAGCTAGTTCCAATTCCTGCATTTGGCCTATATCCCTCTAAACACTTCCCATCCATTTACCTTTCCAAATGCTTTTTAAATATTGTTAATGACCTGCCTCAACCACTTTCTCTGGCACACCACTCTCTCTGTGAAGATTTGCCCCTCAGGTTCTTCTTAAATCTTTCCCTTCTCACCCTAAACGTGTGCCCTCTAATTTTCAATTCCCCATTCCTGGGGAAAAAAAAAATACTCTATGCATGCATCCTATCTATGCTCCTCATGATTTTATACGCCTCAATAAAGTCACGCCTCATTCTCCTACGTTCCAAGGAATAAAGTCTTTTCCTGGCCAACCTCTCCCTATAACTCAGGCCTATTAGTCCTGGCAACATCCTTGTAAATCTTCATTGCACACTTTCCAGCTTAACTATGTCTTTCCTATAACAGGGGGAACAAAACTGTACACAATACTTCGAGTACAGCCTCACCAATGACTTATACAACTGTAACATAACATCCCAAATCCTATAGTCAATACCTCGACCGATGAAGGCCAGCATGCTAAATGCCTTCTTCAGCACCCTGTCTACCTCTGATATCACTTTCAACGAACTATATACTTGTACTCCTAGGTCCCTCTGTTCCACAACACTCCTCAGGACCTTCCCATTTAGAGTATAAGTCCTACCTTGGTTTGACTTTCCAAAGTGCAACACCTCACACTTATCTGTATTGAATTGCATTTGCCAACCCTCAGACCCATCTGATCAAGATCCCTCTAATTTTTGATAACCTTCCTCGTTATCAGTGATACCTCCTAATTTTGTATCATCCGCAAACTTACTGATCATGCTTTGTAAGTTCACATCCAGATTATTTACGTAAATAACAAATAACAAAGGTCCCAGCCCCAACCCCTGTAGCACACCACTAGTCACGGGCCTCCGGTCCGAGAAACAACCTTCAACCATCACATATTCCCTTCCTGTCCCTTGTCCACAGGGACCATTCCCTCTGGGAGCCTGGTCCACTCTTCCTTCACTCCCAGCCAGCCCCCCACCTCCACCGTCACAATCCCACAGCACCTCCCCCTGCAGCCAGCAAAAGTGTAACACCTTCCAATTTACCTCCTTCCTCCCCATCATCCAAGGGCTCAAACATACCTTCCAGGTAAAGCAGCAGTTCACCTGCACTTCCTAGAATCTAGTCTACGGCATTTGCTGCTTACAATGTGATCTCTACACTGGGGAAACAAAGCGTAGACTGGGTAACTATTTTGCAGATTCTGCTCACAAAAATGACCCTGAGTTTCCAGTTGCCTGCCACTTTAACACACCACCCTGTTCCCTGGCCAACATTTCTGTTTCAGAGTTGCTGCAGTGTTCCAGTGAAGCTTAGCGCAAGCTGGAAGAACGACACCTCATTTTCCGTTTGGGGACACTGCAGCCCTCTGGACTCAGTATCGAGTTCAATAATTTTAGGGCCTAAACTCTACCCCACCTACCCCACACACCAGCCCTTGTTATCACATAGCCTGTCGTTACACACTACATATTGTTAGTCACGAACAGTCCCCACTAACAGCTATTCACCCTCCCAGCCAGATTGCTATCAATTCCTTTGTCTATCCAATTGCTCTTCCCTCTCTTGGGCCATATCCTTTATCCTACCATTTACTCCCTAGCTGATTTCCCCTCCCTATCTTCTGCATATAAACCAATGTTTCCTAGCTACCATCAGTTCTGCGAAAGGGTCATCGGATCCGAAACGTTAACTCTGATTTTTTCTTTACAGATGCTGCCAGACCTGCTGAGCTTTTCCAACAACTTCTGTTTTGTTCAACCATCATATTTAAGGTGACACAGTGGCTTGGTGGTTAGCACTGTTGCCTCACAGCACCAGGGACCCAGGTTCAATCCCAGCCTTGGGCAACTGTCTGTGTGGAGTTTGCACATTCTCCTCATGTGTGTGGGTTTCCTCTGGGTGCTCCTGTTTCCTCCCACAGTCCAAAGATGTGCAGGTTAGGATGGATTGGCCATGCTAAATTGCCCATAGCGTCCAGGGATGTTTAGTGTCTAAGGTGGGTTAGAAATGGGAAATGCAGGTGTAGGGGAATGAGTCTGGGTGGGATGTTCTTCAGAGGGGTGGGGTGGACTTATTGGGTCAGATGGCCTGTTTCCACACTGTCGGGTTTCTGTGATCACCCTCTGCTTCCTACCATCAAGCCAATTTTGAATCCACTTAACTAGCTCTTCCTGGATCACCTGAGAACTCGTCAAAGGCCTTACTAAAGTCCATATAGACAGCATCCAATACCCTACCCTCACCTATCCTCTTGGTTACCTCTTTGAAAAACTCTAAAAGATTTGTCAGACAGTACTTCCTGCGCACAAATCTATGCTGACTGTCCCTGATCAGACCTTGACTATCCAAATGTTGGTAGAAACTGTCCCTCAGTATCATCTCCAATAACTTGCCTACCACTGATGTCAGGCTCACTGGCCTGTAGTTCCCTGGCTTGTCTTTGCTACCTTTCTTAAACAATGAAATTAGCCACCCTCCAGTCTTCTAGAACTTTACCAGTAGCTAAAGGTGAAACAAAAATCTCTGCAAGGGGTTCTGCAATTTCTTCCCTAGCTTCCCACAACGTCCAAGAATGGACTTGATCAGGCCCAGGGGATTTATCCACCTTAATGCGTTTTAAGGCCTCAAATGCCTTCACTCTGATAATATGTGCACAATCCAAAACATCCTTTCTTGTTTCTTGCTATCCTGTACATAAAAAGCAGGACAAATCCAACCCAGCTAATTACTGCCCCATCAGTCTCCTCTCGATCATCAGGAAAGTGATGGAAGGTGTCACTAGCAGTGCTATCAAGCAGCACCTGCTCAGCAATAACCTGCTCAGTGATGCCCAGTTTGGGTTCTGCCAGGGCCACTCAGCTCCTGACCTGATTACAGCCTTGGTTCAAACATGGACAAAAGAGTTGAATTCCAGAGGTGAGGTGAGAGTGACAGCCCTTGATATCAAGGCTGCATTCGACCAAGTGTGACATCACAGAACCTAAGCAAAACTGGAATCAATGGGTATCAGGGGGCAAATCCGATATTTGGAGTCATACCTGACACGTAGGAAAATGGTCATAGTTGTTGGACGTCAATCATCTCAGCTCCAGGACATCTCTGCAGGAGTCCCTCAGGGTAGTGTCCTCGGCCTAACCGTCTTCAGCTGCTTAATCAATGACCTTCCCGCCATCATAAGGTCAGAACTGGAGATGTTCACCAATGAATGCACGATGTTCAGCGTCATTCGTGACTCCTCAGATACTGAAGCAGTCCAAGTTCAAATGTGACAAGTTCTGGACAACATCCAGTCTCGGGCTTACAAGTGGCAAGTAACATTCACGCCACACAAATGCCAGGCCACAATCATCACCAATAAGAGACAATCTAACCACTGTCCCTTGACATTCAATGGTGTTACCATCACTAAATCCCTTAACATCAACATCCTGGGGGTTATCATTGATCAGAAACTCAACTGGACTCACTGCATAAATACAGTGGCTACAAGAGCGGATCAGAGGCTCGGAATACTGCGGCGAGTAACTCACCTCCCGACTCTCCAAAGCCTGTCCACTATCTACAAGGTACAAGTCAGAAGTGTGATGGAATACTCCCCACTTGCCTGATGAGTGCAGCCCCAACAACACTCAAGAAGCTTGACACCATCCAGGACAAAGCAGCCCATTTGATTGGCATCACATCCACAAGCATCCACTCCCTCCACCACCGACGCTCAGTAGCAGCAGTGTGTACTATCTACAAGATGCACTGCAGAAATTCACCAAAGATCCTCAGCCAGCTGCTTCCAAAGCCATGACCACTTCCATCTAGAAGGACAAGGGCAGCAGAGATATGGGAACACTACCCCTTGCAAGTTCCCCTCCAAGCTACTCACCATCCTGACTTGAAAATATACCACGATTCTTCCACTGTCGCTGAGTCAAAATCCTAGAATTCCCTCCCTAATGGCCTTGTGGGCCAACCCACAGCAGGTGGACTGCAGCAGTTCAAGAGGCAGCTCGCCATCACCCTCTGAAGGGCAACTAGGGATGAGCAATAAATGCTGGCCAGCCAGCAACACCCAGAAAATGAAAAAATAAAAAATTTACTGCGCTCTTGCATTTGACCTCTCAAAATGCATCATCTCACTCTTGTATGGATTAAACCCTATCTGCCATTTCTCCACCTAACTTTGCAATTGATCTTTTTCCTCTGTATCCTTTGATAACCTTCCTCACTGTCCACAACTCCACAAATTTTTGTGTTGTTTGCAAATTTACATTATGCATTTACACTTTCATTTTCATTGAAATTATTTGTTTATGTATATTTGTGATTAGAATATATATATATATATACATACACATACAACAGGGGTCCCAGCACTGACCCTTGTGGAACACCATTGGTCACAGACCTCCAGTTAGAAAAGCAGTCCTTCTTGACTACCTTCTGTCTTAGAGGTAGTAGAAACTGCCAATGCTGGAGAATCTGAGATAACAAGGTGTAGAGCTGGATGAACACAGCAGGCCAAGCAGCATCAGAGGAGC